>JANKKI010000125.1:0-566486 GCA_025175665.1 Cinchona pubescens
TCTTCTTCTGTATCGCTTACTCCGGATATGTCTCCATAAATACGCGATAGCTGCTACATGCCTGTCATCTACTATACACATCTAGATGTGTATAAGAGACAGGGGTTGAATCATTTTTAATCCCCTTTCATTTTCTCTTTGGTTCTCTCCCATTACTTCTGCCCATGCCCCCTGATGCCTCTTGTGCTGCAAGGATACAAGTGTCGAGTGTTACCTGTTGAATCGTTTTAGCACATAATGTGCTTGTCAACATAGTTATAAACTGGCCCGACTAAATCTGGCCCGACGAAATCCGCAAGGAGATGGATCAATACGTTATCGATTCAACTGAGGCCATTAAAATATATTTTTTATTAAATATTTAATTCAAGGTAGAAATAAGACACATGGTAAAAACATTGATAAAAATATAATATTAAACTTTTAATTATTATAAATGAATTATAAAATAATTAATTCCTTTACCAACTACAAAAAAAAAAAAAAAAAGATTGAAATAGATAATTTAACTCGTATACAGATATTTAAAATTAGTTACAATAAGATAAGTAACAATGTATATTTAACACATAAGAAATTATTTACCTAAAAGTGCTGTGGATAATTATTTTACAATGGCGGTTTTTTTAAGAATATTATAGGGTAAGAATCTATCTCTTAAATGTTAATGGGTGCATTTTATCTTAGGAAATATAATATTAGCAAATTTAATTTTGAAAAGTCTCTTAACACATTTTGAAATTTAATATTTTTACAAAAAGGATGTCAAAGGAAACAAATTATAGGATGGAGTTTACAGTGAATAATACATAGCTATGATTACTGCCACGAGAAGGACGTTGGCCTGGTGGTCATTGCGGTGGGGACTAGAGGTAGAGTCCACAGCAGTTGCGTGAGATTGCAGATTTTTGTTCATTAAAGCTTGATAGCTTATCGGGTTGCTTGAACGGTTTAACGGGATAGATTCTCGATTTATCCAATTAAACTGCCGAGTCATTGAAAACTAAACGAAGACTTCATTCATATTCGGTCAGATATCTAACCCATCTTGACCATATGATCGGTTTACTAGATTACCCGATCCGACCGTTAGAATGGCCGTATTTAATAACTATGCTTGAATTCTCTGTTGGTGATGCAATTAGGTTGGTTATTTTGAATAGTTGCCGGATTTGTGTATCCCTCGCGTGAACTAAATTTTATTCTTGAGAGAGCTTTTTGAACGTAGTAGTATGATAGTAGGGTTAATTTAATTATTGAGAGAGCTTTCTGAACGTATTTGTATGATAGTACATTATCAAGTGGGTTAATTTAATTCTTAATGGAATTATCCTGTTGCTATTTGAGTATGTATAGAGACAATATATATCTTTAGAAACTTATACTGTATAAAGTATTTAGGGTCCGTTTGGTTCATGAGATGATATGGGATTTGATAACTAATCATATGTCATCCTATATTTTGTTAGTTTTTTTGACATGGGATTGTTATCCCAACTTACTAAATTAATCTACTTGTAGAAGGGATAAAATAATACCATAGAGAAGTGATATTAGTTATCCTGATATGACTCTTAGATGAGAACATATTTTTTGACTCTTATACCATCTAATAAACTTTATAACCCTACATTATATAATGACACCTTAGATTATAAGGGCATTCATGGATCAGGTATTAGGTACATATGCCAAATGGGTGACCCAACTTACTTTTAACAAGTCAAGAGAAAATTGACATGATATTTAGTCCTTTTTACATGGAACTCTGTCCAGTACATTTATGATAATTTTGTATACCAAATATTTAAAAAATAAAAAAATTTGACTTCTTAATTATGCAAATACCCCTATAAATGAGTACGATAGGAGAATAAATAATTTAATATCACGATGGGAGAACGTAAAATTATAAAATTGATTTAAAAATGTGAGTATTATCATCGCACATATATATTTGCAAATGAGTATAGGATTAAAACTCCTTTATTATTAAGTTATAATATATAAAATTACATAATAAAATAGTAATCCGATCTCATCCAATCCCTAACCAAATGCAAGATGATTAGTATTTTTAAAAATCACACGCAACTCAATATCAACAAAATACTGGATAATAGGAATAATCATTTGCGATGATTCATCCTAAGATTAATTATTCGAGGATGCGACATCCTATCTCATCTAGTTCGTGAATCAAATAGACCCTTAAAGTACAATCTAATAATTTTTAAGAGACAGCTACTATTCCGTTACGGATACCCAAAAGTAATGCTTCATTAAAATCTGTTGACTTATAAATTACATCATAACCAATATAAATATAGTTAATTCAAGTAAAAATATATTTATTTAATAAATTGTTATAATTAGCTTTAATTTTTAACTTAATTCATATTATTGTTATGCTCTTATACATTAATATATACTTATATTACTAAATTAGTATCCATAAATCACATTAAATAGTCTTGTCATAATTAATACTCTCAAGTTATATGATATTAATTTATAGTATATATTATACGTAATTATGTTGATTTTTATTTAGTTAAGTTATATGATATAGTTCTTTACCTATTTATTCGTATAATTTATCAATAAAAACCGTATGCATGATCAAATAATGTGGCCAAAATAAAATAAAATAAAGAAAGTTTTGCTTGAAAAATAGGTTTTGTATTAGAATTTTAGCCTAATATTAAGGGTCCAACTAATCTAAGTTGAATTTGATTAATCAAATTCAAAACTGAGTACCGATTTTCAATTTAGTTAACCGAATTTTCTACCTAATTAAATTTGAAATTAAAATTGGTTAAAAATTTTGGAACCCTTTTCTGTATTTTCATTGATGATATTAATTAATCGGTTAATCGATACTCACCCCATGCCAGAGAGTATTTACGCGCTCTTCACTTTGAGAATTTAAGTTGACTTATTCGACTTTTAATTCGACTTTGACTTGAAGTCAAATTAATTGAGCGACTCATCGATTCCACTTTGACTTCAACTTTCAAGTCAAACTAACTCGAATACCGATTTATAGTTTGATAGTTCACCGATTGAACAAGTCATTAACTTTGCCAATCAAATATCGATCAAATAAATCAAATAATATATATATATATTCATATATATATATATATAAGAGGATTTATAATTATAATAATATATCTATGCACATATGTTTTTATGTTCATATACTAAGATTTATGTAACTTATAATTGCAATAAAATTATATATTACATAATGTCTAATTTATATAGTATACTATATAACTTATGTCTATAGCATTTTACTCTCAACAAGTATATTAAATGCATTACTAACTTACTATTAGTTTAGATAGACAAAGAGGCATCATATATATTTCTATATAATTGTAGGATATAACTTAATAGGGGTTGGTGATCCAATAAGATTTTAGTTACTATGCGAATTGGTTTTGGTAAGTGGTTCTGATTTTGTAAATAATTTTAATATCTATATATGATATATAAACTAATACACATACATATATTAAAATCATGTATACATATATATATGTATGTATATATAAATGTGTACAAATTTCTAGATATGTATTTGATACTTATTTATATAATATATTATGAATTATATTTTTCTACACACATTATATAAGGATGATAATGAGAATTTGAAATAATTAAAAAAAATATAATACTTAATAAAGATGTGCATAAATATAATATGAGAAAAGCAAAACAATCTTATAAAAAATACAAATTGAAAAACAAAAAAGAAAATTTGAATTTGTGGAATGATATGAAATTTGTGGTGTGATGTACTAAATTTTGGAATTAAAATATAAAATAGAAGAAAATTTATGTTCGAATTATTCTACTTGTTCTACTTATCGCTTGAACAAGTCTAATTTAAACTTATACACATCTAGATGTGTATAAGAGACAAGGCTCTAAAGTTCAATCCCAAAGCAACCAAAGAGGGGGGGGTGAACGAGTCAAAAATTAAAATACCGTCGAATGACCACCCTAGTTCTCCTCGCTTCTTTTTCTTTTGGTATCAATTTATGAATTGCAGTTTAATAAAAGCTATATTTGTTCTCAATAACTTTTATAGCTATTTTTATCTTACATTTATCTCCTTTCCAAAATTGTGGTTATTAATAATTCATATAACCTTTATTCCTTTATTACTTTGAGATTTAGGTTGTACATTTTGTACCATAGTTGTTAGAATCCGCATCCTACCCTCTAGATGTGTATAAGAGACAGATCCAAGGACAAATTCGATCCCGATCCGAAGGTAGGATTGCAATTATAATTAAACACTGGGCTATTAAAATCTTATAATTTATGTCTATTTCTACTAAGTTAATTTAGTGTTTTGATAATTTTTTTATTCCAATGCTGTATTTTACGACTTTACACCATTCATAGTTATTGTTTTAGTTTTTAATTGAAAAATAGTATGAAATCTACGATGACACAAAACTTTTTATATTACAGGCATATATATGTGTGTGTATATGTCATATAGATTTTATATATTGTGTATTCCTAGTAGAATTTTATGATCCTTTGATTCTACCTACGATACGATCCTGCAACATTCAAAATGATCCTACGATATGATTCCTATTCTACAAACCTTGGATGGTTGTTTACATCTAAGATTGCTAGTTTCGGTAGATATTTAAAATTTTGAAATTTTTTGGGGTTTAACCATTACTTTGAGTGATTTTTTTGTGGAATTTAGTCTAAGATCTTGGATTGTTTATTTGGTCCCTAAAATTAAATTTAGTACATGGAAAAAATTTGTGGGTCGATCATAAATTTAGGAAATTAGAATTATACGTACCCTAAATTTAATTGTTTTGTTACTAATATCGAGCATTCTTAGTACTTTAGTATGTGTTTTTGATAAGCTAGTAAATGTAGTATATTTTATGTGTCTTTTATCTCCGTTTGTAAAGTAATTTGAGCAAGAATTGAGTAATTATAAGTTAAAATAGTTTATTTTTAGTTTTTTAGGGTTTGAGTGAAGAAAGATTTCAAATTGATATTAAAAGTGGAGGAAAATTGCAAAATTCAAATTTTCGTACACCGACAAGGAGTGATTCTGACACAGTTTGGTAGATTGCTTAACTTTCTTGTCCAAGGTCCAATATACACATCTAAACTAATCTTTCAATGACTTTTGATAACAATAGCGACAAACAACCTTTATTTTTACCTCTTATACACATTTAGATGTGTATAAGAGACAGCGCTCTGCACAAATCATCAATTCTTTTCTTCAAGGAGGCTTGTTCTTGCGAGTATGTCCATGTTGTCACAAAGCTTTGACTAACATATAAATAGATTTTAGTTTACATTATCAACAAGAAGTACATTCTTAATCATATGTTTCAAAATTTTTATCTACATTGTTTGGAAGTTTTCTCAGTCCGACCTTAGACTTCTTATCAAGTTTTAACGCATTTTTATCATCTTAGGGGTCCAAAACCATGATATAACCTTATAAATACCCCATTATGAGAGGAGTTGAGCACAACATAGCAGCTATTAGTTAGATTAGCCATTAGAATAGAAATTCATTAGATTAGACTAGAGTTTTCTTTATTTTTATGAAGGATTGAAGAGGAGGTTTAAAATTGACAACCTTGGACCAAAAACATGCGATTATTCATTAGAGAAGCATTCTTAAATCTTTTACCTGTCTCTTATACACATCTAGATGTGTATAAGAGACAGGATTTGACTTTTTCAATTTAAGAACTAAAACTATAATTAATCTACTTTAAAATAGCCAAGGACAATCTTTAAAAGCTTTCATAGATTAATGGTTAGACTAGTTTATTTGCTATCGTAGATTAATTATAGTTTTAGTTCTTAAATTAATTTAGTCAAATCTCTTCCACAATGATTTCTTCAAATAGCATTTGAGTTAAATAGCTTAAGATTCATAAGATGTAAGAGAATTGATTAGTGATTCAATAGGCATTAAATTTAAATTCTTAGCTGATGATGACATAAACACTTAACTCAGAAACAAGCTTTTGCAGAACAGCTCTTTCGGACGACAGACCGTCCGAACTAGGTCAAAAGCACCTCGGACGACATAACGTCCGAACAAACCGGCAAAGAATGGAACTCTACCGCTTTCTTTTCGACGCCAGACCGTCCAAGCTCTATCGGACGTAGGATCGACGCATTCTCGGACGTCCGAACGAAGCCTCTACAACACTGGAAAAGATCGGACGCTTCCTGACGCATACAATTCCTCTTGACGTCCGAACCCCAACGGCTATTTTTGTGCATTTATTACTTAGCCGTTAGGAAGTGGTTGAAGCCGTATTTATTGCTCTTATAAATAGGAGCTTTTATAACTGTAAAATCATCTAATACAAAGCTTGTAATACAACAAGGCTCTATACACATCTAGCACTGTATAAGAGACAGGTCTTTCTCTAGGAACTTACTTTTACAATGTTACTTTCACATAATTATATATGAAATCGGGACCAAGCCTGTATGTGGTTGTAAGTGAGATTCTTGGCTCAACTAAAAGAGTTTTAGTGTGAGCAAGAACTTCCTGACTTTGTAAAGATTGTTGGCTCACCAAGTGTGTGAAGCATTCAAATTTGATACTTTTCCTTTGCTCAGCTTCTTCAGTAGTTCCTTGGCCAATTTATTCTCTCTTTAATTTACTGTTATATTGATATTATTATAACTGATTTTGTTATAATCGATTTCATCTTGAATATCTTAATATCTCTTAAAGTATTTTTAAGAAACCTAATTTCCCCTCTTAGGTTGCTTTGGGACCAACAATTGGTATCGAGCTTGGTCTCATTTTATTGCTTAAACTGCTGTTGAGAAAAGAACTATGGCAACCAACAATGCTCTGTTTTTGAAGGCCAATCTAGAAAAATTCCTTCATCCGATTTTTTGTCAAATTTTATTAGTTGGAGAGATAGAATGAAAATATTTCGCAATCTATTGACATTGAATTGTGGTATGTTGTCAATGAAGGTCCATTTGATGCTTATATCATTGATGATCACACAAATAGAAGAAGAGAAAAGACGAGGATTGAGCTCACTCCACAAGACAAGGCAAATTTGACGTTAAACGCAAAAGCCATGAATGTGCTATACAATGCCTTGGATGCAAATGAATCAACTCGCGTAAAGGGTTGCAATTGCTAAGGAAATTTGGGATAAGTCAAGGAAATTCATGAAGGAAGCGATGATGTTCGTGAGCAAAGAAATCTCTACTTGTTACCAAGTATGAGTCCTTCAAGATGGAACCACATGAGAACATAGACAAAATGTACTGCAGTTCAATGACATTATAAAAGATCTTGAAGCCTTGAGTAAGGAGTACTCTTTGGGTGAAAACTCTTATACAAATCTGAATGCTCTATCCAAAGAATGGGATGCCAAAACAATTGCCATAGAGGAAGCTAAGAGTATTTAAATTTAATGCCTATTGAATCACTAATCAATTCTCTTACATCTTATGAACAATAAGCTAAAGGCCAAGGTTGTGGACTGATGAAGAAGCAATTAACTTCTTCATTGCTCTAAAGACCTCTCAAGAGGAAGATGAAAACAGCTCCATCAATCTAGAAGATGAAGATGTTGATGAATATCCTTGCACTCATCACCAATGCAAGATGCAAACATTACATCAACACTTCTAGAATGATTGAAGAGGTTTTCAGCTTCAAACACAAATCAATTACACATCTAGATGTGTATAAGAGACAGTCTTGAGCTAAGGAAGCTCTTGATGATGCTTTGAGTGAATAAGTTTTGAGCATTTTCAATTCTCCCTTCAAGTTATAGAAGGAAAGAAGAAAACCAAGATTCAACAACTTTCAAATCACTTGGGACGATTGCAACTCCGAAGGAGAAGTTGAAGAAGAAATGGAGTCGGCACAAATGGCCTTTATGGCTATTGGAGACAATGAGGTAAATAACAATAGGCTATCACAAGAAAATTGTGATTTGAAGAAAAGAATGCATGAGAGATCAAAGGTCAAGGAAGAACAAGCCTCCTTGAAGAAAAGAATGGATGATTTAAATACTCTCTTAGCTAGAAAGAAAGAAAATGTTGTTGATATGAAAAGAAATAGAAATGTAGCAATCAACAAAAATTTTGTCATATATAGAAGAGATGACTTATGTATTGTAAAACCAAAATCTTCTTTATATGGAAACAAAAGCATTGTTTGTAGATATTGCCAACAACATGGACATACTAAAAATATGTGTTATTTTGTGACTTTTCCACTGTTTTTGGATGTAAGGTCTGTGAAGAAACCTTACATCCAAAAACAGTGGAAAAGTCACTTTTGGTGACAACAACAAAGCAAAATCAATCGGCATTGGTGATGTAGGTAAAAATGGTGAAACCTTGATTAAGAATGTACTTCTTGTTGATAATTTAAACTATAATCTATTAAGTGTTAGTCAACTTTGTGACAAAGATTTATATGTTTTCTTTACCAAGCATGAATGTCTTATACTTGACAAAAATCATGTTGTTTTGTTCAAAGGCACTAGGCACAATGACGTTTATGTGATTTATCTTGATAAAATTAGCAATAGCAATGTAAAATGTCTTACCGCTTCTATAGATGATCCTTGGCTTTGGCATAGAAGACTTGAAATGTGTCATTTTAATATGGATTTGATTGAAAAATTAGCCAAGAAAGATTTGGTAAGAGGCTTGCCAAAACTGAAATTTCTGAAAAATAAAATTTGTGATGCTTGTCAATTTGGTAAACAAGTCAAAATTTCTTTTAAACCTAAGAATTTTGTGTCTACTCATAAACCTTTAGAATTGTTGCATTTAGACTTATTTGGACCCACTCAATATGCTAGTCTAGGTGGTTGCAAATATGCATTTGTTATCGTAGATGACTATTCGAGGTTTACTTGGGTATTATTTCTTGTTCACAAAAACGAAGCATTTGAAAAATTTGTAAAATTGTTTTCCAAAATTCAAAATTTATTCAATACAAAAATTGTTCGTTTAAGAAGTCATTAACCCTGTCTCTTATACACATCTAGATGTGTATAAGAGACAGCCTTTAGATACCGTTGTGATCCTGTCTCACATAACATCTTGATGATAACAGAGACAGACTCGGTATGCTGACAGAATATACACATGATTCATTTGCATCCAAGGCATTGTATAGCACCTGTCTCTTATACACACTAGATGTGTATAAGAGACAGGTTCAGAGGAAGATGGTGCAGATGTAGTATTCTAAAGATGTGTATAAGAGACCTTCGTAGCTCTTCGTCAAGAATTTACATCAAGCGTTGATATCAACAACCATCAAGTTGATGATGAATAGAATCTAGATTCCCAAAGGGAATCTTCCAGACATAATGTTCAAGTATAGATGTTGCCTTATAGTGATGAATCATGGGTTATTGCTATGAAAGATGAACTTAGTCAATTTGAGAAAAATAATGTATGGACCTTAGTTGAAAGACCTTCTTCTCATCCCGTTATTGGTACTAAATGGGTGTTTAGAAACAAATTAAATGACAAAGGTGAGATCATAAGAAACAAAGCTAGACTTGTTGCAAAAGGTTACGCTCAAGAAGAAGGCATTGACTTTGATGAAACCTTTGCACCGTGTGTATAAGAGAATCCATCCGTCATTGTCATGCATTTGACATCCATTTTAATAATTTTAAATTATTTCAACATTCATGTCAAGAGTGCCCTTTTAAATGGATTTTGTTGTCACCAAGAAGTGACTTTTCGAACTGTTTTTGGATGTAATTGTGAAGAGAGTTTCAAACACCCGTAATGCTGCCTTGAAGTTTGAAAACTATGGTTTGAAACAAGCTCCAATGTGTATAAGAGAAAGATTCTTGGCTTCTTGATAGAAAATGGTCTCTCAAAAGACACAGTATATTTTATGTGTCTTTTATCTCCGTTTGTAAAGTAATTTGAGCAAGAATTGAGTAATTATAAGTTAAAATAGTTTATTTTTAGTTTTTTAGGGTTTGAGTGAAGAAAGATTTCAAATTGATCGCAAAAGTGGAGGAAAATTGCAAAATTCAAATTTTCGTACACCGACAAACACTGATTCTGACATATTTTCACACACATTGCTAGATCTAGCATAAGATTCTTTTTAGCTCAATCTTGCCTGTCTCTTCGAAAGTATAAGAGAAAGAGCTATAACTTTCATGTTTTACGTTTTACCAATTTTTGCCAGCATCAAGGTGAAAATTGAGGTTCAAATCTGAAGCAAATCAGAGAGGAAAAGCTTGCGCATGTTCACCAACTCGAGAAAAAGTATTGTGACTACTGAAAATTGCGCACATGAGCAAGAAAATGTTGTGCATGTGTGCACGCCGAGCTACCGGTGATGTGAATTGCTTGTTTGGAAGTTTTCATCCGATTAGCCTTCTTATCTAATGTGTTTCGCATTTTTATTTCTAAGGGGTTCATCTTTTCATGATATAACCTTATAAATACCCCATTATGAGAGGAGTTGAGCACAACATAGCAGCTATTAGTTAGATTAGCCATTAGAATAGAAATTCATTAGATTAGACTAGAGTTTTCTTTATTTTTATGAAGGATTGAAGAGGAGGTTTAAAATTGACAACCTTGGACCAAAAACATGCGATTATTCATTAGAGAAGCATTCTTAAATCTTTTTAAAGTTTTCTTATGTTATTTAGTTCTTTTTTTATGGTTCTTTTATCGTTTAATACTTTCTAGGTTACGTAGTTTTCTTTACTTTAAAATTTAATGCTCCTTCTTTAATTGCTTTCATAGATTAATGGTTAGACTAGTTTATTTGCTATCGTAGATTAATTATAGTTTTAGTTCTTAAATTAATTTAGTCAAATCTCTTCCACAATGATTTCTTCAAATAGCATTTGAGTTAAATAACTGGTAATTGCAAAACCAATCCTTGTGGGTTCGACCTACTTCCGCTAGGTATAAGCATTAACTAGTCTGAGTTAGCCAGACCAAAATCAATGCGTTGAAGAATGAGGATTGACCTAAAAAATCTATTATTGCTCTAGGTGTATGTTTTTGCGCTGTTGTTGGGATTGGGTCTTTATAAATATTGGTATAATTTGATAGGAATACTATATTGAAGTGTAAATTAGTTTTATTTGTTGTAGTTTCATTGTGTGTTTTCAATATTTTGAAGAAAAAAACAACCAAAAATATTTTTCCTTCTTGTGGTTTGTGTCACTTTTATTTTAAAAAAAAAAATCAAAAAGATTTTCTCTTTTAGTGGATAGTTTTGGCTAGCTACTAGTCTAAATTCCCATTTTTCTTGTTTGTGTGCTTTTGTGTTAGTACTTTCTTTCGTATTTTGTTTTTATGTCACTGATGATCTTTATGAATATCGAGCTTTTCGCTTTCCTTTAAAATATCCTCATGCCAAGGATATTATCATCCTTATGACTTTGGAGGCATGACTAATGAGCATGTTTCTTATGATTATCCTCCCTGCTCTTATGATTACCAAATGGGATGGTCAAACTATCCAAATTTTTTTTCAAGTTACCAAGATTATCCCTATTCTTTCCCTACACCCATAGAGCTTTTATATGAATCACTGAAGGCTCATTTCTTTCACCCATCAATCCAAGAGTATGATGAGGCAGAATCAGTGGACTTGTGGATTGGAATTCAAGAACTTCGAGAAAAGAATTCTAAACTCCGAGAAGAACAAGCTCAACTTCAAGAAAAGATATCTAGATTCCTAGAGTGGTAAATGATGAAGAACATGTCGAACCCCAATTACCCATTTAGTACCTGAGACAGGACTATCCGAACTAGAAGCTATAGGATAGGACTCATATGACCGTCCGAACCAGAAGCTATAGGACGCACAAGACCGTCGGAAGAAAAGAACTCAAAATGAAGAAGTTTCTGTCAAGTTGTAGGACGCATACGACCATCTGAAGCACTTGTAGGACACATGATTGGTCAATAAAACCACCGTCTGAGCACTTTTAACATCCATTTTCAATAGCTAGTTTTTTTACTGTTGGACGCTCAAATTTCAGCACATCTTTCATCAACAAATAGCCCAAGGATATCAAATTAATGTAAGGAACTACTACATTCAATACAAATAGTTGTAAGAGCTATTTTGGGAGAAATAGGATAAAATATTGTAGGTTATATTGGTTTGGATAGTATAGTTTTCTTGGCTCAACTAGAGGGAATTAGTGTGAGAAGAGTACAATAGTGAGTGATCTTCAAGTGTAAGAGTGGAAGGATAGGTGTTAATTATCATGCCTTAGTAGGTTCTTGTTTTTAGAATTTATGTCTTGTCTTTAACCAAATTCCATTGGGAGTTAGGTTTTCATTCGTGTTTGTTCGTCTTTCGATTTTGGTCTCTTTTGTGATTATTTTGTTTCAGTATTTAATAGTTATTTTAAATGTTTATTATAGCTAATAATGCACTCTTATATGTTAGGGTCACATGAAATAAAATAGCGCATCAATCGGACATTGGATGAGGATTTTCGAAGCAAACAGCGAAGGAGTGCGTGTGCACTATAAATAGCATATTTAAATCTTTTTCACATAGTTAGGGTGTGCTAGTCGGTATAAAAGTAGGCTAGAGTTCTCTTTTATTTTCTTTCCCATTTGGAGGGGATTTTCTTAAATTATATATAATGTAGTGTAATTTTCAACCTCTTAGTTGTAGATTAAAGATCCATAATATAAGTTTTCTTTAATTTATGCCTAAGTTCATATTCTTTGTGCTAATCTAGTGTATTTTAGTATAAATACTTTCTTAATTGTCTTCTTAGATTAATTGGTAGATTAGTTTGATGCCTTCTTCAATTATGCTTTCGTAGTAGTATTATTTAGTAAATTTAAATTCTTCCTCAAATGCTTTCTTTTACATGCTAATTTAAATGTTTTCTTAAAATGCTTTCTTAGAAGGTAATCAATTGTTGGTTAGATTAGCTAATTAGGATAGATTAGTTCATATCAAACTTTTCATATGAATTGAACACTAGATTACTTGTTTACTTAGTTTAATGGGCTTTCCTTAAAAATACTTTCTTTGTCGTAATTTATAGTTTAGACTAGTTAATTAGGGAAAATTAGTTAATGGGTCTTCTTTAATCATGCTTTCTTAGTAGTAATTAGTAGTTTAGGTCATAATTGCTTCCTTAAAATGCTTTCTATTTTACTTGCTTCTTTAAATGCTTTCTTAAAATGCCATCTTTTACATGCTTTGTTTAACTACTTTCTTAAAATGCTTTCTTCAGGTTAATACTCAATTCAAATTGCTTTGCTAGTTAGTTTGTAAATTTTTTCTTAGTCTTTTAAATTTAATTTTAAACCTCCTCTTCAATCCTTCATAAGGCTAAACTGGCCTCAGGGAGGGTCCCTCCTCGGCATCTAGACCCTTTTCGTTGACAACTATATACTTGCGGAATGCGCCTAATTCTGTCTCTTATACACATCTCCAGGGACAGCTTCTAGACTATGTCCCTTTGTAAAAACACACATAATCACATCTTATGGTAAGAAAGTACTGGTGACTTTAAGCCTGTCTCTTATACAATCCGAGAACGGGGTGGGCAACATGAGCCCACGCTAAAATACCCCTTCCTTTTTCCACTATATCCATAGTCTAAGTCTCGTTGGCCCCCATACACCTAGAGCAATAATAGATTTTTTAGGTCAAAGCTCATTCTTCAACGCATTGATTTTGGTCTGGCTAACTCAGACTAGTTAATGCTATACCCACATGCTCACGTACTTCATATTCTTAAAACCTGCTCTCACCATTGTCCTTTCCCGCTAATACCTCTCCAACCACTTCCACCAAAATTTTTCGGACCGAGTTGATATGGTTTTCAATCCCTTCTTGCTCCAAACTTCTGTGGTTCTAGACATTCTCTACACCTGTATTCCATAAGATGTACCATCCTCTCTTATACACTCTTACCCTTTTTTTCTAACATCTAGGTTTTATGAACACTTGGGAAATTTCTTCCATTGCAAACAAACCCGATTTCGACATATCCAGAAAATCCAAAAATCACTTTGCCATCAAACCACCAATTCCTTAACTCAACTTGAACATCCCTCCAATCTGATTATTCTGCCCATTTAACAATGGAAAAGAATTTTTGGTGTTGCCTGCTAAAGTTCATTGGCTGAATAACGGGGACTGCAATACAAATTTTTTCCATCATATAGTCACTATACATAGATGCTCGAATGCAATTATCGGACCGAAATTACTCTCCCGGGATTGGACATTTGATAAACAAATCATCCTCTCCCAGATTTTGAATCATTATTCCACATTTTTCGAGCCATTTTTGCACTTCTACTTTCCCTTTACCCCATCAACCGGTCACCAATAATGTTGATTCACGCAAGGCACAAGATAATATTATCATTGCTAATGAATTGCTTCACTCCCTTCCACTCTTACACTTGAAGATCACTCACCTATTGTACTCTTCTCGTGAAATTCCTGGGTCTCTGACGTCTCATGTTCGGTGATGATCTCCTCTTTTGCACCTGTGCCATACTCAAAGATAGCATCGGCCTCATGACTATTTTCCAAAATTTCCTGAATGACTCTGGCTTGGAAATTAACATACACAAATCTATACTCCTATTCTACCTTAATATGACACGTGACATAGCTTGGTTGTATTATTTTTGTTACCTCAATACAAAGTGTTCCTTGTTTTCATAAATACCTCGTTGTACCGCAATACTTTGACCGTGTATGGACTGGATGTTTTCAATTTGTACTGAACAAAGTCCATAATAAACTCACATAGTGGAAAGCTTTTTCTTTTTCAATGGCCGGTCTTGTTCAACTAGCTCAGGCAAACCTTAAGTGGCATCGCTACATTACACTATAAAAAATCCCTATCTGAATATGAGTTACAAAACATTTAAATCAAACTCTTTGTAATTTCATTTGGGGCCAAGTGGATACCTGATAACTCTAATAAATTAGAATTATTTTACTTGTTTAAACTTGCTTATTGTTAGTAATTTTTTTCAAATCCGCCTCGATATTACATCTCATCTGTGGCTTTAGACAGGCCTAACCCTTCTTGAAATTTCAACTTTTTGCACCTCATACTGCAACTCATACTTCATGGAGTTAACGGCTCTTTTGCAGGCTATCACAATCAGATCGGCCATGCCTGTCAAGATTATCCTAGCTTGCAAAAGAGCAAAAGTATGAGTTGAAGAGACAGGTGCATGAACTAATCTAACAACTACACTAAGAAATCATGTAAATTGCCCTTGAGGCAAAGCCACCATCTTCGCTCCGCTCACGAGCCATCCTCGAGAATTTAGCCCGATCATTTATGTTGATCCGGGATGGGTCGAGATCTGGTCCCCGAGGTGAGAGGAATGGAAGAGGGTCGACGGACATCGACCCCTGTGGCACATCCTGTGACCTCAGATTTTCTCTCCTCTCGGGAGTGTATTTTTATCACCTAAAAAAGTAAAGTGTCACTCGACTTGGAAGAAAGAATAAGGAGTGGGAGTGAATGAGGCTCGACACCTTACCATAAGAGGTGATAAGTTGTTTTGACAAAGGGACATTTCTAGAAGCGTGTCCCCCTGGGGTCCTTACCTCGCCACTGGAACGGAGGGCCTGGGGCGATGACACCGAGAAAGGGTCATTGCCGGAGGGACCCTCCCGAGGCCCGAGCCTCCTTGTCCTCTTCCTTGTAACCCGAGTCGCTCGGGTTCGGGGGTAAGAGCCGAGTTACCTCCCACTGGTCTCTTCGAGGAACCGCTTTTGTTTTAAGGTTTTCTTTGATAAGGTTCCATGTGGCCCCGAGGCATTCGATCCTCTAATATGGATAATGAAGAACATCGGGTTTGTTTGCAATGGAAGAAGGGTTCCCAAGTGTTCATAAAACCCTGTCTCTTATACACAGATTCGAAAGGATTTAACATTCTGTCAATGTCGTCTACGGGGAAGGGGGAACCGGCGTGCTAATGAGAGAGGTTAGGAGTGAACGTACCGACCATGGTCTTCTCTTTGGAAGGCGAGTGGAATTTTGAGGGACTTCTGGTGGTGTCCGGTGGTGGCGTTGAGCAGCGGTCGGAAGTCAGCAACGGTTGAAGTCGGAGAAAGAAGAGCAGGAGGATGATGGTGAGGGGAGGAGAGTGTGTGAGTCTCTGGGGGAGTAAAGGAGCGAGAGGTAGTAAGGAGTGAAGGAAGGATTGAGGAAAGAAGGTAGTAGTAAGTTGGAGGAATGAGGTAAAATGAGTAAGGGAAAGAAAAAAGATTTGGGGGAGAATGGGGGTATAAATAGAGGGGCAATCTTCTAGAATGTTCAATGGATCTGGGGGGAAAACTGACGGTTTTGAAATGAAAAAAGGCGTCTAGGTCGGAAAAATGAGGCATTATGGCCGGAAAAGCGAGGCGTTATGGCGTGAAAAATGAGGCATTTTACGGGCGTTACGGTGTGAATATTTCGAAAGTCGTTAAACAAAATACAAGCTGTCTCTTGCAATAAATGGACCCATCCCGCTGACTGCCAACATCTGTCTCTTATACACTTCTCGGCCCCTACCGCGAGGCTCGGCACCAAGCTGAGGGGACTATTGATGATGTTGATTAGTGAGACATATCATCTTTCCTAGATTGTTCTAGAAGTGCCTATGTGGCAGCCTGAGTAAGGGCAATTATGTAATTTGGTCTCTGTTGAGCAAATGTAGTGATAGCCTCATGCCTCCTCATGCGTATCTGTAAATAAGGGGCTTGGGTGCTAAGAAAAGGGGACTGAAAGATCTTATTGTAGTTAGATTATCAGACTTATAGCATGAGGCTGTCTCTTTTACACATCTACGTTAGTATATATCTAATTCTAGCATTTGTCAATGTAGCTTAGTTGTAAATTTTAATTCTTAGTTGTATATTGAAGACTCCTAGTGTAAGTTCTCTTTAATTTAAGCTTTAATTTATGTTCTTTTAGTTAATTAGTTTAATTGCTTTCATATATTGCTTGCTTTACATGATTTCTTAGTGTAGTTGTTAGATTAGTTCATAGGTTTCCTTCAATTATGTTTCTTTAGTGGTAATTGATAGTTTAGATTATTTAATTAGAGTAGAATAGTTTATGGACATTTCAATTAATTGATTTCTTTACTTGCTTTCTTAGTTTAATTGGTAGATTTGTTTATAGCCTTTCCTTAATCATATTTCCTTAGTGTTAATTTGTAGTTTAGACTAGTTAATTGCTTTCTAAATATGCTTTCTTGTTGCAAGCTTTCTTATAATAGATTACGGGCTTTCTCTAATTGTGCTTGCTTAATGCTAATTAGTAGTTTAGATTGGCTTATTGCTTCCCTAAAATGCCTTCACATTTCACATGTGCATTTTCTTCAATTGTTTCATAGACATGCTTTGTTTAAGTGTTAATGTTTAATTTAATGCATTAGATAGCCCTTAAACTTTCTTAGTTCTTTAATTCTAGTTTTAGTTAAATCTCTTCTTTTAATCAATCAATCCAACTAGTAATCTAACCAAATAATTGATAATTATCGACGAATCCTTATGGATATGATTCTTACTTCCCTTTACTCCTAGTTGACAACCGTATACTTGCGAGATGCCACCTAGTTAGCCATAGGATTTAGGTGTTTATACATTTATAACTAGGTGTGTATGGCATCAATACCCCCAAATATTGGCTTCCCGTTGCATGGAAAACCATTACGCAACCAAAGTCTTCTGGGGTTCTTGGTCTACGTGTTTCTCTTCAATACCTCTCATTTCATGAATCTAGTTTGGAAACTCTGCACCCACTTCTACCTCTTTGGGACCCAAACCCTAATCTATAAATACTTTCTCCACACGGATAGATGGTCAGGCACTACAGCCCCACATCAAAGCCCTTATTTTAGCCAGAGATCTCATCAAGACTAAACTTCTGTAGCATGTTGGAACTGGATCGGACATTTTTCTCTGGCATGATAAATAGTTCTCTTATACATGACATCTTGTGTAGTCTAGCAAGTGGTCCCCTCCTTGATGGATGAGACCACTTCAAGGTGAAAGACCTTATCTCCACCATGAGTACCTGGAACCTCGACTTCCTTACACATTTTCTCCCGGCTTCAGTACTTGAAAACATTTTGGATATCCCTCTTTAGACCATCATTGCATCTATAGATCAACCTTATTGGCCTATTCCCAATGGCTAATATACCTTCCTCACTGCTTACTAGTCTTCTTTACCCAACACACATATGATCCTCCATGTACATGATTGTGGTACCTCTATTGTCAACTGAAGATCCTTTATTTTCTTTAGTGACTAAGTCATACCCACTTGCCCACTACATCCGTTCTGCATAGATTACTGTCTAATTGATGCCCTTTGTACCAACCACATTGGTTGAAACTCCAGTCCATGCAACTTGTGACTGTAGTTGGCTGCAAATGATTTGGCCCTTCGTACTTTCCCTCAATAGTAATTCATCATCCTTTTTTTCACTACCCTTGCTCCCTTGGCTAGAAAAATATCTCACCAATCTAGTCCCTATTC
The DNA here is from genome assembly GCA_025175665.1 of Cinchona pubescens. Taxonomy (NCBI): domain Eukaryota; kingdom Viridiplantae; phylum Streptophyta; class Magnoliopsida; order Gentianales; family Rubiaceae; genus Cinchona; species Cinchona pubescens. The sequence continues at coordinate 18,573 of JANKKI010000125.1, forward strand.
ATGGCCAACCGTGGTACCTTTGGTTCACTTTCACATTATATCTTATTTGGGACACATGTACTAAGAAAGTGTTTCATCACCAGAGTGACAAGCGTCGGTAGCCCTCTATTTATACCCCAATTCACATCCAAGATATTATTATTTGGCTTGTCACTCCCCCTACAAAACTCAACCACAGATTCTACTGAAGTGGCAACCTCCTTCATTTCTTTTTTTGTCATTGCATTGCGATGGTAGTGCCTTGCTGTCCAATTTGGCCAGAGTAGTAGGGGTTTTTTGAGACTCTTTAGGCAACTAGTTACTAGGTTGTAGCAGATGTCTTGGGCACACTTTAGTTCTAGTGGCCGAATTCTGGGCTATCAAAGATAATTTACAGATTGCTTGGGATCAGGGTTACAGATATATTGAATTATCTGTCGATGAACTCAATGTTCTGCAAATTCTTACAGACTCAATCCTCCTCCCTCATCTTGCTCACTATCACTAATATTGGATTGTAGGTTCCTACTTAGCCGGTCATGGATCATTCGGGTTAAGTATGTATATTAGGAACTCAAACATGCAGACTGCCTTGCCAAATATGCTACGTAGAAGCTAGAGTCTTTTGCCCTCTGTCTTATACACATCTTTGTTCAGCAGTTTTCTGTAAAATGCCTCATTTTTCACACCGTAACGCCTGTCTCTTATACACATCTAGATGTGTATAAGAGACTTGGGATCCTCGGCAAGGCGCAACTGCAACATCTGTCTCTTATACACATCTAGATGTGTATAAGATATGGACTTATTTGGGTAAAAAAAAAAAAATAATTTTAAACCTTAAATTTCTTTTTCTTTAAACCAAATGACATATATTTCATAAATTTGAAACACAAATATACAAAGAATTATAAGGTAACTACAATAAGATCTTTCAGTGCTTTCCTTTTCAAGCTACAAGGGGAATTGGTTTTCCACTCAATACTATAATAAATATTAATGAAAATTTTTGCCAAATCATGACTAAATTGTTACCTCCCTTTTTCATAAAAGAAAATGAACTATAACAAAAAGCTTTCCAAATATCACATAAGTCATTCAAAATAAATTGCAATATACTGTTTACATTTGTTCCCTCATTCAAAGATATCAATGGCATATTTACACTCAGATTAGAAAATCACTTCCTTCCATCCTTCATTTCTAGCCTTCACCTTAGAAAACTCCAAATCTTGAAGCTTCATCTATTGATGCATCCCAACTCTGGTTCCTTCTTATTGCCTACAGATCTTTATCCAATTTCTTTATCTTTTGCTAACGTCACCTCCAAAAAGATAAAAGTTGCATTAAAAATGTGAAAGTTTAGTGCTATTCATAATTGCATAAAGGAGTAACTATACAGAAAGCATTTTAAACTAATTAACTAAAAGAACAGTCCTCATTTTCCCGTCTAAAGATTTCATGGGTCGAGGGTGGCCGAGATAGAATGGGCCGGCACTACTAACCAACCTTAGTTCTTGTCGACAGAATCTGGTAGCTTGCTTCCAATTCTTGCCTTGTATGATAGCGTACATTTCCTAGGTCTGTCTTAGTGCTTCCATAATTAATAGCTGCATCTGAATTTAGGAGAATGCACTCTTCTAGTAGAGGTTTCAACTTTGAGTTCCTTAGACTGGATGATTCCATTAGAGCACTGATAATTGCCTATTTCTTAGTAGTTTCCTTAAATTCAAGCCAATTGCACTCCTTATCGAAGTGATTTGTGTTTTATTTTTCTCATTGAATTGAAAATCATATCTACTTTTCCAAATGTATTGAAGGAATCCTTTCAATGGGTTTCCTATTTCTTGCAGAAGAACATGACATGCTCCATAGTTTTCACATCCTCTCCATATCTTGAGCTCGCAAACAGATTCACCTTTGCCAAATCTCCTATGAACAGCTTCCATGGTAGGTAAAATCCCACGAGGCATTTCTATATCAAGTGTTTAATCTTATGATGTAAGTTGAGACTCTATAACTATTTTCATATGCTTGAATCTTCCTTTCTGCTACTTGATTCCCCATGAAGATATTTTTCCTCCTGTGACTTCTCCTAATTTTTGTGCTTTCACATAACTAGATTTGATTGAGTAATCACCATTATTGGAGTATTGCTAATCGTAATGTTACACAATTTATACATGTCAAGTGCACTAATTGTTTTTTCTAAGTGTCTCTTATACACATCTTTACTTGTTGAAAAATAATAAAACCTCTTGTTGGACATCATAGACTACAATCCACACACTTGCAAGTATACGAGGAAGATTTGTAGCTAGTGGTAAGGGGATCATTCCCACAAGGATTGTCAGCAATTACTAGGGTTCGAGAGATATATATACTATCTAAACAACCAATTTAAATTGTAGGTACTAGTTAAACTAAGATAATACAGCAAGTTAGCAAATACAACAAGTAACAACTAAATTTTTCAACAAGTAAGAAAAAGGATCGAGCTATGGATATATTTCTTTTACTAGATGGGGTCTTCTAGTGGATAATCAATCAACAGATCCAAATAAAGATTCCTTCCCAATTATGAACCAATCCCTTGGCCGGATCATGGTTGTAAATCAAGGAGCTCTAGGAATCAATTAGGGAAGCTAGCATCTTGGCTTGACTAGTGATCTTCCTAACCAAGCAGTAAACTAGTCCAGGAAATTAACACTCAATGCTCGTTGTTGCATTAAACCCACTAAAATGATTCAAGGAAGGGCCCTTTTCCCTCTCACCAAGCTTTTAGACAATTTACTACTACTCAAATATTTGCCATTTTCACGTTCATACACTTTGAAACACCCACACATAGGTAGAATTTACATACCCTTAGCTCAATCCCTTAGGAATTTAGCTACTATTGTTTAATGAAAGGAATGACACCATAAGAAGAATAAAATCATGACATAACCAAAATTAAGGAAAAAATTGAGAACAATATAAGCATAAAACTCCTAGCCATTTTAACAAAGTAGACAAACAAGCACGAAAACAAGAGAATTATATATCTAAGGAAAGCTAGTAAAAAGACCAACAATAATATCTAAGAGAACTTTAATCTTGCATAAGATGAAAGAGTAATTAAAGAAACAAAGTGCTGAAATTAAAAGATGAGCCAAGATTGTAAGGCAAGTCTATCTGCTGTATAAGACTACCTTTTCAATCTTGGCTCATCTAAACTAGGTACTTAGATGCACATAGTATAAGTGCTGTCTCTTATACACATCTAGATGTGTATAAGAGACAGTTTCACTCCATTGCACTTTCTAACCATTCATCCCCTTCGGACCGTGGACCCGTTTTCTACTTCTTTAAATTTAGAACCGTGGTTTGAGCCTTACTCGGACTAGGGCAATTGGCTTTCTCGCATCATAGTGAAAATTTATGCATTGTAATTTATCACTTACCTGTAACCCCTGTCTCTCTATACACGGCTAGATGTGTATAATGGATCAGTTTTCACCGTTTCTGGTTCTCCAAGTTGCTATAAAATTGTAAACTTACCCAACAATGAAACACCAAAACATAATAAGTACTATTATAATTATAAAACTAAAATAAAATGTCTAACAAAATCCTAACATTACTCTAATTCTACTTATACACATCTAGATGTGTATAAGAGACAGGTTTTTATGTATTTTCTTGAGATTAGCTGTCGTCTAAAATTATTAATTTGTGTATAAGAGCTTCCTTTATATGTAAAAGACATTGAATTTATTAAAATTACCATTCTCCTACACATTTTTATATGTGTTAGATAAAAATCATCTACTATGTTTTTTATTCTAACAGTAATTAGTGTTAGATGTTTTAAAAATCAGATTTTTCATTCAATTTATGTAATATTGTAAAGTAAAAGTATTCCTATTCTTATATCTGCAATTGTGCATGATTATAAGTACATTTTTATGTAGGATTTAGTACAATAGTATATTTATCTAATTCTAGGGTTATAAATTGTACGTAGTCCTATGTTCGGAACACCTGAAAAAACATGGGGCGTGGCTTTGTCCCCAAAAAGGAAGCTTTAATGCCCAAATTAATAATTTTAGACGACAGCTAATCTCAAGAGAGATTTCAGAGTTGAAGAATATAAGTGCACATGCAAATTATGTGATTACCTTTCAATACTTTTGGATTTTGTCTCTTATATAATTTTCTGACAGGTCAATAAGAGCAATTAATTACTGGATCGATTTAACCTCCTTTGACTATAAGGATAAAATTAAGAAAATGTCCCTATAGGCTCCATGCATGGCCTCTATAGGGACAACTTGATTAATGGTCATATGATTGTTGGTAATCAGCAAATTTGTCTCCCAGTCAATAAGTCGATAAAATTCGTTATCATGAGCATTAAAATTCTATTTTATGTAACAAAACAGATGTGTATAAGAGACAGCCCTAAGAAAGTTTGGATTTCCATATACATACAAGGCAAGGGTATCTAGTGTTGTAAACACTGGAAAGAGAGAGATAGTGAGGAGAGAAGGAGGAAAGAAAGAGAGAAAAGAGAGGGAAGAAGAATAAAGATAGAGAAAAGGATGAGCCAACAAACATCACCACCAATCACGAAGTGGCCATCAAAGATGCATATAGCAAACTCAATCAACAAGTTCCTTTAGATGGGATTGGATAGTTGGTCACTTGCTTGCAACTCTGGATCAACTACCCGCACCTCTAGTATAGCTTCTGCTGGTGGTGGTATAACTGCCACACCTTGCCCCGAGAGGTTACCTTTGCAGTTGCTACTATTCAAATTTGTCATAGCTCCACAGCTGTAAGCACTGAGAATAGCTATTCTCAGCTGCCCTCTTAGCTGTGGGAGCTAGACACTGTCTCTTATACACATCTAGCTGTGTATTTATGCCACATCAGTGTTTCACATCTGTAAGTAATGTTAATTTTGAATTTTAGGATTTACATATAATTCCAGCATTCCTTTATTAAACAGCTGTTCTAAGTAGGTTTAAGATTGGGTTTTTATATGTTTGGAACAAAAAGGGAGTCAAAGGGAAGCTCGATGCTTGATTTCGGTGAAAACTGATCCATCAGTGTACCTAGCCGAGGTGTAGATGTGGTTGGGAGCTTGGCAACCACACCTAAAGGTAATTTTCTGGGTACATCTATGACCGCATGGGATGTGATAACTCTAGAAAGCTAGAGTTATTTTACATGTTAAACTATAGCTTTTTGATAGTTTAATCCCTATAGACATCATTAATTAGGGTTTTTAGCTCGATTACTTGATGTGTATAAGAGACAGCATCTCAGAGGTATGAATCACTCATGTATAACTATAAATTAGGTAAAAACTCATAACTGTCTCTTATACACATCTTTGGTAAGGAGCAAATTTAGACAAAGTTTGAAATCATATATGTACTTGAGTACTCATGCAAGGCTTAATACAAAAAGTTCTCTTTAATTTTCCTTTAGGGGTGTGTTCGTTTGGACGAAAAATATTTTATTGGGAAATATTTTACAAGAAAAAGTCATTTTTTGTAAGGCTTTTATTAGTATTCGGTTGACAAACTAAAAGTTCTATTGGATTTAAATTAAATTTATACACATCTAGATGTGTATAAGACTTATAACAATGGTAATAAATACCTTACAAGTAATTGTGGTTAATAAAAGATTGATTTTGTTCAAAATTAAATGATAGTACAATATATGTGTAAAAGATGCATAATGAAGTTATATTAGTGTGGGACCCATGATTAAGAGAAAAACTTAACGAAAAAGAATTGAATTCGAAAATATGTTTAGCCAATCAAATTATATGGGTAAGTATTTGAGGTTTAATGTCACCCTTGAATTATCTGGAAAATAACTTACGTTCAAAACTTCCATAAGTTATTCAACCAGAGGAAGGAAAACATCTAAATATTTTACACCAGAAAATATTTTCCGGTTTTGACACTAAAAAAATTCTACAAAATATTTTCCTGAAAAGAGTTTTAATCCAAACGAGAACGTTTCTATCAAGTTTTAATTTTGATTAGTTAATCTTATGGGATTTTTAATTTCTACAAGTAATACAATTTTTATTTTCTATCTAGTTAGATTGAAAATCTGGTTACATGCATTCCAAACTTTCTTAGGGTTCTTGATAATTTAGTGATTTCTAGCTTAGAATTTCATGTCCTTGTTTTAATTTCAAGTAATTTTTAGTGGTCTTTATTTTATTAAATTAGAAATCTAAAAATATTTAGTTTAAATTAGTTCTCTTTGAAAATTTTGCTAGTTTTAATTTAGTAGAAAAAAAATGGAAATTGCCTCATTTTCATGCTTTCTTATCTCTTTCGTTAGGCAAGATAGGATTACTTGCTCTTTAATTCTTGTTTTACTTTAGTTAATTTAGTTGATTTAGAAGTAATTTAATTGTTTTCGTTTGAGTAGATTAGTTAGTCCTTTAATTAGTTGTTTACTTGCTTAATTAGAGTGGAAATTACTTGCTTAATTTCCTTGCTCTTAGTAGTTCTTCAGTGTACTTGTTTGATTGAGTTTGTCTAGGTTTGATTACCTCAAATTATTGGTTAGTCTAACTACACAATGACCTTTAAATCTTGGCATTTGTCACATCAACAAGAAATCCTCATGGGAACGACACTCTCATTCTATGCTATTATCCACCTCGTATACTTGCGGCCGTGAAGATAGAGTTTAAAGGATTTGTGTGGATTTTTTTGTGACTTGTTTTCGTATTGATTGATCTTTATATGCAGCATGAACACTGCTTTTGTCCTGCAAAATGCTAGAACTCATAGTCTTGAACTTAGAAGAAAGAAACCCTAGCCCCTAATCTAATGAGTTTCTATTCTAATATCTTAATCTAACTAAAGGCTGTTATGTTACATTCAATTCCCCTTATATTGGGATATTTATAGGGATACATTAGGGATTCATACCTCTGAGATGATAAAGAAACGAACTTGACAAGGAATCTTATCATGTTCGTTTCTTTATCATCTCAGAGGTATGCTTGTATAAGAGACAGGTGTTATGGGGCAAAGATGGAGTACCGAAATTCCGAGGTGAAAGTCCTCTTTCTCGGCTGCGCATGTCCTCGCGCATGTGCGCAGTGGATAGTTTGCGAACTTCAACTTTCACCTCGATTTAGAACTTGATGCTGCTGGAATTTGGGAAAACACACAGAATTTGTAGCTCTGTCTTTTCTTTCCAAAGTATCTTGAATCACCTCAATTGGAGATCGGACAAGAAAGTTATGACCATAATACCAAACAGTGTCTAAATTTGCTCCTTACCAATATACATTTTGCATTCTTTTAATTTTTGTCCAACTTTTTGGTCTTTTTGGCTATTTTTTCATGCAAAACCTTCACAAATTAAAAATAAAATAATTAAGCTTACAATTTACTCAATTATTTCTCAAATTACATGAAATGAAGGTAAACGACACATTTAATATGTTACATTTATGAAATTATCAAATACCCCACACTTAGCTTTTGATCAATCTCGAGCAAAAATAGAATAAAAAATAGATAAGCTCATCAAAAATGCACCCAACACATCTCAACAATTGTCCACATGAATAATCACGAAGCACACCACCATCAGGAGTAATCTAGGCAGAGAACTCAAGAGTTCAAATGCTAATAAAAGCCTTACACATGAAATCCGATGTGTGTGTATGAATATTGCCATTTAATAAAAACTTAGGTTTAGGGACACTCTGATTAAATTATACAAACTCCTAAATTTTTTTTGAGCACCCCATAGCTCACTTTGCTTACATATCTCCACTGGTATAAACAACTAATTTAATTTAAATCCAATAGAACTTTTAGTTTGGAATGCTAGTCTAAGGTATTGGCTAATCGAGGAAAGGGGGAAGGATATCACAAGACAAAAAAAGAGTTCTAAATTAATGCTAGCCTGACATCAAAATAAAACTTCCCTTTAAAACACTAAACACCAATCCTTCAAAGAAATAACCCCACACTTAATAAAAAAACACCCATAAAAATGTCATACAATAAATAAAAAGTGTTCATTCTTCAATTCCAATCCAACATGCCAACCTTTTTTCGGGGCATTTATTTATAAATTTTTATATGTCCACACCCAATACGGGTACCGATATGATAGGCACAACCCGTAAACACTCCACTCCAGGTACCAGTGATAGGCACTATTGATAACTCTAGTGAACTAGAGTTATTTCCCTTTAAATTATGGCATTTTGATAGTTTAAATCCCGAACTTTGGTTAAGTAATTGAAGATTTTAGTTAATTTCTTTCATATGTGTTTGTATTTTTGTTCTTGTTAAATATGATAAGATTTTATTAAAATTCTAGATTAATTAATTGATGTGTATAAGAGACAGCACTTTCAACAAGTTCATTTTAAAGGTTGTAATGAACAAAGCTCAAAGAACCAAATTGCAATAATGGAAGATGTGAAAGAATGCTGGGAAGAGAGTCTACTTCGCGATTGGGTTGTACAGATGGCGATCAGACTCGAGAATGTGCCCTAAATGTAATAGAGTCCAGATTGCGATCTCAAATTCCCACATCGCGATCTGGACTTGTTGGTGGATAAGTTGGGAGGGCAATTTTGTAATCTTCTAGTAAACGGTTTTTTATTTTAGTCTTTTGACACAGCTTAAATAGTGAGTATTACACCTGTCTCTAATCTACTTCTAAAATCTATTTAATTAGGAAATTAGTAGATTTTAGGATAGATTAGGAAAACTTGACTCTCAAGTTTCTTTTGAATGAAAAGTCATGTTTAATCATCTCTTAGATCTACTTTTAATTTCTTTGCAAGTTTAAATTTTGATTAGATAGTTGTAGTGGGTTAATCATTAGCTTCAAGTAGATATAATTTTTACTTGCTTTCTAGTTTAATTTAGTAAAAATTTTATTGCTTGCAATCTAGGGTTTCTTAGAAAAATTAGGGTTCTTAGATGTCTATTTGAAAGGATTAGTTAAGAATTCTAGACAATTTAATGCATTAATTTCAGTTAAGTTTTAGTAGGCTTTCTTTATTATCATCTAAAATTACAAAAATATTTAGATTGCAATTTTTAACTATTTCCAATTTCTAGTGTAGAAGTGGTTGCTTTTATTCTTCAAGGTTTCTTATTTGTAGTCTTTTTAATTGGGTAACTTGCTTGCTTTTAATTTTAGCCTTATTTTGGTCAATTTGGGATAGAATTAAGTGCTTTTACGTAATTTCTTTTGTTAGAATTTAGTAGCTAGTCTCTTAATTTTGTAATTGCTTAGTTTCCTTTACTGGTTTTAGTAGATAAATTAGCTTAATTTGGTCTTGTTTACATGAGTTTAAATATGGATTTGATTAGTGTAGTTTCATCTCTCATTGATTGATTTTTGCTTAACTATACAAATACTCGTAAATCTTGGTATTTGCTTGCCAACAATTCTTGTGAGAACGATACCCACTCATCCAATACTACTATCAAGTGCCTTTATACTTGCGGAAGTTAGGTAGAGTATAGTGAATTGGTGTGGTTAATTATTGATTGGTTGTCCTTTCATAATTGAATTTTACCTAACGAAGCAATCAACTATTTGCAAATACCGATACTAGTTATAGGCACTACCTATATCACAACAAGACAGGTACCAGTGATCGGCACTACCTGCACTTGTCAAAAATTTCCTTCTCAATTCAAAATTTTTTTTTTCGGTACTCCAGCTTTGCCCCATAACACCACTCACTCCTACAATTTTGTCCCTCTTTTAACTGCCTTTCACCCTTGTATCCCCCAATAAATGTGTGCAATAGAGCTCTTAAGGGACATTTAGGTTAGAAAAATGAAAGAAAACATTAAGCTCATAAAGGTTGGTAAATGAGTTTTAATGAAAGAAAGTGAATGGTGTTTCTCTCTATTCATTACAAATCAGGGCTCAAATAGGGTACTAGGGATAAAATTCAGTAAAGGTTAGCAAGAAAGGCTCAAAAGTCCAAATGGGGCTGTCTCTTATACACATAAATTAGATGTTGAAGCAAAAATTGAGCAAACTACACTATACAAATTTAAATCCAGATAACTCCCTACCCCACACTTAGAAATAAACATTGTCCCCAATGTTAAGATAATAAAAGTATAAAGAGGGAAAGGGAAAGCTTCTCTGGCAACGTAGAACAATTGGTGTAGTCGGATCCAATCACAAATATCCATGAGAGGAGTTGAAACACGTCATAGAAAATACAAGAACAAACGTTACACCCATGAAGACATTAAGATGATAAGAGAATCCACAATAGTAGGAAACTTAATCCCTTATGGGAATTCACAATTACCAAAACAAAGAAATGTAAAAGAAAATAATAAAAAAAGTATGAAATCATCCTAAAGTAAGTGAAAAGCTAAAAAAAAAAAAACAGAGATCAATAAGTCTATCTAAACAAATCCCAAAGTGGTATCGACACAAGAAGAAATCAGGACAAGTTGTCCGAGGAAGCTAGCTCTTGTGGAAAAGGGGGAAAAGGTGGAAAGGTAGAAGAATCCTCCCCTCGCTCCCAGGCTAGCTGTCGAGCCTCCATTGTCTGCTGCCACTCATGTTGATAATGAACTAATATATCAAAGTGGTGTCGTAGGCACCCTTGCTCTGCTAAAATCTGTTGTTGCATTTCCTCTTGACTAAGTCTTCCCGCTGGTGCACTAGGTCGACGCAAAAGCTTGAGTAGGGGTTTGACAAATTAGAGTTTGGGCACCACCATCCAATGCTATAGGCTTACCGGGTTTCAACTTTTCTTCGGCCGGGTCCAACACAACACCATCATTAAGACATAACATAGTAATAAGATGGGGGAACCACAAGCCAGTGGGCTTAACCACTGTAGTATGTTGAATCTGCAGGCTAATCAAATGGCCCAGATTCATTGGTCGACCAGAGCTATTGCATATAATAATTTGGCTTACCTAAAGTGACATGAGTTAGATAACTTACGGAAGGAGACGAGAACAAATAAATTTAAACCAGGACAAACCAGACCGGCTAAAGCTTATTGTCTTTGAAATGTCAAGGAACTCACCTGAAGACCCTTTTTCCACAAGAGCATCTCTGTCTCTTACACAGATTCTAGATGTCAACAAGCTCCATATTAAAAACTCGAATCATCGGCCATTCATTACAAAAAACTTGATTTACACACAACAACCGTTTAATTGTCTGTCTCTTATACACATCTAGATGTGTATAAGAGACAGGTATTTGCACCTTGGTATGAGGATATTGTTATCTAGATGTGTATAAGAGACAGCCTTTATGGACTCTAAGGGGCTCTAGCGGTAGGGATTTTTACACCCTTCTCTTTAATTGATGCCCTAATTGATTGCTAAGAAAGGGCAAATTCATTTGTAGGCCGTGACGTTTAAAAATTGATTTGGAATTGGTTCCTCCTCATGCTCAGAATGTTCTTGTTGTGCTGAGGAAGTGGCTTCAGCAGTAGGTTTGCATTTGTGCATCATGCCCAAAGAAAATATAATATTAGATGAAACAAACACAAATAACAAGCCAGCCCACACCTATTTCATTGTGCACCCTCAAATTAAAATGAAACTCTGTATTGACAACAGCAATTAACACATGAGAACACCCAAACTAAGTCATACACATATGGAACCAAAAACACTCCTAAACCCCTTGTTAATTACAAAAATTGAATAGGGAATAATCATATGACACATGAAAAGTCCAAAGAATGAAATTCGTCCACAAACACCAAAGGTTTTAACAATTTTGCTCATTAAGACATTTTGTCGAACACTTGGTGAGCATGGACAAATAGTGAACTTTTCGATCTATTAAATACACACATGTACACCCAATTCAACTAACCAAGTACAAAATTCACACACCTAACATCCGAGAATATAATTGGACAAAAATAAACACAATGAAAGTATGAAAATTGAAAACTTCCTGCAATGCAATGTATTAATCCAACAAAAAGAAGTTGAAGGAATTTAATGATAATCATACCTCAATGATATTTATGCGTGCAAGATTGAAGAAATCTTGATGTGGATTGATGAGAAAAATGAGTGGCTTGAGGGTTGAAAATTTTGGGGTTGAGAGGAATTTGGAAAAAGAGAAGGATTTTGAAAGATGAGTTTGGATTTGAATTTAGGAGAAGGAAAATGATCAGTCCTTGTATTGGCTTGCATAGACGCGCAAGGGAAACTCAAGCATGTGCGTGAGTTGGGCACATCTAGATTGAATAAGAGACTGTGCATTGACTATAGGAAACTTAATGTGTGTATAAGAGACAAATATTTTTTGCTTGATCTGAGATGTGTATGCGCACATGATCACCAATTCATGCATGTGTGTAATTTAAGACCCTTAAGCATGCAAAGAAGATTCCCAACTATTCAAACAAACAATAGAGCTATGAAAACACAATTTAGTCCGTTGAATGCATACTTTAGGACAATATGCACACAAATAACAAGTATATGAAATAAATCAAACATGCACAGAGAAAAACAAAATTATCAAAAGACATGAGTTGCCTCCTATGCAGCACCCTTGTTTATAGTTTTAGGCTCGACTTTGGCATGTAAGATCAGGGATTGATGAAGTGAACAGTCTTCTATTCCTTGTGGATAATTCCTCCATAGTAAACTTCAATAGCACTTTACCCGGTGGCAATTTACTTTGAAGTTTCCTTGACTCCCTTTAATTTGCATTGAGCCATACGGGAATACTCACACTATCTCAAACAGTTCGGACCATCTTGACTTCAATTTTCTGGGGTACAACTTTAATCTTGAATTGTACAATAATGCCATTCCCCGGTTTTGAATTCTCTCCCAGAAATATGCTTATCATGCTAATCCATCATTTTCTCCTTGTAAAGTTTTGCATTTTCATAGGCTTCTCTTCGAAATTCATCCAATTCATTCAAGTCTAGAAGTCTTTTCTCCCTAGCTCCTTTAAATCATAATTTAGACTTTTAATTGTCCAATATGCCTTGTGCTCCATTTCCACATGAAGATGACAAGAATACCATAGACCATTCGATAAGGAGATGTTCCTATTAGAGTCTTGAAGGCTGTCTTGTATGCCCATGGTGTGTCATCAAGTTTTTTGAACCTGTCCTTCCTTGAAGAGTTCATGGTTTTCTCAAGAATGTCCCTGTTTCAACTCCCAATTGGACTCTTCCAGCTACCTAAAAGTTAACGGATGATATGCTAGGGCTATTTTGTGGGTTACACCATATTTGGACAAGACGGATTCGAATAAAGAATTTTTAAAGTGCGACCCTCCATCACTTATGATTGCTCGCGAAACACCAAACCATGAGAAAATGTTCTTCTCACAAAATTCACTACCACTCGAGCATCATTGGTCGGTTAAGTCATTGCTTCCATTCACTTGGACACGTAATCCACCACTACAAGAATGAATCTATTGTTGTGCGACAGTGGAAAAGGGCCCATGAAATCTATGACCCACACATCAAAAATTTTGCAAACTAAGATATTGTTCAATGGCATTTCATCTCTTCTAGACAAAGTTACCGACATTGACATTCATCACATTGTAGCACAAAGTCTCTTGCATCTCGAAATAATGTAGTCCAATAAAGCCCACTCTGAAGGATTTTCACGGCCATCCTTTGAGAACCATGGTGTCCTGTAGAGCCTACTGGTGAAGAGTGAAAGTTATATAAGACACTTTGAATTTCACTTTGTGGAATGCATCTCTGGATCAGTTGATCTTTGCATCGGCGGTATAGATAAGATCATTCCAGATGTAGCATTTAATCTTCGAAAGGATCTTTTTCTGTTGATTAGAGTCCATAAAGGATGGGATTACCTTGGCCACGAAAAAATTAACAATATCCTCATACCAAGGTGCATTACTATCCACTCGCATCAAGTACTCTTCCGAAAAGGTCTTATTGATCAGCAATTCCTCACCTAATTCCGCCTTTGACTGCTCTAATCTTGATAGGTAGTTTGCTACTGTGTTATCGGCTCTTTTCTCATCTACCACCTCCCAATCAAATTCCAACATTGGTAAGATCCATCTGATTAGTCTGGGTTTTGCATCATTTTTTGTCAATAAGTATTTAAGGGCGACATGATTTGTATGAACAATCACCTTATTACCTATAGGATGTGACCTAAACTTATCAAATGCTAAATACTATTGCCAGCAATTCTTTTTCTGTAGTAGAATAATACATTTGAGCTTCATTAAGGATGTGGCTAGCATAATAAATCACATGAAAAACTCTATCTCTTTTGACACAACACTGCCACCACGGCATAGCCACTCGCATCACACATTAATTCAAAAGAAAAATTCCAATTCAGAGCGACTATGATTGGTGCAGTAATCATAGCTTTTTTCAACTTATCAAAAGTAGACAAAAATTCATTATTAAAAACAAAAGGCACATCTTTTTGCAACAAAGTACGTAAAAGGTGAGAAATCAAAGAAAATTTTTTAGTTAAACGTCGGTAGAAACCGGCGTGACCTGAAAAACTCCTCACTCCTTTCATATTAGTAGGAGGTGGCAATTTTTCAATGACTTCTATTTTAGACTTATCAACTTCAATGCCCATAGCAGAAATTTGATGGCCTCACACAATTCCTTTTTTAACCATAAAATGACAATTTTCCTATTTTAGTGGCAAATTGATAAACAGGTTCACATTTTTCTAAAACAAAAGCAAGATTATCTGAGCAAGAATCAAAAGAATTCAGTGTACACTGGATTCATCCTTAAAAATCTCAATAAACTTCTCAATCATGTCATGGACAATAGCAAACATGCATCGCTGAAAAGTGCCAAGAGCATTGCACAATCCAAAAGGCATACGCCAGTAAGCAAAAGTTCCATATGGACAAGTGAAAGTGGTTTTCTCTTGATCTTCAGGGGCAATGGCAATTTGAAAATACCCTAAATGACAATCGAGAAAGTAATAAAATGAATGTCCAGATAAACGCTGAAGCATTTGATCAATAAATTACAAAGGAAAATGATTTTTCCTGGTGGCTTCATTAAGTTTCCTATAGTCAATGCACATTCGCCACCCCGTTACTAGTTTAGAGGGAATTAATTCATTTTTTCATTTAAAAATACTGTGATGTCCCCTTTCTTTGGAACTACATGAGTTGGACTTACCCATTCACTATCACTTTATGGGATAAATATGATCCTAGCGCCTTGCAATTTCAAAACCTGCTTTTTAACTACCTCTTTTAAGGTTGGATTTAACCTTCGTTGAGGTTGTCTAATTGGCTTTTAGGTATCATTAAGGAGTATTTTGTGCATACATACCGAAGGGCTTATTCCTTTAATGTTGTCAATGTTCCATACAATTGTCCCACAATGCTTTTGAGAACAATTATCCACGAAGGTTAAATAGAAGACTAAAAGAGGTAGCAATCACAATGATAGGATATGTATCACGTTCTCCAAGAAAAATATACTTAAGATGAAAAGAAAGTGGTTTGAGTTCAACCTTGGAGGGTTCGTTGGTCTGAGACTCCCATTTACCTTTACTATCCAATTTTTTTTCCTCCTATACTTCCTCCAAGTCCTCTTTCTGAGTGCTTTCTTGTTCACTAGAGTCCATCACATCCTCATAGAAGTCTTCCACATCTTTGGTGTTATCTTTAACAGATTTCTTATAAAAATTCATATCTAAATCATCAAGTTAATAATCAACACTCATTACATTACCATATTCAGACAAAAATTCAAAAGAATAAAAAACATTAAATGACACAATATCATCATTGACTCTGAATTGTAAATTTCCAACTTGAACATGTATGACGAATCGAGAGTCTTCAAAGAATTAAAGAGGTCACCACACCTCCATGTCGAGAACTATGAAGTCAGGCAATAGGAATACTTTGCCTACTTTGACAATAAGGTCCTTGACCACTCCTACCGGTTGCCTCATACTTTGATTTGCCAATTGAAGTGTGACGTTTGTTGGTTTAAGTCCTCCATTCAACTTCTTATAAGTAGAATAAGGCATAAGGTTAATAAAGACACCCAAATCACAAAAAGCTATTTGAAATGTCACTCCTCCTATCTTGCATAGGATGGAAAACGAGCCAGGATCCTTAAACTTAGAGGGAAGATTCTTTTGAATTATAGCACTGCGTCCTTCGTTTAAGCACAAAATCTCATCCCCTATTAGCTTCCTCTTGCCTTCAATAAAATATGCTTTTTGAACTTGGCATAACAAGGAATGTTTTCAATTGCCTTAATAAAAGGAATGTTAATTTCAATATTTTTGAAAATTTCTGAAAATTTCTTGATTTTTTTTTTGTTTTTTTCATCCTCAAGTGAAAGTGGCGTATGCCTTTTGGATCTGTCTCTTATACACATCTAGATGTCGCCTTCCAAAGCTCTTAAACAACAAGGTGACACGAAGGGCCTCTCTACCTGTCACTTGCTCTTTGATGTCTCTCATTTTTCCTTTGCCTCACTCTTCTCCATGGTCCTTGCATCATCCTCATTGACTTTCCTTTGCTCCACAGTTCTACCACTCCTCAAAGCAACTTCTTGCATTTGTTCTCTCCCATGAGTGTAATCCCTTGGGTTAGGAATAGTGCCATTTGGCAATACTCCCATAGGTCTTTCATTGTTTTGCCGCGCGAATTGTCCCATTTGCATTTCCAAGTTCCTCATGGTAGGTCGTAGATTCTCTATTACCTTCCGCAAGTTTTTGAAATCCCTCCTCAAATTATCTTTATTGGTTTGTTCATGATTTACATGTAGAGGATAATTAGGATTTTGGGGTAGGGGTCTTGGTGGTGGAGATTAGTATGATTATTCGGTTGAGAATAAGAAGTTCCAATTCCATTGATATAGGTTGATATGGTCGGGAAGATGAAGTTTGATTGGAAAAATTAGAGTGTGGCTATGTTGGTTGGAAGGATAGATTTTGAACATTATTTTGATTTGGCCAAGAAAAATTCAGATGGTCGTGCCAAGATGGATTATATGTGTTACCATATGAACTACGCGGATTCCTTGATCTTGAATTCTGATTGGCAATGAATTGGACTTGCTCACCTTGTGGCATAGGTGTTTCGCAAAGGTTATTTTGATGGTTTCCTCCACAAAAATCACATGCTAAGATTCCTTGAGGTGGTGAATCTATAGAGTTCATCAGACTTCTTCGTAAATTCTCTAAGGCCTTTTTCAAATTGGATCATTGTGTTTAACATCATGCCTTGTTGGGCTAAGAAGGCATCATTAAAATTAATCGTACATCTTTGTTGAGCACTAACTTGTTGAACTTTCTGTTGTTGTCCAACCAAAGGAGTGATTATTCCATGACAGTAATGCGTTGATATCATTCTCTCCAACAACTCTTGTGCTTTTTTTGGAGTATTAAGAGAGAAAGCGCCTCCAGCGCTTGCATTGACGATCAATCTCGTCTCTGGAAATAATCCAATGTAAAATGTCTATACTTGTCACGCCCCAAAAACGGGACCGTAACACGCCGCGCTAATGGTACACCGGACCAAAGCGCAAGGCACAAACGAACAGAGCAACAAACTTAACCGCAATGTAATAGAACCATCAAGCCATTTCTTAACTATAAAACCAAATATTTCATTTTACACAAGAATACGAATTACAAAATTTCTTCTTAGTATAAAAGATGCTACAACAAAAATAAAGTTCATCAATACAAAACTTATCTAATACTACTACCCCTCTCCAAACATTGAGATGTGTTCCAGAGACGAGATGCGGATCGTCAATGCAAGCGCTGGAGGCGCTTTCTCTCTTAATACCTGTCTCTTATACACATCTAGATGCTTGGCACCTAATCTGAAAAATTATAATTCACGTGGGGTGAGCATAACTAGCTCAGTGGATATCATAAAAACTCTTCAAATGGGGCCAAGCATTGCGAGAAAAAGAAAACATAAAGATAATAACATTTGTGAAAACCATAGTTATGAAGCAGTTTCTAAAATGTATCATGCCATTTAAAAGTCCATAAACCATAATCATAAGTAGTTTCTAAAATGTATCATGCCATTTAAACGCCAGGCATGTCCAAAACATAGTCAAAAAGATCCAATCATTTCAAAACATAGTATACTAAATCTAGATGTGTATAAGAGACAGGTATATAATTTTGGATGTATTTGGAAATGTTTGATTTGGGGTGCACTGGTTCTATAGGTAATCTACCACACCTACTAGTCCGACCGGGAGGTCAAGTTATCCCATCACAAGACCCTTATCAAATAATTCATAACAATCACAGAAGTCACCATGGCGTCCCATGGATGACTATAGAACCGGTGCACCCCAAATCAAACATTTCCAAATACATCCAAAATTATATACCTCGGTCACCTATGAGCCAAAACAGTCATAAAATGCTTTCATATCAAAAGAGTTTGCAAACATATCAATTGATTAACATAAAATAGCTTGGTCCCGATTTCATATGTAATAATTCCAAAACTTGGTAAAAGTGCAGTTCCAAACATCATACACATTTTAAAATCCATCCAAACATATCAGAAATTGTGAAAAGGTCATTTTTGAGGTCTATGTTACCCACCTATCAAAGCAAAATTGCACAATGATCACCGAACGCGATCGCCGGTAGGTGGAATTTTACCTCAAACTTTTGAAAGCTTATATTCTTTACCCTATGTAGAAGTTAAAGAATGACTAGGGAAACGAAAACGATTCCAAAGAAGGAAAGTGACACCACAATGACTACCAGTGAAACCAATGAGTTTGAGTAAATGAGTTTGCACAACATTCGTTCAAGCTAAAATCCCAGTAGATCATTATCAATCAAATTAAGTATTACAGCTAGATTAGGAGATAATAAGCTCGGTTTTCCAGAAAAATTGAAAAACTTCGCCTCCCTAGGCTATAATTAGGCTATCCTCCTGCCAAAAAATCCAATTCCAAGGTATTCAAGGGACCTTGGTTACAACCCAACTCAAACAACATATTCAACCAACCAACAAAATCCATTTCCAACCTGTCTCTTATACACATCTAGATGTGTATAAGAGACAGCTCCTGTAGCAAGGATCACTTCAATAACCGTTTTATTTCACGAGCAATAGCCGGACTATATCAATAGCATACCACAACAATCCATACCCCATAACCACTACAATTAACTCTATTACAACATTAGAGCAACAACCTTCCTATGGTTGGAATTCCTCTTTACTATCAAACTGAAATTTTTACCGATTAGCCACACGCATGATTCAAACATGCTTCCTATCCAACCCACTACCAAGGAAACACTTAAAACCATCAAAAGATCACTAAAGATCCTTCAAACATAACCAATTATCCAAATTATCCTAGTTGCGCCAAACTTCCGCTTTCGCGCTTATCTAGGAAATCCATTCCACTTGGTTTCAAGTCTCAATTCCTATCCAAACTAACCTTAAAACACTCTTAAAACATCATTAAAAGCATAAACATAAGCATTCATAGCATAACATTCTAGGGCACATATGGAAGACAAAACCCTAACTCATAATCTTAAAATTTGTAATCTAACCATGGAAAGTTGTTATAAATCAACCTCAATCACTTCCCAACCTCCAAAACACTAAAAACAACCCATAACATACATAAATCAACATATATAAGGCTGCAAAGAGGGTTTATTTTCAGCCCTAAGAATCCTACAAAACAGGTTTGAAATTAAAGCTTAAATCATAAAGCCCATAAGCTATAAATGCTAAAATACATAAAATCTTACCTTCCAAGTGATTCCTACTTGAAATCCAAGAAAATTTTTTGGGGAAAATGGAGGAAGAGTTTTCGGCTGCTGCTGGAAGAAAATGAGGAAGAAAAAAAAAAAGAAGAAGACTTAAAAAAGAAATTCCAAGGTTGACCAAATAGTACCCATTGACCAAATAGTCTCCAAATTGACTATTTGACCCAAAAACTAATTTTTTTCTTAATTTGCTACTAAATAACATTATAAATCAGCCATCAAACAACACTCTCACACCACAATGCACTAATTACACTTAATCCAACTTTTGACCCGTTTACCCGCCGGTACCGAAATCGCGTAAATCGAAAAATTTGCCGAATTGAAAAACGAATAAGTTGAAGTACCTTATGCCTAAAAATAATATGAAAAACATTTTAAACCAATTAAAATCAAAGAACAAGGATTTTAAAATACTGGGTTGTTCACATTCTACCCCCCTTAAACAAAGTTTCGTCCTCGAAACTTACGAAATCACGAAGCAAACAAAGCTGGATACTTCGATCTCATGAGGCTCTCAAGATATAGGGGTTGAAATAATGCTCTTAGGCACACCGTGCAAACGGACAATCTGGATACAAACCTGGGATCGCGATCAGAAATAATGCTCTTAGGCACACCGTGCAAACGGACAATCTCCTGATCATATAACTTCACTAATGATTCCAAAGTAGCGGTCACCTTCATCGGTAAGAAATGGGCGGACTTTGTTAGGCGGTCAACAATCACCCATATACTGTCATTACATCGCCTAGTCCGTGGTAATCCATGTACAAAATCCATAGATGTGTATAAGAGACAGGAGATTATACTATTAACGTACGGTTTAAGTTGCCTCGACGCATAAGCTATCACCTTATCTCCTTGCATCAAAACACAACCCAAACCACTCTGAGAAGCATCACTATAAACCACAAATCCTCCAGAACTCGAAGGTAAAGTCAACACTGGAGTGTCACCAACCTATGTTATGCTATGAATGCTTATGTCTATGCTTATCGACCATTCAAATTTGGTTCTCTTCGGGTAAGCGCGTCAAAGGAAGCAATTCGTGAGAAATCCTCCACAAATTTCCTATAATAACCAGCTAAGCCCGGAAAACTCCGCACCTCGATCCATGACCTACCACTGTCTCTTATACACATCTAGATGTGTATAAGAGACAGGTAAAATCCCTTCCTCTCGACACCACATGACCCAAAATGCAACACTCAAGCCAAAACTCGCATTTGCTAAGCTTACCATACAACCGCTCTTTCCTCAACAAGCTCAAACTCGCTCGCAAATGCTCGGCATGAGCCTCCTCGCTCGGAGAATAAACAAGGATATCATCTTTTGGTGTCGTTTTCTATACATCTAGATAGTCCTTGAACACCCTATTCATCAACTCCATAACATCTGCAGGGGCGTTAAGAGACAGGTATTAAAGGCATAACCAAAAACTCGTAGTGGCCATAGCGAGTCCGAGCGGTCTTAGGTACATCCTCTTCCTTCACCCTCAATTGATAATATCCCGCATTACTGGACCGCAAATCAATCTTAGAGAAGTACCTCGCACCCTTAAGCTGATCAAACAAGTCATCAATCCGTGGCAAAGGGTATTTATTCTTCACAGTTACCCTATTAAGCTCACGGTAGTCAATGCAAAGTCTCAAACTACCATCTTTCTTCCGAACAAATAAGACCGGTGCTCCTAAGGTGAAACACTTGGACGAATGAATTTCTTGTCCAAGAGTTCTTGAAGCTGCTCCTTCAACTCCTTTAGCTCCGCAGGTGCCATACGGTAGGGGGCCTTTGAAATTGGTGCCACCCCTAGCTCTAAGCAAATCTCAAAATCGACAACCCGCGACGGAGGTAAACCTGGCACTCATTGGGAAACACGTCCGGAAACTCTCTAACCACTAGGATATCCTCAATGCCTGGCTCTACTTTATCAGAGTCTATCACATAAGCCAAATAGCTCTCACAACCCCTATCTAAGGCCTTAAACGCCTTCACCGCTGATATAATCGGAATCCTACTCTTGGGCTTCTTTTCATTCCCACGAAAAATCACCGTATCTAAACCAGCATCCGAAACATCACATACCTCTCTTTACAATTAATCGTCGCACCATTAGCCGCCAACCAATCCATACCCAAAATCAAATCAAAGTCGGTCATCAGAATGGCGAATAAGGTCACCTCAAACTTCCTATCACATAACTCTAACCGACAACCTTCCAAAACAAACCTAGACTCCATAACCTTCCCGTCAAAGGTCCCCACTCTATCTCGGATCACATCTAACCATACTAAGTTTATCGGAGTGACATTACATATGAACATCTAGGACCAAATGAATGTGATGCACGAGAATCAAATAAAGCATAGCGGTATGGAATTCACTAAGATCGTGCCTCGCAACTATCGAATCGGTCGATCGGCACGATGCTTGACTCAACGCATGCACTCGCCCGAGTCCTCCGCCTCTTGTCCTCGGGCGGACCACCCCGCACTCCACTAGTCGCCTAGGGACTTGAAAATGAGATTTTGGTGGCTTGGAATGAAAAGAGAGATAGCTGAGTTTGTGGCGAGCTTGTTTAAGTGTGTCACTTAGGTACACAGTGTAGAACACCATAAGACCAGCGGTCTACTGCGACTGTCTTGAATCGTCATCGACTGAGATCTCTGAGGCTGGCTCCAAACTGAAGAAGAAACAGAAGAACCTGTCGACGGACCCCTCCTAGAGAAACCACCCTGTCGACCACGACTCCTACTCCCAGCTGGAGGTGCTAAAGTCCCTGTCCGAGCCGACTGTCCACGTGACTGAGACTGAGGCTGAGACTGAAAGGTTCGGCTAGTCTGGCGGTCTGTGCTGGCGCAGAGCTCTGACCCCTCTGTAAAGGTATGTTGAATCTACATTAAGGGCTGTCTCTTATACACATCTGATCTGTGGAAGAGACAGGGCCTGGAGTTATTGATTGACTTGTTTTGGGGGGTTTTTCAGTGTGCCGAGCCTCTACCGCGACCTCTAGAACCAGAACGCGTCCTAGGCGGCATACTAGCTGATAAGAGTCAAAGACGAAAGTATGAGCAAAGAATAACTCTTCAAGAATCAACAAAAGAGGTACAACAAAGATTACATAAGCAAGGACCTCTCAAAACCCCCCAAAACAAGTCAATCAATAACTCCAGGTCAAAGAATTCCACAGATCCTGTAATGTCGCGAGCAAAACAGAATCTTATATAATTCTAAGCCCGAGCACATCGATTTAAACCTCGAAAGACTCATCGAATACCTATTACTGGACTTAGGATTCAAACCTATGCTCTGATACCACTAAATGTCTCTGTTTTGCTCGGGACCGTAACACGCCGCGCTAATGGTACACCGGACCAAAGCGCAAGGAACACAAACGAACAGAGCAACAAACTTAACCGCAATGTAATAGAACCATCAAGCCATTTCTTAACTATAAAACCAAATATTTCATTTTACACAAGAATACGAATTACAAAATTTCTTCTTAGTATAAAAGATGCTACAACAAAAATAAAGTTCATCAATACAAAACTTATCTAATACACTACCCCTCTCCAAACAAAGAGAAGCTTGGAAGATTATCCGCAGAGTCCTACCAGGTAATGTGGAGTCTGGAGAAAATCTAAAAGTCGCTAACGAGTGGAGAATCCAAAACGAGCACCTAATCGAAAAATTGATGGTTCTATTACATTGCGGTGAGCATAACTAGCTCAGTGGATATCATAAAAACTCTTCAAATGGGGCCAAGCATTGCGATAAAAAGAAAACATAAAGATAATAACATTTGTGAAAACCATAGTTATGAAGCAGTTTCTAAAATGTATCATGCCATTTAAAAGTCCATAAACCATAATCATAACTAGTTTCTAAAATGTACGATTATTGACCGGGAGGTCAAGTTATCCCATCACAAGACCCCGTATCAAATAATTCATAACAATCACAGAAGTCACCATGGCGTCCCATGGATGACTATAGAACCGGTGCACCCCAAATCAAACATTTCCAAATACATCCAAAATTATATACCTCGGTCACCTATGAGCCAAAACAGTCATAAAATGCTTTCATATCAAAAGAGTTTGCAAACATATCAATTGATTAACATAAAATAGCTTGGTCCCGATTTCATATGTAATAATTCCAAAACTTGGTAAAAGTGCAGTTCCAAACATCATGCACATCGATTTAAAATCCATCCAAACATATTTCGAAAG
Source organism: Cinchona pubescens (assembly GCA_025175665.1). Lineage (NCBI taxonomy): Eukaryota > Viridiplantae > Streptophyta > Magnoliopsida > Gentianales > Rubiaceae > Cinchona > Cinchona pubescens. Next base: position 42,604 of record JANKKI010000125.1, read on the forward strand.
TCATTAAACAAAATACAAGTGGAAGAGGGTCTATGTTACCCACCTATCAAAGCAAAAATTGTACAATGATCACTGAACGCGATCGCCGGCGGTAGGTGGCGTGGTACCTAAAACAGATATAAGAGGACTCTTAGAAGAGATGTAGAAGTTAAAGAATGACTAGGGAAACGAAAACGACGCGAAACGATAGAAAACGACACCAAAAGCTCTTTGGTCAAAAATGAAGTTATCTGATTTCTGACCAACTTCGACAAGCTAAAATCCCAGTCAAAACACGTAGTTAACCCCTCAAATTCGTATTACAGCTAGATTAGGAGATAATAAGCTCAGTCACTCCAGCTTATGCACAGCCTCTCCCTAGGCTATAATTAGGCTATCCTCCCTGCCAGTAAAATCCAATTCCAAGGTATTCAAGGGACCTTGGTTACAACCCAACTCAAACAACATATTCAACCAACCAACAAAATCCATTTTCCAAGGTATTCAAGGGACCTTGGTTACAACCCAACTCAAAACAACATATACAACCAATCAACATCCATATGTGGAAAGATTCACCGGAGCAATAGCCGGGACTATATCAATAGCATACCACAACAATCCATACCCCATAACCACTACAATTAACTCTATTACAACATTAGAGCAACAACCTATGGTTGGAATTCCTCTTTACTATCAAACTGAAATTTTTATCGATTAGCCACACGCATGATTCAAACATGCTTCCTATCCAACCCACTACCAAGGAAACACTTAAAACCATCAAAAGATCACTAAAGATCCTTCAAACATAACCAATTATCCAAATTATCCTAGTTGCGCCAAACTTCCGCTTACTTACAAAATGAAGGATTACCATTCCACTTGGTGTCAAGTCTCAATTCCTATCCAAACTAACCTTAAAACACTCTTAAAACATCATTAAAAGCATAAACATAAGCATTCATAGCATAACATTCTAGGGCACATAATGGAAGACAAAACCCTAACTCATAATCTTAAAATTTGTAATCTAACCATGGAAAGTTGTTATAAATCAACCTCAATCACTTCCCAACCTCCAAAACACTAAAAACAACCCATAACATACATAAATCAACATATATAAGGCTGCAAAGAGGGTTTATTTTCAGCCCTAAGAATCCTACAAAACTTGAAATTAAAGCTTAAATCATAAAGCCCATAAGCTATAAATGCTAAAATACATAAAATCTTACCTTCCAAGTGATTCCTACTTGAAATCCAAGAAAATTTTTGGGGGAAAATGGAGGAAGAGTTTTCGGCTGCTGCTGGAAGAAAATGAGGAAGAAAAAAAAAAGAAGAAGACTTAAAAAAGAAATTCCAAGGTTGACCAAATAGTACCCATTGACCAAATAGTCTCCAAATTGACTATTTGACCCAAAAACTAATTTTTTTTATGATGCTACTATTGGTCTCTTATAAATGTAGCGCAGCGTGTTACAGTGTGTCAGCAACCACTGTCAATGTATAACAGCGCACTTACGGTAAGAATTTTGGGGCGTGACAAATCGCGTAAATCGAAAAATTTGCCGAATTGAAAAACGAATAAGTTGAAGTACCTTATGCCTAAAAATAATATGAAAAACATTTTAAACCAATTAAAATCAAAGAACAAGGATTTTAAAATACTGGGTTTCACAATGCTTGTAGCCATAATGGAATGGCATGATGCTGACACTTTCTGAGTAGTTCTTTAAAATGCTCCAATTCTTTACTTAGACTTTCCCCAGTGACTTGTCGAAATGATGTAATGTCATTGTGGAGGCTTACGGTTTTTTATGGTGAAAAGTACTTGGCCAAAGCGACTTATAGAATAGCCTGATTCCACATTGTTAAGTACCTTGCTGGATAATCTTTTAAGCCTTCGCCCTATCGAGCAAAGAAAATAGAAATGCTCTCATTCAAACACAATCGAGATGTACCCCGTTGTATTTGAAGGTGTCAATGACTTCTTCGAAATTAGGTTGTCAAATGAGCATAGGGATCCTCATTTGGCCCACCTTCAAACATAGCATGGGTTTGGAGCATTTGAATTAGATCTGGCTTGATCTCAAAGTTATTAGCCAATACGGGTATTCAGGCAATTCTATAAGTCGCTCCTTCAAAATTTGGTACAGCATAGTCTCTAAGGAGTCGGTGATTAGCATTGTCTCCATTGCCATTGTTACCTGCTACCTCTTCTTGATCCCAACATTCCAATTTGGATTCTCAATTAAAATTTTTCCTTGGCTAGATTCCTGCAGTTTTCTGTGATTTTTGGATAAAGTTCGTTCAATATCCAAATCATCTAGAATTAGTGATTGGTTGGAAGAACAAGTATTTACCATAAACTACAAGAAAAAGACCAAAGTTTGAATATTAAAGTAGAAATCCAAAAGGAAAATTAAAAAGAACAAAAATAATTAAAAGAATATAAAAAGTCTAATTTAGTAAGGTTTGCTAAACTTAATATTGCGCCAAAAATAGTCCCCTATTTATTCAATGGCGCAAAAAACCTGTTCGGTGTAATAGTGATTGGGTAATTCAATTCACAAACAAGTAATAATCAAGCCTTATTAACCCTAATCAATACCTACACATGGTCGCAAGGATATGAAGTGAGTTTGTAGATCGGGTGAGTAAGGATTGCTCGCACGAGGACTATTGGATAGTTACTAAGGTTTACAAATCTATGAACTAGTTAGACAAATTAATTGAAAGAATTTCATTCTACTTTTAACTACTAGAAATCAAGAACAAATACCAAAACTAATTAAAACTAGCAAAAGTGAGAAAATTTAGCATTAACAAACTTAAACTAGTGAAATAGAAAAGTAAATCACAGGAAAATTAAATTAGAACTATGAAATTGAAATAAGAACTAAAATTAAATTGAATATAGAATAACAGTAACGTAGCTGGTATGAGAAGTTGATAGAACCCATAGTCTTGAATCAGAAGAATGAATCCCTAGCTCCTAATCTAATGAGTTTCTATTAACTAATGTCTTGATCTAACTAAAGGCTGTTATGTTATATTCAATATTATTCATAATGGGGCATTTATAGGGATATACATCAGGGTTTTAGATCCCTAAAATGATAAAAATACGTTAAAAGTTGACAAGGAGTTCAACCAAGTAGAGAAAATTTTCAAAACAAGAAATTCATGCCAACTACTGCTCAACGCGAGCACATGTGCAGCCTCAGCTCGCGCATGTGCACAAATTCTAGAGGCAAAAGTTCTCTTTCTCGGTGCGCAGGCTTTTCCTCACGTACATGCGCCGAGGATAGTTTGCTAGCTTCAAATTCCACCTCAATTTCAACCTCGATGCTGCTGGAATTTGGGAAAACTCAAAACACAAAAGTTGTAGGTATGTATCTTATATTTCGAAAACATCTTGAATCACCTTAATTGGAGCTGCGACAAGAAAGTTATGACAAAAAAACCAAACAGTGTCCAAATTGGATTGTCTCTTATACGTTTTGCATTCCTTTAATTTAGTCTCTAACTTTTTGGTCTTTTTGGCTCATTTTTTCATGAAAACCTTCAAAAACTAAAAGTAAAACAATTAAGATCATAATTTTCTCAATTATTGCTCAAATTACACAGAAACGGCGGCAAACGACACATGAAATATATTGCATTTATGAGCTATCAATAACCCTAGTAAACACCTTGTGTAGATGTTCTAGATGGTTTTAACAAAACATAGAAAGTCTTAGGCTAGTTTTACATCGATAGGAGTCATCGATCCATCCAAGGCAGCAGCAAAAGAAGATTGAAGATCAAAGCATTCAAGACTTTTACACGTTTAATTTTTTTCCTTATATTCTTGCATGTGGATTTGATTGTAGAACTCTTCTTTAGTGTTTATTTAGATTCAATCATGCACTAAATTTGTTATCTAGGGTTCAATGGAATCTTATCATGAAGTTTGGGTATTGAATTTATTGTTCTCTCCTTGATATGAAATGATTGGGTTAATATTCAAGTTGTTCTTAATGCTAATCGTCATGCAAATAGAATCGCAATTTTTGATTTATTTGCATGACGATTAAATTGATTCGTAAATAAGATGGACATATACTGTTTTGCAATAAGTAGCCACGATTATGGTTTTTTCACTAATGCGTTGATATAAACTCAACTCAAATAGAAATTTAGTCTTTTGGTTTGGATTGATTGACTTGACGATTTTGAGGGAAACGTATAAATAAAATAAGTCCTAGTTAAATAATACGATATTGTAATTGAGAGAGAAGAGACACAAGATACTTGATGCCTTACGCACCTAATTAAAAATTTGTAAAACACCCAAATCCTACTACTAACTAGGTGGCATCCCGCAAGTATACGGTTGTCAACTAGGAGTAAAGGGAAGTAGGGATTGTACCCACAAGGATTGGTCGATAATTACCGGTTATTTGGTTTAAATTACAAGTTGTAAGTATATTCAATGGAGCATTTTAAAGAACAATTGAAAATGAAAACCATATTAAGCAAGCAATTAGTTGTCTAAACTATTCATTATCCCTGAGCAAGTACAATTAGAGAAAGCCCATAATCTATTCTAAGAAAGCATGTAAAAGGAAAGTATTTCTAGAAAGCAATTAACTAACCTAAACTATAAATTAACACTAAGAAAGCACAATTAAGGAAAACCCATTAACTAATCTACCAATTAAACTAAGAAAGCAAGTAAAGAAAGCAATTAAATGAAAAGCCCATAAACTAATGTATCCTAATTAACCAATCTAAACTATGAATTACCACTAAGGAAGCAAAATTGAAGGAAACCCATTAACTAATCTAACAATTACACTAAGAAATCATGCAAAAAGACCTGAAAAATATGAAAGTAATTGGACTAACTAAACTAAGGAAATATGAAATTAAAGTTTAACTAAAAGAGTTTTAACATAAACAAGGAACTTACCACTAAAAAGTTTCAATCTTTAGGTAGAAAATTGTGATTACAAGAAAGACAAATCCTACTCTAATCTAATCTAAGAAAACCCTCCCCAAATAGGGAAGAAAAAGGAAGAAAATTACTCTCTAATCTAGCCTACTTCTACTAGCTAAGTTCTTCCTCAAATGAGGCTTAAAAGGGGTAAATATAGTGCTAGGGTAATGGGATAATTGTGCAGCAAAAATCAGCCCCAAACAAAGTCATTTTTAGTCCAGCCGCCTCCAAATCATGGTTTGGAAAATCCAGATCACGATTTGGACTAAAATTTCTGAAATGCAGCACTTCATAGTTTTGCTTCAAAATCTTCATTCGACATCCGGTTGATGCGCCGTTTTTTTCATGCTACCCTAACTCTTAGGAGAACATTATTAGCTATAGCAGGGAGCTCATATTAGTGGAGATCTGTTCAAATTTTTTGTACATACAACTCTTGTGTTTAGAGTTATGACAAATTCCAAACTTATGTTTTGCTCCAAGCAAAATAAAAGACAACAAAAATAATAACAAAAATGAACAATGCAAAACACACGACACAAAACCTGACACCTCTTATACACATCTAATGCTGAATAATGGATGTACTTTCAATAATTAGGATACCTTTGAAGGAACCTCAAATACGAGCTATCAAGAAAATTTCTACTATTCATCTAGATGACACAGAGCCTTCATATGATCAAATAGAGTGCACATTTTCTTCCATCAATTACAAGATGTACATGGAAATAGAAGATCATTAGGATCTAGATGTGGATGCAATTTCACCCAAACCTGTCTCTTATACACATCAAGTAGTAAGTATAAGAGACAGACGTTTTAGAATACCAACAAGTCCTCCTTGACTTGTTGGTATTCTAAAACGTAATTCCTAATGGCTTAATTTTTGGAGAAACAACATGGGTACATGTTAGAATCCCATACTCACCTTATTACTACTCTAATGGCTTAATTTAACGAAACAACACGAGTACATGTCGAAATCATGTTCTCTCCTTATTCCTAAAAGCAACAGTTTTTTTCTTCTTTTACTTTTTTTTATTTTTTTATGCGGCCATAAACCAAGGAAGAGGAGCAAAATGTAACCAATATCATATTCAAACTAATCACTCACAGGTTAGAAGAAAACTCCCTATGCAAACACACAAAATGACCTAAATCACTTCTATTCCATTTAAACCAATTTTTTTTTCTTCAAAAGATGAATTGACCAACAAAGCAATACTATTGATTTGGTCAAAAACAATGTTTCAAATGAACTGTTATAAGAATGTGAATGCCTCACCTTTTGAACATAGTAATACATAGCTTTTGAAATTCTTTTGTCGCAAAAGAACTACTCAACACACCAAAATATGCGGAATGCCAAGTTTAAATAACACAATCATATGATATTTCAAGTCATTTGTCATCATCGAGTACCGTAATCAATCAATTTTCCATCCAAAATTCACCACACAAATATTTACTTTCACAAAAAGAAACCATTCCAATACAAGTAAATTACACCCCCAAATAACATCTTTTGTCATTTTATTCAAGTCATGAGTACAACTCATCTTACCGCTCACCCAAAATAGAACAAATGCATAATAATACTACTAGAAAGTTTAAAAACAAAAGGCTGGGCAATGATTGTGAATTATACTTGAACAATCAAATAGCTAAAATAGAAGTTGAACAACATACTAGCCAAGTGAATGTAAATACAACCCATTATGCACAAATTGAACTTAAAAACAAGAGTTCAACCGTTTAATTATGGAATTCACCAACATTGCTTACAACACAAATCAAGACTAAGCAATGAGCAAATTTCAAGTAGATCATATAAATGCAATTTCCAATTAAACATGAATCCCAAAAATTGATTTTTCTTCAACAACCAATCATGGTTATACTAAGGAAAGGTCCTCGGGGCTTCACAAGGTTCAAACAATTTAAAGAAAAACAAAAGCACATATAAGGGTAACAAGGTTTAACACAACGAAAAGGTTATCTAAATGCCCAACTCATCCCCCCAAATTTAATTAGTTTCACACATAATCAGTTTCAAAAAGACAATCAATCACAAAGACTTTTCTTAATTCAAATCAAGCATTCACAAATTTCCTCAAAATAAGCTCATCTATTTAGCATATGAAGTGTATCAACAACTAGATATTCATAATCAAAAGATAAAACCAAGTCCAAGTTCATCCAATAAATCATGTACATGATTAACAAATCACAACAAGACATATATTGTCATCACCATTCTCATTAACAACAATATTTGTCCGAGAGATTCCAACAAATCATTTGCCAATAATACAACAGAACTAAATTAAGCACAAGGCTACAAGCCTTTATTACCAACGAGGTATTTAAACTAAAGCAGGTAAAGTAAAGAATGCATAATAAAGAAAAAGAAAGAACTACTCCCTCAAAACCAAGGAGGCTTCCCAAGGATATTGTAATCCTTGGTGAATTTGAACAATTGTTGAGCTTCTCCGAAAGCTCCAAGGAAATGAACTTCGGCATATATAGGTTTTGAGTGCCCCATTGGCACCCTCTAGAATGTATCCTTCTTCTTCTACTCCTCCAAGAACCAACTCTTTCTCCATGAACACCCCAAATAGAACCTCTTTTGTTGTAATCGGAACAAACGCACACTCATGCAAAGGGAAAGTTGGCGATGCCTCTACATAAACTTTGAGTGAGACAATTGTTGTAACGTCAACTTCATGAGGATCTTGAGAACTGGTTTCTTGCAAGACATTTTCAATTTGTCCTTCTTGAACCGATTCTTCACCCTTTGGTAGGGGGATTAGAGTCTGATGTTTTTCACCATTTACCATTTTTTGAACTTGGGTAAGTTGGTCTGGTAATCTAAATGTTCTTCTTGGAGTATAGTCATCGCCTCTCGATGTTGGGCTTTTTCTTCTCAAAGTTGGGCTAGTTCTTTTTGAAGTTCTTGAAGTTGCATCCACATGTCCATCCTTCTTGCATCTTCACTTTCTTGTGTTGTTTTGGGGAAGGAAATGTGACTCTATTTGATCCACATCTAGATGTGTATAAGAGACAATTCTAACCAACTAGATTATATGTACTTTACAACCTGTCTCTTATATAATCTAGCATGGCTTTCATAAGTGCATTGATTGATAGACCATCCTACTTGCATAATCTAAGGGGTAAGGAGAATAACCATAACAAGAATCATGCTCATTGGGCATACTATCATTGTCATAAAAATGATAATCTCATTGGTATGAATCATTCCAATTAGGTCCTTGCATGTTCTTGAACAACCAACGACATAAATAAAAACAAGAAAATGATCTAAAACAACACAAACAATAAAATTAGGAAAGTTTAGACTACTAGTTAGTCTAAACACCACAAAGAAAATCTTTATTGATTTTTGAAAATAAGAAATCATCTACAAAATCAAAAATCTTTTTGGCTTCTCAAATGGGTGAAACAACTACACAAGAAAACAAAAGGCTTCAATCTAGTCTTCCAACCAAATTGATTATTGCTTTTTTGGACGCCTGTCTCTTATACACATGTTATAAATTTATAAAGACACCTAAATTGTACTACTAACTAGGTGGCATCCTGCAAGTATATGGTTGTCAACTAGTAGTAAAGGGAAGTAGGAATCGTACCCACAAGGATTGGTCGATAATTACCGGTTATTTGGTTAGATTACAAGTTGAAGCGATGGATTAAGAGAAGAGATTTAACTAAAACTAGAACTAATTGAACTAAAGAAGCAATTTAAAGTAAAGATTAATCAATAAGAAAACAATTAAAAAGGAAGTATCTATAGAAAGCAAATAAAGGGAACAATTAAAATGAAAAGCGTATTAAGCAAGCAATTAGCTAATCTAAACTATTCATTATCCCTAAGCAAGTACAATTAGAAAAAGCCCATAATCTATTCTAAGAAAGCATGTAAAAACAAAGTATTTGTAAAAAGCAATAAACTAACCCAAACTATAAATTAACACTAAGAAAGGAGACACAATTAAGGAAAATTCATTAACTAATCTACCAATTAAACTAAGAAATCAAGTAAAGAAAGAAATTAAATGAAAAGCCCATAAACTAATGTATCCTAATTAACCAATCTAAACTATGAATTACCACTAAGGAAGCAAAATTGAAGGAAACCCATTAATTTTTAATCTAACAATTACACTAAGAAATCATGCAAAGAGAGCAAATATATGAAAGTAATTAGACTAATTAAGCTAAGAAAATAGAAATTAAAGTTTAAATAGACTAAGAAATCATGCAAAGAGACAAAATATGTGAATGTAATTAGACTAATTAAACTAAGGAAATATGAAATTAAAGTTTAACTAAAAGAGTTTTAACATAAACAAGGCACTTACCACTAAAAAGCTTCAATCTTTAGCTAGGAAATTGTGATTACAAGAAAGAGAAATCCTACTCTAATATAATCTAAGAAAACCCTCCCCAAATGGGGAGGAAAAAGGAAGAAAATTACTCTCTAATCTAGTATTCCTACTTCTACTAGCTAGTTCTCCCTCAAATGATGCTTAAAATGGGTTATATAATACTAGGGTAGTGGGATAATTGTGCAGCAAAAATCAGCCTCGAACAAAGTCATTTTTAGTCCAGCCACCTCCAAATAGCGGTTTGGAAAAATCCAGATCGCAATTTAGGCTAAAACTTCTGAAATGCAGCACTTCACAGTTTTTATTCGAAAATCTTCATCTGACGTCCGATTGATGTGCCATTTTTTTTCATGCAACCCTAACACATAGGAGAACATTATTAGATATAATAAACACTTAAAATAACACCTAAATATATAAATAAAAATATCATAAAATAGGCCAAAAATTAAAGAATAAACAAAGACGAATGAAAACTTAACTACCAACGAAGTTAAGTCAAAGACACGAGACAACTCTATGCACAAGAACCTGTCTCTTATGCTAATTACGACCTAAATAAGTACTAAAACACTTAATAAACAAAAATTATCACATTCTAACACATAATTTTGCATGCAAAATAAACAAAACCACTCACAAAAACGATACGTGTGTGAGAACAATCTCTACTAATCATTATATTACTTGAAACGGTACGTGCACTTGCGTGTACAAATGATTCAACAAGTTTTTGTTGCCGTTGCTGGGGATTTGTTTCTCGACTTATCTTTTTTGCTAATGCCAATACCAAGCACATTGATTCTAGTTTAATTTTTTCTTTTTAGTTGTTCTTGTTTACTTGTTTCCTTTCTTTGTTTGTTTCTCAAGTTTACTTGGTCATTTGTGCACCGTGGTAAGAAAGAGATTGTACCATAGTAATGGCCGAAGATCTAGTGGACCCACATCTCTAAGGGATGATACTGTCCTGATTGTCTATGGTTTTCAACCAAGCATAAAGAGGCTGGCCATTCAACCCAACAACTTCAAAATTTAGCCAGCTGTCATTTAGATGATCCAAACTTCTGGCATGTTTGGAGGATTGACCAATGAGGATCCAATGTACATATTTTCAACTTTTGCTAGCCACTGTCTCTCTCTTATACACATCTAGATTGGTTGTAGATTCAGACATTCTACAATGGGTCAAAGGCCCTATTAGAACCATTATTGATGCAAAAGCTGGTGGAGTGTCATTGAGCAAATCTTTTGATAAGGCCTATAATTTTTTATAAGAGATAGCCTCGAACAATTATCAATGACTGGTGGAACGATCAATGCCGATGAGACTAGTAGGTGTTTTAGAGGTGGATACACTAATTTTTATTTATGTCATCAAATTTTTATTGAAGCTGTTAGTATATATCATCTGAGTGATGTCATGCTAAGGCATCCTACAACTTAATGCCTTATTAAGCCAGAAGCAGTAGATTTGTAGGGAATTCTAACCTCTACTCAAATCCGTACAAACTAGGATAGTAGAATGATCCAAATTTTTCTTGAAGCAATAATCAAAGGGGTTCGTCATCATCATCATCATCTACGACAGGTAGTATACCTATTCACCCTTGGTAATCAAATTAGGCTTGGTTTTTAATGCATTGAACTTAACTCGAATACACATCTAGATATAATACAAAGTCAAAAATGATGCCATTATGCATAACAAAAATTCCACTCTTCAGAACCAGACATCAATCATCTAGAGCCAGTTAGCCATAATTCATAATTTGGAGAACTAGATTGGACAATTGGCTAATGTAATGAACGAGCAAAATCAAAGAAGGAAAAGTATAAAGCATTCTTGCTTAGGTTTGCATGATTTCTGAGTTATAATTGCCACTTATCAAGTAGGAGTATATCCATCCTATTTTAAAGTTATTGCCCAAATTGAAAGATCTAGGTAGCTTTCATATGCCACATTCAATTGGCACTCAATTTGTGGGGAAGGCCTTGCGTGATTTAGGAGTTGTTGTGAATTTAACGCCACTTGTCTATTTATTTTTGTTATGAATCCCATGCAAGTATAGGTATCATTCAAGTAATAGAGTAATGAAGTAGATATCATTCCCACAGAGACTAGACTCAAAACTAGCTAAGTACCAAATTGAAACACTTTCAACTCTAACCGATTAACTTAAGAATTATGGTGAATTTTGTAAATGTAAACACAAATAAATTAACCAACGCATTTAGATTTCGAAGTATTGCATCATTCTTAGCCATATACTACCAAAGTAATTCCTCCACATTGTCCTTTTTTTCTAGGCCTAGTTTTGGTGGTCTATTGTGATTTTGAAATCCCACTGGAAAAAAGTGGTCTTGCAGATGATAAATGCCCTCCTTGCTAGTTATTCCATGAGAAATTGGGGTGATTACTCCATTCAGGGTTATAGGTACCAAAATAAGGGTTATTCCGATTCCTATTATAATTGCCATGTAGTTCATAGATTTTAATTTTTCAAGCACTAGTCTATTGGATGTCCTTCTTGGTTTTATTTGTATATGATTCACAAGAAATAAGTGGGTTCTAAATTGGTCTACCCGGGACTCCCATTACTCAAACCTCTTGGTTATAGCTACTACTTGTGTTGTTAATGCTGTGGACTATCAAATTTATATACACCTACTGTCTGTCTCGGTGCTGGTCTTTAACAAGATCACTAACAATTATTGGAGGACATATGCTCCAAGACTTTTTAACAACTATTTGCTCAGGACATCATCTTTTAGATCTATTGGATCTGCATCAATAATTGTTCTAGCAGGTCCTTGCAATCTATTATAGAATGTCTTAATTTTTAACTAGTTTGGACCCATGTTGAGTACAAAATCGAGTAGCTCCTTAAACCATTCCCAAGCCTCAAACAAAGGCTGGAAATCTTTCTGGACAAAAGAAGTGATGCCCATCAGCAGCTTTGCCGTCTTTGATGGCTGAAAGAATTTTCTCAAAAATTTTAGAGCGAGGTCATTCCAAGTAGCGATGAACCCTGGGATTTCTACAATTAACCATGTGACCTTGGCCTTATCCCATAGATAAATGGGTAAAGACTCCACCTGATGGCATCATTAGTAATGCCATTGTGCTTAAAGTTGTCGAATATCTCCAAAAAGTTGAAAGTATGGATATTAGGATCATGATTCTGCAACCTACCAAACATTGTAGAAGTTACGACCATCTGAATGATCTGTGCCTTAAGCTCAAAGTTCTTAGCTTGTATTGGTGCTCTTTGAGATGCTCTACTGTAGCCTATCCATCGTTGGTACAACAAAATTCCTAAGTAACCTCTGGTCATCCAGATTCTAAACTATTGTCAAAACTAGATTATCAAGATTAGCTGGATTAACTGGATTATTCTCCTTAGCCATTTGTAAGATCAGTAGGAAACCTCGCCTACCTTCCCTTCGTAATCTTCTTACGGTTCGCTTGATCTCGGATCTAAAGGAATAAGCTTTCCCTTCTATCTCCTGGGCACAAAATGGCTAAGACTCCTAAAAAATAAGAAAAGCAATAAAGATAAATTTTGATCTAGAATCAAAGTGCTTGGTATTGATATTGGCAAACAAATGTCAAGAAACAATTCCTCAGAAATGGTGCCAAAAACTTGTTGGTTATGAATCACACAGAAGTGCATTTATCATTCAAGTAATAGAGTAATGAAGTAGATATCGTTATATAGAGATTTGACTTAACACTTGCTAAGTACCAAATTGACACACTTTTAACTCTATCTAGTTGATTCAAAAATAATGGTGGATTTTGTAAAATGGAAAATCAACTAAATCAACCACCAAGAAATCAAGATTTAATTCAACATAATAAAGCCCTAGGGCTTATATGTCAATTGTGAATCCAACTGAATATATTGTTCACTCATTTCTTTATTACAGTTTAGGGTTTATTAATCTTGGTTTCATGGCAATTACACACTTTCTTGCAAAAACTATGCAATTCTATTAATCTAGACCAACCCGTTATATGACTATGTGAATTCGAGTTAAGTTCAATGCATTAAAAACCAAGCTAATTGGCTCTAATTTGATTACCAAGGGTGAATAGGTATACTACTATCCTATACACGAATTAGGTTATTCAATTGATGAATTTACCAAACCTAGGTTATTCAATTCTAGCCCAACCCTAACCTTTCTTTATCAAGTCCAATTAGGGTTTACCAAACTTGAAGATAATCAATCAACTAAATACAATAAGATCAAACCAAAGAAAGAAATCAATTGCAATATTTAATCTTCATGACATTTTTCGTAGGAAACACTAGAAGAAAAATTTAGTGCATAATTGAATATAAATAACCCATTGAAAAGAGTTCTACAATCTACAACATCAACTAGAGTACAAGAAAAAGGGTAAAATAAAAAAACTCTCATCAAAGCTTTGATTTTTATTCTTTTTCTTGACTGCCCCTTTGATGCATTGAAGACTCCCTCAAACTAATACTACTCTAATACTCTTGAACTTATGTTAAAAATACCTAGAACACCTTTTTATAGTGTTTCCTTGGGTACAAAATTTTAGTTGCTGAAATGAACCCCAGATTAGTCTTAACGATGCTCCTAGCGAAAAGTGGCTAGGCATAACTACTAAGCCCTTGGGTATGCGAATGCCCTTGCCAGTTTATTTCGTCACCATGTTTGCTCTGTTTTGCTCCTGAAATATTCCAAACCTACAAAAACACATTTAAACACTTAAATAAACATACTTAAACACTAAAAGGACATAAACTAACAATTCAGAATAAATACCCTAAAATAACCAAAATACCCCTACTTACTACACAAGACACCTCAGAAATTGATTAAAACCTAAGCTAGAATGCATGCAACTAACTCTCATCTGGAGAGTAGTATAATCTAAATTCTAACGGCGCAGCTACTATTGAGGAACACAAGGGAAATTCGGTTGCAGCTTTTTCCAATTGCTATGGTGTTGGATCAAGTTTACAAGTAGAGGCCCTAGCTTTAGTGGATGGGGTGAATTTGTTTTATCTTATCCTTAGACTGCTTGGTGGTGAAACTTGATGCTTATCTAGTCTTGATAAGGGTATTGCAAGGCTTGGTAGATTCTCCTTGATCATAGACTCAACTACGCAAAAAATTTGACATCTTATTCAAACCAAAAAAGTCCTTTTTCATCATGTTTTCGTGAATGTAATACTGTAGCTGATTGCCTTGCTAGTAAGGGTACTAGATCTTCATGCTATAAATCATATTCTAGTCTTACTCTACCATTATAGGACAAGGGTTTGTCGAGATTGGTTAAGATATGCTGCTCTTATTTTAGATCTAAAAGATGATGTAACTGAGTAGTTGAGTCTATGATCTGTCTCTTATACACATCTAGATGTGTATAAGAGACAGGGTTTAGCTAGATGTCTCTTATACACATCTAGATCGTGTATAAGTTTGGATGTGCCATGTAAGAAAGCTCTCTTTTTGAGAGTTAATCCGCCCCCAACTTGAAATTTTGTTTGTCTAGAGTAAAACAGAACAATATACGAAACATTTCGTGACTTTGTTCAGTGCATCAATCGTCGTAACAAAGAAAACTAAGCAAGTTAATAAATCTTATTTATATAACAGAACTTTGATAGTCAACCCCAAATCATCATGAAAGTGTTAACCCCTCCCTTCATGAAAGCAGATATCACTTACTCACTAATTAGTGAAAAACCCATTGACCAAAAGTTTAACAAGTGACAGACATATTGGAAGCAATTAACACACACAATACTTACCAATACAAATTAACTCAAACCAAGCATCAAGTAGGTCTTTAAAGCTTGTAACATAGGTTAAGAGATAAAAGTACGATATATTTCGATTAGTGAACAACTTCGAACCATAATCCTCTATAGCAACCCCCAAACTACTATATTATTTAACCAACAACCAATTTGAAGGAAAAATTGACCTTCTTAATTACAAATAGAAGGAATTTTCCTTCATTATTTACAAATAATAAATACTTCTTTTTTCTCTTTTTTTTGAACATTTTTTTCTTTTCTTTTCAACACAAATTTTTTTTCTTTATTTTTCACACAAAAAACATAACATAGGGGATCATAATAAACATTTAAGTCATAAACGTGACTTTTTCCCCAACATAACACTTCCTGTCCAATAACCACCATTTCATCATTGTCCACAACATTGATTTCTAAAGAAACCAACACTAACTACCAAGGTGATGGATAGAAATAATGGTAAAACAGAAAGGTAAATTGGCTAAAATAACATGGTTTTCAAGAAAATAAGGCTCATAAAGCTCAAAACAGGGTAACTAGGGATAATATATCAAGTAGGTAAGCAATATGGAAAACGATCCAAAGAAGTGCCTAAATCATTTCCTTGGTTCAACATGCACTTATATGTTGCAAGTACAAAAATTACACACAATTCCAACGAATGCCACAAGCTAAACAAAATCGCAAGGCATAATCATGATTAACACTCATAGGAAAGTATCTATGCATTTACATCCTCACTCAGGGAATATATATGTGTATAGTGATAACACTTTACAACTATAAGGGCTAAAAAATAAGGTGTCAAATTTGTGTATGTGTTAGAAGCTGTCTCTTATACACATCTAGATACCTAACTTAAAATAAACATTGTCCTTAATGTTTCAACAAAAACAAAGAATATAAAAAACAAAAACAAAGAAAAAAATAAAAACATAATTTTCTTGAATTGTTTTAGCTTTGTGTGTAGTCTTCATCATCTTTATCCTCCTCGTTGGTGTAGTCATCATTATCCGACTCAGCATTCTGCTCGTCCTCATGATCATCATCCTTCTAAAATGGAGGTGTAGTTACAAAGAAGGAGCAAACAAACATATCAACATACAACACCTCACCAATATATTGAATTAACTTCCCTACAACCTTCTCGTAATGATATTGATGATCCATTTACTTTTCAAACTTGGCTAACTGCCTTTGTATGCTTTGGTGTTCACTTGAAGGATTCACTTGAGGTGGTAGTTTTTCCTTTGCCAGTTTATCAAAATATAAAAGCATGTGCGTGACTGGCCTAACATCAATCAACTTCTTAGCAACAAGACGAGTATCTTGCCGCTCATCCTAGTGCACTCCTGCATTAAGATATAGCATATTGATTACGCAACAGAACCACAAGCCTTTACTTTTTTTCCTAGCCGAACTAAACACATCTAGATGTGTATAAGAGACAAGAGATAGCCCCTGCCTCAAGTGACTATACAAGTAAAGCAAGATTACCCTGTCAGAGTAGCATGAGTGAAATGCTTAGCAGGTATCAACATGTCTCTTAACAAATTTATAACTAAACTTTGCAATTGGTGCCAAAAATTCTCCAAGAAAAGATTTCTTCATTTTCATTGCATTATTTGCTTTCTTACATGGCACATCCAAACCACCACACGAGAACTTAGACATTGATTTCAAATCTAGCTAAAATTGTTTTCGCTACATACCATAGTCATCTCCATTAATTGAAGACAAACCAAAGAATTCATTCAATGATTTTGGAGTACATGAAACTTTCTTCCCCCAAACTAAAACAAACCCTTTATCATGTTCAAGCATATTAGAATAAAATTTCGTCACAACTTCTTCATCGTAAATTCATTATGCAAATAAAATGATAGACCATTCTCTTTCTTCAATCATATTAAGCACTTGTTGCATTAGTTTTTCATGTTTCCACTTTTTGTCTAATTGAAACCCTCTTTCAAAAATTGACATTTTAGCTTTGGAAGTAGCATTATATCATTGATACACAACATCCACGGAAAGAAATTTTTATCATATTGTTTCTTAGAACAACTATCCTTGGTTGATTTTTCTCTTTATGTTCTATAATTCCAAAATCAAATTTCTAATTCAAAATCAATTTTTCGTTCAAAACAAATCACCAAATAAGCAAAGAACAACTTATAAAACACCAATTAACTCAACAAATCACTATTCAAGTCTTGCTAGGCATAACTAGTATCAAAAAATTTATCCAAGAGTTACAAATCAAGTAATTTCACCAATTAAAAACCAAATAAATGTTACAATTCAACTTTAAAATTAGTAAATAAGAAGGAAATCACCTAATTGAAGCTTTAGAAGTCCTTCTTAGTGCCCCCTTGAATCCAAGCAATCAACCTCCATGGATGAGCTTTAGTGTTGTTCTTGAGGAAAATCACCTTTGTACTTTTTAATAAGCTGAAAATCCAAGAAAAGGTAAGATTTTCAAAGATTAGAGGTGTAAAACAAGTGGGTTTTGTGTAGGGAAGAGTTGGAGAAGGGTTAGAAGATGGGAAGGTGTTTAGAAGGTGAGAAGAAGACCCCCAAGGGTTATATGGGTTACCAAATGCAGCCCTTAACCCTCTTAGCTCCAGCTTGGCATGGTTGCCAGAGCCCCAGGCACGCCTACACATTGCAAGCAGAGCCTAGGCGCGACTATCGTGCGACACACCTGCACAAGGGCTAGTGGTCTGTGCTCGGTCTCAACTCGATTTTTTAACCGCTTTCCATCCTAAACTCATAATTTTAGCCTCAATTAACCTTCAAACAGTAATTCACCTACATAGCACAAACAAACACAAATTAGTCCCAAAAATAAAATTTCAAAGTACACAAATGAATAAAAAATTTAACAAGTTAAAATTAAGAACTTGGGTTACCTTCCAAGAAACGCTTTCATTAAAATCTATACCTAGACATAGCCAATGGTTTTATGCATTTCTGAGCACAATTAAGGAAGTGCATTGATGATGCACGTCACCCTTACCAATAAGCCTTAACCCTTTGGCTATTGACTTTAAATCGTCTTTCTTCCTTATCAAATAATTGACCGCACTATGCAAATAAACATGGATTATCTCAAGTAATAGAGTAATGAAGTAGAGATTCATTCCCATAGAGACTTGACTCGACACTAAGTAACAAATTGAAACACTTATACACATCTAGATGTAATTAACTATGACTAGTCAAATTTTGGTGAATTTTGTAAATACAAACATAAATAAATTAACCAATGTATTTAGATTTTGAAGTATTCCATCGTTCTTAGCCATAAAATACTGAAGTAATTCCTCCACAATGTCCTTTTTCATGGTCCATTGTGATTTTGAAATTTGACTAGAAAGGATGGTCT
The DNA here is from genome assembly GCA_025175665.1 of Cinchona pubescens. NCBI lineage: Eukaryota > Viridiplantae > Streptophyta > Magnoliopsida > Gentianales > Rubiaceae > Cinchona > Cinchona pubescens. The sequence goes on from JANKKI010000125.1 coordinate 61,180, forward strand.
TGCGAATGATGAAGGCCCTCCTTGCGGTTATTACTCCATGAGAAGTTGAAGTGGTTCCTTCATCTAGGGTTATAGGTACCAAAATAAGGGTTATTCATATCCTCTTATAATTGTAGCCCAACTAGTTAACAAATTTTGAATTTGTCAGGCACTAGTCTATCGAATGTCCTTCTTGGCATGATTCACAAGAAATAAATGGACTATACATTGGTCTACCTTGGACTCCCATGACATCAAACCTCTTGGTTAGTATTGCTACTTGTGTTTTTAATGCTGTGAGAGTATCAACTTCATACACCCTTGTTGTTCGTCATATTACCGCTCTTTCACTAGACCACCGATAATTATTAGAAGACATGTCCTCCAACATTTGCACAACTTCAGCATAATACTTGCTCATGATCGCCTACTAGCTGCAACATCAATAGTTGTTCTAGTTGGTCCTTGTGGTCTGTTATAGAACATCAGAATTTTTAACCATTCTAACAATCCATGATGAGGACACAATCTGATTAGCTTCTTAAACAGTTCCCAAGCCTCAAACAAAGGCTCAAAGTCTTGTTGGACAAAACAAAGTGATGTCGTTCCGCAACTTCGCTGTCATTGATGGTGGAAAGCGAATTTGCTCAAAAAATTTTGAGCTAGGTCATTCCAAGTAGAGACGGACCTTGGAGTTGTGCAATCAATGATGTCTTGGCCTTATCTTGGATATAGAATGGGAAAAGCCTCAATCTGATGGCATCTTTAGTAACACCATTGATCTTGAAGGTGTCACATATCTCTAAAATGTTGAAATACGGATATTAGGAAAACCATTTGACAACACTCCAAATATAGCAGAAGTTTGGACCATCTGCATAATATATGGCTTAAGCTCAAAGTTGTTGGCTTGCATTGGTGGTCTAAAGATACTCGACTACAACCCGTCCAATGTTGGCACCACACAATCCTAAGTGACCTAATCATCTAGATTATGAACTATTGGTACAACTAGATTATCCGGATTAGGTGAATTAACTAGATTATTCTCTTCTGCCATTTGTAAAATCAGTTGGAACCTCGCCTATCTTTCTTTCTTATTCTGCTTACGATTTGCTTGATCTCTAGATCTAAAGATTGCAAGCTTTCCCTTCGACCTCCTAGTCATAAAATGGCTAAGACTCATGCAAAATTACGAAAAAAATAAAGAAAAATTGAACTAGAATCAAAGTTCTTGGTATTGATATTAGCAAACTAAATGTCAAAAAACAAGTCCCCTGCAACGGCACCAAAAATTTGTTGGTTACGAATCACACATGTAGTTATCAATACACATCTAGATGTGTATAAGAGACAGCTCTATGGGTCTTCACTGACGTGTACCAAAGTGACACACTTTTATCTCTATCTAATTGATTCTAAAATAATGGTGCATTTTGTAAAATGGAAAAGCAACTAAATTGAAGCAGACAAAGAAATTAAGATTTAATTCAAGATAATAAAGCTGTCTCTTATATATGTCAATTATCATTCCTACCAAATTTCTTGGTCACTCCTTTCTTAATTTTGGTTTAGGGTTTATTTATATAGGTTTCATGGCAATTATACACCTTCTTGCAAAAACTATGCAATTCTATTAATCAAGAACAACATTCGAACCAATGAACTATATGACTGTGAATTTGAGTTAAGATCGATGCATTAAGAATCAACCCTAATTTGATTACCAAGGGTAAAAGAAGAAAACTCTTACGGAAGCTTTAATCATCAATCTTTTCCTTAACAGCCTCTGCAGATGGGTTAATTGTTCCCTCAATGTATTAATACTCTAAGACTCTCTAAGTTATGCTAAAAATACCCTAGAACACTTATTGATAGTGTTACCTAGGGTTGTACAAAGTTTTTGGCCAAAATAAGTCCCTGAGAGACTAAACTCATAAAATAAAATTTTCCCACTTTTGATGTATCCGTAGTATGCCTGCCAAGGCTCTAGGTGGCCTGCCAAGGCTCTAGGTGGCCTGCCAAGGGTCCAAGCATGACTATGCTGAGAAACTAGTGGCTGGGCATGGCCACCAAGCCCGTGGGAGCAAGCGGTGGATCAGGTCTCCTTTTTTGCTCAGTTTTTCTCTATTATTCTCTCGAAACATTCCATACCATTTGATAATACAAAAGCACATTTAAACACTTAAGCAAACATAATTAAACACTAAAAACACATAAGCTAACGTTTTAGAACAAAAGCTCTAAAATAACAAAAATATCCCTACTTACTACAGAAGACATCTAGATGTGTATTAAGAGAGCAGGCATGTCACCGGTTTTCCTTTGGAGAGAACATTTTGTCAAAAGCCAAAGGGATAGGGGTGATAGGGATGCTTAAGCCTACATCAATATCTCTCTAACTGGAAAACCGGTGACATCCCTATCCAAAAGGGATTGTGGCAGAGGTGTTTGTAAAGATCGACAAACTCATTTTTCTAATGGATTTCACCGTACTAGATTGTGAAGAGGATCAACACATTCCTATAATTCGCGCACCATTATCGGTGGTCTAGTAGGACACTCACTGATGTGCAAAATGCTGAATTAACAATAAGAGTGCAAGATTAGAAAGTCACATTTAAAGCCTTTAAAGCTATTGACGTTCTGGATAGTGTAGGAGTCATATTTTACTACAAGTGTTGTAAACAAGGCAACAACGGTAGTACAACAAGTTTTAGCAATTGCAAGGAAAAAGAAGTACAGGAAAAGAGTCCAATTGAAGGGAAGACAATGCTGGGAAGATGGATTTTCATGTCTAAATCTACACTTAACTCCAATGTCCGAGATGGAAGGAAATTGGTTATGGATAGAAAGCGTCTTAGTCAATGTTGGAAAGGTGAAGTGGATCGTTTGAAGCCCTTCATGTTATTCAAATAACCTTGCAAAGTCTAGCTATAGACTATAAATGAAGCGTTTCTTGGGAAGCAACCCAAGTTTCTTAGTCTACTTTGTGTTATTGTAGCTTTGAATGTTTGTTAACTCTCTAAAAGAGAGTTATTTACAGGCATTTTAGCTTGGATTTTATTTGGTTTCCAACTGATTGTATTTAGAAAGTGTTATCTTAGTAATTTTAGGGTTTTGTGTCAAAATGTTAGTTTATGTGTTTTAGCTTTTAAATACACTTTATTTATGTGTTTTACTTTTTGTTTTTATGGGTTTGAAGTGCTTCGGCGGTTAAACAGGACGAAAATAGAGCAAAACAGACAGAAATGAAGAACGAGTAGAGGAAAATAGTGAGACCACACGTGGGAGCTGGCCGCAGTTGTGCATAGGATGGCTCAACCATAAATTGACACTATTTTCCAGGCATAGCTACACCTTGGGGGAGGGGGTTCTTAGCCTTATGCCTGCAGCATCAAAAATAGGAGAATAACGTGGTTGACGAGTTTAGGGCCTCTTAGGGATATTTTTGTTCTATAAACTTGTAAAACCCAATTGAGCTCTATAAGTAAGTGTCTTAGGGTGTTAGAAACATAACATAGAATAAAATAGAGCATATTGAAACTAGTTGTAGCTGTCATAGGAAAAATGATCTAGAGACCGAAGAACAACTCTAAGAGGAGATTCACCAAGGCAAACAATGAAAAACCCAACTAAGCATAGTTTTTTTTATTTTCTCTTTCCTTTATGATTACCATACCATATGCTTGTTGTAAAACAATCTTTTGATGTATTTATGTCTATGATTGTGCACTAATTCCTTAACTAGAGTTTTATTCAAATTTTACCACGATAATTGGTAATTGCAATTTTATGTGTTCCTTTCAATTTCTCATGTGCATTTGCTTGTTCGAATTGTTCACCTTCTCTTTGGATGACTAATCACACGCTAGAGTGAATTCTAATCCCAAATTGGAATCAACACAGGAATTTTAAGGTTAGGACGGATTCAAATAGCCTTTGTTTGGAACATTCTATGATTGATTGAACCATTTAGTGGGTAAGGATATTCATATATCTATTCACCTTAGGCAATGAATACACATCTCATATAAGAGACAATATGCAAAAATCAGCGCTTGAATCCAGATAGACATATATGGGTTGGTCGGAGTTAGTAGATTTGCTTGAGTTTGACAAAAACATGCAAATTACATCAAACCCTAGATTAGTAAACAAATCCAGGAGTTGAGGAAACGATAGGACCAACTCAAGGCAATTAATTGGATTGGTAAATGAAGAATAAGCCCTAGGTTTAATATCAATTGATTTTCTATTTCTTTATTTAGTTAAGTATTTCTTTCTTCTTCTTTTTTTGCAACAATTTCCTTATTGCATTGTTTAAATAGAGTATTGCATGTGTCATTCTGATAATTGTCAACCTCGTCCAACATAGTCCTCATGAGAACAATCTCTACTTATTTTAAATAACTTGTTCGATACGTGTACTTGCATATGCAAATCATGTCTATAATTGAACACGAAAAGCTTTTGGCGTGTTTCTGGGGACTTTGTTCTTGACGTTTTTATAATTTCCCAGTGTCAGATTAAGAATTTAGATTCTAGTTTAAACGTTTTTTCTTTCTTTTATTTTATTTTCTATATGTTTTTTATTTTGTAGGATTTTTCATCAATTTTAAGCCTAGAAGGTCGAAGGGGTCCTTTGGAGCTAGAAATCGAGAGCAAAACTAGTAGTTTAAGAAGGAAGGCCAAGAGAGAGTTTTCTAGCCTATCTTCGAAATAACTGACAGTGATAATTTTGCTAATCTAGTCATAAAAGTAACCACCAAACCATGCTAATCTAAGGTCTCTTAGGGACCCTACTGAACCCATCGTGGATTGTCTTCAGTCGAGCATATTGAAGCGGCCAATCAGGTGAACAACTTTGAACTGAAGCTGTAAGTTGTTCAGATAGTTCAATCATCAGCTATGTTTTGTGGATTGCTAAGTGCTGACCCAAATGTTCACATCGTCAACTTTTTGGAGATTTTTCCCCTTCTCACTTATGGATAAGGCCAAGGACATGGCTCATTTCTCAACCTCCAAGTTCCATCACGACTTGGAATGTTCTTGCACAGAAGTTCTGAACCAAATTCTTCCCACCATCAATGACGGTGAAGTAGAGGAATAACATCACTTCTTTTGTGCAACATAATACTGAGCCACTTTTTGAAGCATAGGAAAGATTAAAAAACCTACTAAGTTATGTATACATCATGGTCTTCCTTGATTGGTTGCAAATTCTGACATTTTAAAATAGATTGCAAGAGCCAACTAGAACCATTATTGATCCAGCCACAGGAGGAGCCATTATGTGTAAATTATATGATAAAGCAATATAGATGCTAGAGGATGACTAACACGGGTCGAACGAGAGAGCTGTACCAAAAAAATAGCAGGAGTTTATGAAGTTCATGATTTAATATCATTTATAGCACAGTTAGACACACTAAGTATGAAAATAGACAGGATGGGTGTTCAAGGAAAATAGATTTAACAGTCCTTTTATTTCTTGTGAGGTATGCCAGGAGAGACAATCCACGAAGCAGTGCCCAAACAAATCAGAGACAGCAAATTACATGGGCAATTATAACAGGAATCAAAACAACGCATATTCAAACACATATAATCCAAGTTGGAGAAATCACCCAAACATTTCATTGAATAATAACTAGCAGGGTGGTCCATCATCATTCATGAGAGACAAGTGTCCACAAGGATTTCGGCATGGCGGCGACGGCTGCTGAACTGTCACCTCACGCCTCGTTCCGAATGGATGAGTTCTTTGAAATAATACATAGCCAAAAATGATACAACACTTTAAAGTATGAGTGTATTGTTGCAAAGTCATACACTTTCAATCCAAAATTTAGAGAGTCAAATGGGAAAAATAGCCATTTCAATCAATAATAGGCCTCAAGGTACTCTCTTGAGCGACACAGAAGTAAACCCGCGGCAAGAAGACAAAGAAAACTGCAAGGCAGTAACACTTGGGAGTTGGGAAGCAATTGGCGAAGAATAACAACCGATGAAGGAATAGGAATCACAACTAACTAGTGGGAAAGAACAGGGTAGTCCAGACAGAAGGACACAGGAAAAGAAGAAGAACAATGAATTTATATTTTCGCCAGTACCATACCCCAAAATATTGAAGAAGCAGAAGTCAGATACCCAATTTACGAAATTTATGGAATTTTCAAGAAACTTCATGTAAACATTCCTTTTGCAGAAGTATTCGGAGTAAATGCCAAGCTATGTAAAGTTCATGAAAGACATTTTCTCAAGATAGAGGAGATTTGCTGACTTCGAGACAATTACTTTGTCCCAAAGATGGTCAAAAGATTGTCTCGAAGCTCTTCAATACAAGATGGATCTGGGTAGCTTTATAATTCCTTGCTAAATTAGAACTCAATTTATAACTGGCTCTATGTGATCTAGGAGCTAGTGTTAATTTGATGCCTCTTTTTATTTTTAGGAAATTAAATGTGTGTGAAGTCAAACCAATATAGGTGACCCTTCAACTTGCAGACTGTTCACTTGGCATTTCCATGGGGAGTCATTGAAGATGTGTTGTTAAAAGTATATAAGTTTATACTTCCTTTATATTTCATTGTTTTAGATTTTCAAGTGGATGTAAATATCCCCATAATTCTTGGTAGACCCTTCTTAGCGACAGTTACAACCCTCATCAACGTGTAGAAAATCAAGGTAACAATGAAAGTACATGATGAACCTTAGGTAATTAACCAGTTCAATATTTTTAATGCTATGCAAGTGTTTGACAAAGAAAAGGAATGTTTTGTATTGAATGTAATATTATGAGATAATAAAGAGGTGGTATCTCAATGAGTAGAATCGGATAGAGCACTCAAAGAAGAGGTACTCAAAAGTATAGATAATGAAATATAAAGGAAGTATAAACTTATATACCTGTCTCTTATACACATCTAGATGTGTCTTAGAGACAGGTCTAATTAAACTACTAGTTTTCTCTAAAATTTTTCTTTCCAACTTCTCTCTACCTCTTGATAGCAATGCAAAAAAAAAGAAGCTATCTTTTCAAGATTCTTCGGAAGGAAATAATCATCAGCAGGAATTTAAGGACATCATGGAGCTAAAGCCTCTATAATATTACAAAGAAGAACCAATACCGAGCTTCACTAATAAGAAGGTTGAAGAGCTCTTTAAGCCACTCAAGTGGCCTTTATTGGCAAATTTTATAAGGAAAAGCCTAACATAAATTGCATTCAAAAAAGCTTCTTAACAATTGGTTTCAAGGGGGATTTTACTCTTGGATTTTTGGATTATAAACACGTCTTGATTAGATTTACTATAGAAGAAGACTATCCCGTTGCTCGACACAGGTTATTCGACAGTTGAACGCTGAGCGACCTCCCGTTGCTCCACCACCTCCACCACCGCGTACGGACATTCCATCCCTGTTTCAGACGCTCAAGAAGGCCGGGCTACCTACGTTTGATGGGGCTCCGGATCCGCTTAAGGCTTCTTGAGTGGATTAAAGAGCTCTTCAGGGATTTTGAGTTATTTCAGATTCCGGTGGAGTCACGGACATCTTTGGCTATTCCTTTCTTGGTTGCTGAGGCGGCCAAGTGGTGGCAGACCGTTGAGGCTACGTTGCCCACACCGAGACAGCCTGTGACTTGGGAGATATTCCGGGAGCAGTTTCTAGCTCATTACTTTCCCCGTCCATCGAGCTCGAAGATGGACGAGTTTTATCATGGAGCAGCGAGATCAGTCAGTGGTGCCGTATGCATTCCAGTTTCAGAGGCTTGGGGAGTATGTTCCCACTGTCTGGCGTGACGAGCAGCAGTGTATGTATCCTCGGAAGGGTCTTAGAGCTGAGTTTCGGAGGGAGATGATAGTGGGCCGTCCCCAGACTTATGAGGAGATGTATAATCTAGCCATCCAGCTAGATTCGGAACGAGGCGTGAGGAGAGATCGGGATACCTTTCAGAGGGTCGAGCTCGCGCCAAGACAGAGCCGACTAGCCGACCATTTCACCTCAGCCTCAGTCTCAGTCGCGTGGACAGTCGGCCCGGACAGGGACTTTAGCACCTCCAGCTGGGAGTAGGAGGGGTCCGTCGACAGGTTCTTCTGTTTCTTCTTCAGTTGGGAGCCAGCCTCAGAGATCTCAGACGGTGACAGTTCAGCAGCCGTCGCCGCCATGCCGGTCTTGTGGTCGACTACACTCTGGGGAGTGTTATTGGAGGACTGGAGCTTGCTTTAATTGTGGCGAGCACGGTCATTTGATCAGAGAATCCACATCACAAGTGAATTCCAGACAGCTTATGCTTTATTTGATTGTGGGGCATCACATTCATTTGTATTATAGATGTTTTCTTAGATGTCTGTCCGAGAAACCTAGATGGTTAGAGGATCCTTATAGAGTGGGGACCCCAGACGGGAAGGTTATGGAGTCTAGGTTTGTTTTGGAAGGTTGTCGGTTAGAGTTTTTTCATAGGAAATTTGAGGCTGACCTTATTCAGTTACCGATAACCGACTTTGATTTGATTTTGGGTTTGGATTGGTTGGCGGCTAATGGTGCGACGATTAATCGTAAAGAGAGGTATGTGATGTTTCAGATGCCTGGTTTAGATACGGTGATTTTTCGTGGGAATGAAAAGAAGCCTAAGAGTAGGATTCCGATTATATCAGCAGTGAAGGCGTTTAAGGCCTTAGATAGGGGTTGTGAGAGCTATTTGGCTTATGTGATAGACTCTGATAAAGTAGAGCCTCATGAGATCGAAGTATCCAGCTTTGTTTGCTTCGTGAAATCGCCAACCAGTTTCGAGACGAAACTTTGTTTAAGGGGTAGAATGTGAAACCTTTTCTTTCTCATACACATGCTCTAGATCATTTATAAGAGACAAAAATACCATTATAATCCCATGTACTTTCATTAAAGAACTTATACACATCTAGATGTGTATAAGAGACAAAACAACTTTTACACGTTTATCTGCGCACTAACCGTACATCGGACCAAATCGAAAAATTACTCTGTCTCTTATACACATCTAGATGTGTATAAGAGACAGGGCTGGATGAGCTGAACGTCAAAGCAAATTAAGAAAAAATTAGTTCAGGGTAAGAAATAGTCAACTTGGAGACTATTTGGTCAATGGGTACTATTTGAGTCAACTTTGGAATTCTATCATTTTAAGTCTTCTTCTTGTTATTTCTTCTCCATTTTCTGCAAGCTGCTGGCCGAAAACTCTTCCTCCATTTTCCCCCAAAAATTTTCTTGGATTTCAAGTAGGAATCACTTGGAAGGTAAGATTTTATGTATTTTAGCATTTATAGCTTATGGGCTTTATGATTTAAGCTTTAATTTCAAGTTTTGTAGGATTATTTATGGCTGAATAAAACCCTCTTTGCATCCTTATAAGTTATGATTTATGTATGTTATGGGTTGTTTTTAGTGTTTTGGAGGTTGGGAAGTGATTGGGGTTGATTTATAACAACTTTCCATGGTTAGATTACAAATTTTAAGATTATGAGTTAGGGTTTTGTCTTCCATATGTGCCCTAGAATGTTATGCTATGAATGCTTATGTCTATGCTTATAATGATGTTTTAAGAGTGTTTTAAGGTTAGTTTGGATAGGAATTGAGACTTGAAACCAAGTGAAATTGATTTCCCTTCATTTTGTAAGTAAGCGGAAGTTTGGCGCAACTAGGATAATTTGGATAATTGGTTATGTTTGAAGGGTCTTTAGTGATCTTTTGATGGTTTTAAGTGTTTCCTTGGTAGTGGGTTGGATAGGAAGCATGTTTGAATCATGATGTGGCTAATCGGTAAAAATTTCAGTTTTTCAGAACTGTTATTAAACCATAGGTTGTTGCTCTAATGTTGTAATAGAGTTAATTGTAGTGGTTATGGAGTATGGATTGTTGTGGAATGCTATTGATATAGTCCCGGCTATTGCTCCGGTGAATCTTTCCGTTTATGGATTTTGTTGGTTGGTTGAATATGTTGTTTTGAGTTGGGTTGTAACCAAGGTCCCTTGAATACCTTGGAATTGGATTTTGTTGGTTGGTTGAATATGTTGTTTTGAGTTGGGTTGTAACCAAGGTCCCTTGAATACCTTGGAATTGGATTTTTATTGGCAGGGAGGATAGCCTACTTATAGCCTAGGGAGGGGCGAAGTTTTTCGGTCCAGTCCTCGCAATAGGTGGGTAACATAGATTCTCTTCCACTTGTATTTTGTTTAACGACTTTCGAAATATGTTTGGATGGATTTTAAAATGTGTATGATGTTTGGAACTGCACTTTTACCAAGTTTTGGAATTATTATATATGAAATCGGGACCAAGCTATTTTATGTTAATCAATTGATATATTTGCAAACTCTTTTGATATGAAAGCAATTTATGACTACAGTTTTGGCTCATAGGTGACCGAGGTATATAATTTTGGATGTATTTGGAAATGTTTGATTTGGGGTGCAAAGTTCTATAGTCATCCAAAACGCCGTATACTTCTGTGAATGTTATGAACTATTAGTCATACGGGGTCTTGTGATGGGATAACTTGACCTCCTGTCGGTCAGACTAGTAGGTGTGGTAGATTACTAGATCTGGCTAGTACTGAAAGTCATACTTTTGAGCCTAAAAGATACTCATGCTATTTTATTAAATTCCGGATTGAAACTATACTTGGATTTGTTAGCTATGCTTTGGCATACTATGTTTTGAAATGATTGGATCTTTTTGGCTACGCTATGCTTTAGCATACTATGTTTTGAAATGATTGGATCTTTTTGGCTACGCTATGCTTTAGCATACTATGTTTTGAAATGATTGGATCTTTTTGGTTATGTTTTGGACATGCCTGACGTTTAAATGGCATGAGACATTTTAGAAAACTACTTATGATTATGGTTTATTGACTTTTAAAAGGCATGAGACATTTTAGAAACTGCTTTATGACTATGGTTTTCGCAAATGTTATTATCTTTATGTTTTCTTTTATCGAAATGCTTGGCCCCATTTGAAGAGCTTTTATGATATCCACTGAGCTAGTTATGCTCACCCCACGTGACTTATAATTTTTCAGATTAGGTGCTCGTTTTTGACTCTTCACCGCGTTAGCAGCTTTTAGATTTTCTCCAGATTCCACATTACTTGGTAGGACTCTGCGGATAATCTTCCAAGCTTCTCTTTTGTTTGGAGAGGGGTAGTGTATTAGATAAGTTTTGTATTGATGAACTTTGTTTTTTGTTGTAGCATCTTTTGTACTAAGAAGGAATTTTGTAATTCGTATTCTTGTGTAAAATGAAATATTTGGTTTTATAGTTAAGAAATGGCTTGATGGTTCTATTACATTGCGGTTAAGTTTGTTGCTCTGTTCGTTTGTGCCTTGCGCTTTGGTCCGTGTACCATTAGCGCTTCCTGTTACCAAAATCAATTTCACTTGGGGCTTTAAAATATCCTGTCTCTTATACAATGGATTTTCAATAAAGATATTTAAATGGCATTCTTTGTTCCATTCAAATGATGAACCATCTATTGCTCCAGTCTAGATTTCATTTAAAGTCCTTCCTATTTTTCTTTTAAAGAAGTTGATGGTTTTCTCTATGGCTCAGGCTGTTGCAAGCCATTGAAAATGTTTATGGCTACTGCCTCCATGTCACGACCTAATGTGACAAGAGTGTGTGTAGAGTTGGATGTCAAGAAAACAAGTGATATCCTTAATTCAAATCTACAAATTCTTAAGGACACTCCTACACAGGGCTTAGTGCCTATTCCTCAATTAACATTCCTTACCTGTTAAGATTCCTGAAACAGAAATAGGATTTCCTCCTAAAAACATCAGCTAGGTGTTAAAACAAATTCCTTAGTTGAAGGGAATAGAGATGATAATACTGAGGCTTTGAATGAAGAAAATTATATGGAGGTAACACTACTCATACAAAATCAGACGTGGATGCAGAAGAAAGATCGTCATCAACAGATGTCTAAACGGAGAGATTTCTCCACTACACTGGATCAAAAAAAGATTCCTAAGGGTGAAGACTTCACTTTAGTTACAAGGAAAAGAACAAGAATGAAGAAGATATATGTGTAGGCTTAACAGTAAAGACTAGAAGCTATTCCAGGGTTCTTCAGTAACTTTCACCTATTGTTTCCAATGAATTTTTTATTTTGGAATGTTAAGGGAATAGGGAATAAGCCTTCTTTAAGGCCTGTTAAGAAGCTTGTCTAAATGAATATTGTCCACTTGTTGGTTCTTACTAAACCAATGATGGATCCTGGTAAAGTAGCTGATTATCAAGTTAAGTTAGGTTGTTTATCTAATAATGCTATCACCGTTTGGATCGTTTGGTTGAAGGATGTTTCAGTTGGGATACTTTCTTTGAAGGATCAGGTGGTTCATTTCTCAGTTGATTGTTTACCCTTTTCTTTCTTCTTCTTTATATGTTTCTACTGTATATGCAAAATGCCAAGTTCAAGTTAGAATAAATCCCTGGGATTCTTTAAAAAATTCTTCTGCTACTCATACTGGCTCCTCGATAGTAGCAGAAGGCTTCAATGTGATCAAGCATATTTCTAAATATATTAGGGTCTCACAGGTGGATTCCTTCCATCTCTGAATTCAATGATACAATTAGTCACTATGCCCTTTTAGATATTTCTTATACAGGTTTTACTTTCACTTGGAGTGGGAAGAGATAGGGTCATATGGTTTGGAAGAGACTGGACAAGATGCTGGGAGATTAAGACCTTTTTAGCATTTTCTAGATTGTTTCTGTGAGCGATATAAACAAGACTTTCTCTGACCATACACCTATGCTTCTAAACATTACTGGTTCTCAATATTCTGGGCCTAAGCTTTTTAGGTTTTTGAATATTTGGGTTAACACCTAATTTTTTTTACAGACTATAATACACATCTAGATGTGTATAAGACTATCAAAGCAAAAACCTGTCTCTTATACACCATTCAAGTGTATAACCATCATGTAATTTTATAAGTCACAGGCATGAGCCTTAAATAACTTGTAGACTTCTGACTCAAAGAGAGTTTGTATTTTGAATAAAGTGGTTAAAAGAGGGTGATTAAAATACACCTTCTCTTTCCATTAGAGTCTACAAGTTAAGAAGAAAATGTTGTGCATTAGAAGACTACAAAATGATCAAGGGGACTAGATGGATAGCAAAGAAGATTTGCAAACTGAGGCTGTGAAAGTTTTTTCAAAATCTTCTAACTACTGAGGAGGTCCAGTGTACTGAGCCATTTCTATAACCAATCTTAGAGATTATTAACATGCTGAGAATGATTACTTGGTTGTTGTGCCTGGATATGCAGGAGCTTAAAGAAATAGTTTTCTCCTTAAATCCTGATAGTGTTGCTGGAGTGGATGGTTATAATGGGGGTGTTTTTTTTCTTACTCATGTTGGGATATCATTTCTGAGGATCTGATACTGTTTCTTAATTTCTTTGATGGGAATATCTTGCCAAAAGAAATTTTGCAACTACCACCTGCAAATTGTCTCATTCCACAAGAGATAATATAAGAGATATTTTGCTGTATTTCAGGCCTATAAGCTTGTGCACCTTTCCAAATAATGTATTTACTAAGATTATAGCTCTTAGACTTGAAACCATTTGACCAAATGTTATTTCTACTGAGCAAATTGGTTTTGTGAAGGGAAGAAATATTGCAAATAACATCCTTTGGCACAAGAGCTGGTGGAAAATATATAGACAAGAAGGTTAGAGGGGGCAATTTGATCATTAAATTGGATACGGCCAAAGCATTTGATAGAGTGAATTGGAGTTTTCTTTATCAAGTCTTCAAGAAGCCTGGCTTTTCCTTAGCTTCCTTAGCACTTGTTGCAAATAGAATAGAGGGAAACTAGTTTTCTATCTCATTCAATAGGACTCCTATAGGCATTTTCAAATCTACAAAGGGTATGAGACTAGGGGATCCCCATTCTCCTTCCCTTTTTATTTTGCCTGTTGAAGCTTTTAGTAGAAGATTGAATAGGAAAATTCAGAATGGGAATATAGGATACAATGGTACTCATAGAAATAGTATTCTTATATCACATTTATCCTATGCAAATGATGTCATGGTATTTTTGAATGGGTGAAGAAGGTCTGTTAATTCCTTGATGGAATATATTCAGCAATTTGAGTATGTGTCTGGTCAAATGGTAAACAAGGCGAAGAGCAATTTTTTTGTTCCTAGAAAGATGGAGGTTGGAACAAAGAGGCTTATTGCATGGATAACAGATTTTTATCATAACTCTTTTCCTTTTGTGTATCTTGGATGTCCTTTAAAGGAAGGAAGGAAGGAAGGTTCATTCCATGTTTCAGCCTACTATTGATAAGATCACGCATAAACTTTTTGGATGGAAGTCTAAGCTTCTCTATATTCGTGGGAGGCTATTGCTCATAAAACACGTTCTTAGCCTCCATCCCTCTATACTTGCTAACTGTTTTATTCCCTCCAAAGTCAGTTTTGAAGGAGATAGAGAGGCTATTTGAAGACTTCTTTTGGGGTTTTTCTGATACTGGTAAAAAACTACATTGGAAGGCATGGAATAAGATCACAAAGCCAATAGAAGAAAAAGGATTGGGGATAACAAAGTTGTCTCACATTGTGCAAGCCAAGTCCATGAAATTATGGTAGAATTTGAGGACAAGGAAATCTTTATGGAGGCAATATATGGAATCCACTTACCTGAACAATGTATTGCACCTTATTTTTTGCTTATGCCCCAAGCATTGCATCTTCAACATGGAAAAGAATGTTTGAGGTGAAAACATCTGTTGAAGAGCATATGTATGTTAGGGCCAGGGAGGGCAAAGTATACATGTATAATATAGATCTAGACTTTTGGTTTGATAATTATAAGGGTAAAGAATCCCCACCAGTTGCTCAGTGGCCTATAACAGATCTGATGCTTCCTCGGGCTTGGGAAGGAGATAGTTGAGATGTGGAGTTAATACAAAGTTGTTGTCCTTCTTTCAATGTTGATTGGATGAAGGATAAATAGGTGTTTCTTTCCCAGGGAAAAGATGTGTTTGCGTAATAGTAGAATTCTTCAGGAAATTTTAGTCTCTTCAGCAGTGTCTTTGATAAGGGATGAGTCTACTATTTTTTCAAGAAAGATGATCTGGGATGTAAGACTGCATTGGAATAGCTCAATTTTATGTACAGGCTGCCTGAACTATTTATACACATCTGGATGACGTCATCTCCCGACAAAGGGATTTTATATTCCATCCAAACAAAGATCCTGTAATGAGAAGGAAAGTCTTAACCATCTTTTTTTCAATTGTCCTTTTGCAGCTCGGGTTTGGCAATACTTTGAAGCCCTTTTCCAGGAGGTTATTTCAGCTCATCAAATCTGCTACAATATCTTAATACATCATGGTTGCAGCCTTCAGAAGGCACAATGGCTGGATGTCTTACAAGATTATTCCAAGCCTTGTGTGTTGGATGATTTGGAAATCCAAGAACAAAATTTTCTTTGAATGAGTCAAGGGCAGTTCTAATTTTATAATTTTTGAGGTTAGTCTCTCGTGCACTCCTTGTCAATTGCTTTTCCTTTTTAGGTAAAGAGAAAGAAGGATATGGTGTAATTCCAAGATGATTGGATTGGCTGCACTTCCAGATTAAATCATGCAAACATTTTAGTTACCAAGTGGAATAAACCTCCAACTGGTTACTATAAAGTGAACATAGATGGTGCATGTAAGGGTAGACATGGTAGAATTTCTAGTAGAGGAGTTTTAAGGGATGTACAAAGTAGAATTATCTTTGCATACTCGTCATAATTTTCAGCTGTAGGTACAAGTCTCTACGACACAGCTAGAGTTTTGTTGCAAGGACTATAAATCACTAAGCTCAAAAAGGTAAAAGAATATTACGCTTGACTCTTATTTACTAGTACTTGTGTAGCCTAGAGAACAAGACTGTTGCATTTCCTTAGAGTATTGATGAAATAGTAGAACAATGCAAGCAATTATCCAGAGAGCTTAACATTCATTTTGTTCATGCCTTTAGGGAATCAAATCAATTGGCTGATTTTTTGGCAATTGTGGGAGTGATGGTTGCAATAGATAGCTTTGATGCTTCATCCATGCCTGCATATGGTAAAAGACTAGTTGTCTTAGATCAGTCTGGTTTTGTACACATGTGCATTCAAAATTAGGCTTTTCATTGCTTTTAATAGCTTGTCCTTGTACACATTCTACTGGAGGTTTTGGTTTATTCTTCCCTTCCATGTAACTCTTGTGCATAATTTTAATAAAATTTCACCAAGGTTCCGGTTGTTAGCTAACCAAAAGAAACTGCAAGGCAGATGTCAAAGTGAATGATGATGGGTCCATAGAGTCTTATAAGAATTGGAATCCCGCTTTTGGCCTTCGTAATTCTAGACATGAAAGAAGAAGACATAAAAGAAAGTTCAGTTATCTTAGAGAGACTATTCCTGACCACTGCTACAATGTTAATTGATGTAGAACTGGGAAGGCTACTTTTAAGGGCTCATAATAGGGAAATCTCATTTTGAGGGAGTATTTCTTTCTTTCTTACTTATTATGCTTTACTTTACGAACCCTCCCTCTCCAGTGGGTAATAAAGGCTTGTAGCCTTATGCCTAGTTTACTATGATATGTTGATTTGTAAATGATTTTTGATATACTTGGTCGAATTTGGTTGATGATAATATTTATGACAATGTATGGCTTGTGATTTGTGAATGATACACATGCTTTATTGAATGAACTTGAACTTGGTTTTTACTTCTTACTTGTGGACATTTTAGTTGTTGTGTACTTTATGTAATCAATATTTGATCTTATTTTGAGGAATTCATGTGAATGGTTGATATGCTTTGAGAGTCGACTTTGTGGTTGAATGTCTCTTTAAAGCCGATTATGTATGAAACTAAGTTTGGAGGGGTTTGAGTTGGGCATTTAGGTAACCAATTTATTGTTTTAAACCTCGTTACCCCTATATGTTTTTTTAACTTTTGAACCGCGTGAAGACCCAAGGACTCTTTCTTAGTGTATCCATGATTGGTTATTAAAAGAAAATGAATTTCTAAGACTTATGAGCTTAATTAATAATAATCTACATGATCTACTTCAAATTGCTCATTACTTAGCCTTATTAGTGTTGTCCTTATTGTTGGTGAATTCTATAATTAAGGATAGAACTCTTGCTTCTAACATCTAAATTTTGGCTTAATTAGTTGCATTCGCCTTCACATAGTAAATATGTTGTCCATCTTCTATCTTAACTTTTTGATTGTCCAAGTATAATTCGATATGATTGCCTAGTGTTTTTCTTAGCTAGTTATGTGTTTTTATGCTTTCTTGTAGTATGACTATATGTTTTTGTTCTATTTTGGCCGAGTAATAGGATGTGTTGTACTTATCATTGAATAATATGACAAGTGTGGTGGTGTTTATTTTCTTGTTAATTGGTAATGGTATTGTTAAAGTTGTTTGTGAAAATTGAAATTGGATATTGAACATAGGTTGCACTTCTAGTGAAAATTGAAATTTAACCCTTGAATATGAATCACGTTTTCAGTTGTGTCATGAAAATGATTTTCCTAACTAGTTTTTATCTCAAACTTTACTTTTTGTATAAGTGTTTTTCCAATACCAATTTCAATTTATTGTTAATTTAGTTTACATACTTCAAGATTTTTGAAAATTGTTTTAAGTAGAGATGGAAATGAATTAAGGCATCATATGGTCATTTTGCATGAACTTGTATTTCTTGGTATTTTGTGGGTTTTGATGAGATAGCTTACAATATTGATGGGGGTAATGTAGATTCATCATTTTTATGAGTGCTAGTGAAACTTGGATTTTGGAAATGATCTTGGCCTTCTTTGGACCGTTTGAGCCAAAATTGCCTACCTTATATCAATTTTGTCCCTAGTATCCCCATTTAACCTTATAACCTAGTTTCTTTGTTAACCACATAACATAGCCATTCCATTTTGTTTATTTTTCCTCTCTTCGTTCCATCACCTTAGTCATTGTTCCTCTCTTCGTTCCATCACCTTAGTCATTGTTGATGTCTTTAAGCTCTTCAATATATAATGGTTTATTGTATTAAGAGATGTTTCATGTAGAGTTTTGGTATATATGATGGGGAATCAAGTCAAGAATTCAAGTTTGTTTATATTTCCCCTTTTGTAATTTTCATGTTATGTTATTGTTATTATAGCAAAGAAAAAAAAAGAGAAAAGAAGGAAAAAAAAAAAAAAAAGAAGAAGAGAAAACCAAAGAAAATTGCAAGTGTTATTTACTTATTCAATAAAGAAGGTTCAATTTACCTTAAAAAGTTAATAGAAATAATGTTATGTTTTTGCCTTTCAAGTATTTAAAAGATGTAATGTTGGTTTTTGAGACTTTTATGTATGGGATGGTGGACCAAAGCTTGCATTGGCATGACTAAGGTGATTTGAGTCACTTATCTCCAAATTTATTCCACCTTATTACCCTAGCCTACATTACAAGCTTGAAAAAAATCCTAAATGATCCTTGATCTAGGCTAAAAAGTACTAGTAAAGTCAGCGTGAAGCGTTTCCTCATTTGATGTCTTTTGCTATACCTTGTGGTGCATGCTACAAATATCCTTGCATGTTCATTTCCATTGATTTGTGGTTTTTATAATAAGTCCCCATGATCTTTCCAAACTTAGAGAAATTTTTGTGAAACTTGAGATGTTTGTTCTAGATCAACTTACATTTTAATTGGCAACGAAGTGCAGCTTAGGCAGTAAGACACTTTCCCTATGATCTATTGATTATGAGTTCAAGTCACTAGAGAATAGGGGGGAGAGGTGGGTTTTTTTTATTAAAAAAATAATTTACATTTGAATTCGCATTCAATTAACTTTTCATTAGTCAAAGTAATGTTTGTAACCAAAACTGTTGCATACTTTCGTAAATGAAGGGGTGGATTAAAATGTTGAGTTTGTTGAGTTAAAACCCCATTTTTACTTTTGAATAGTGCTCTAGAGGTCAATATTTCAATATTCTTGGAGGTCTTATGTGTTTTGTGCTAGTCATTTCTGTTGTTCCTTTTCTTTTCTTATCTTCATTTTGCTTGGGACGAGTAAAAGTCTAACTTTGGAGGTGTGATAACTCTAGGAAAGAGGAGTTATATAGACCCTAAATTTAATAGTTTTGATACTAGTAAAAAAGCATTCTTAGTGTTTAAGTGTGTATTTTTTTTTTCTATTTTTACTTTTATGTATTAGAATGCTTTATTATATGTTTATTAAGTGTTGTCGTACTTATTTAGGTGTTTATTATCATATTTTACTAGGTTCTTAGTTTAGATATTTGTTTCTTGTCTTTAACCTAATTCCAATGGAAGTTAGGTGTTCATCTATCTTTGTTCATTTTTGTTTTTGGTCTCTTTTGTAAGAATTTTATTTAAATTTTTAGGAGTTGTTTTAAGAGTTTATTATAACTAATAATGTGCTCCTATGTGTTAGGGTAGACTAAAAATAACGCTGCATCAATAGGACATCGAATGAGAATTTTCAAAACAAAACAAAGAATGAGTACTAAAGCTGAATTGGTCACGTGATGACCAATCCAGAAACTGTGGCTACTAGCACCCAGCAAGCTTAATGCTACTGGATTCATAATTGTGCTCCGTAACTATAGTTACCAATCTTGGGGTCAAAAAAGACCCAAAATAAGGTTGTTTTGTAGGTGAAGCTTCTCTCTCAACCCTTGCGCTATATAGCACATTTAAGCCCCTTTTTTCGTAGAGTTAGAGTGTGTTAGTAGGTGTTAGTGTAGGCTAGAGTTCTTCTTCATTTTCCTCCCTATTTGGGGAGGTTTTTCTTAGATTAGATATATTTTAGTGTAAATTCTAATCTCCTAGTTAAGAATTGCAGACCATTGATGTAAGATCTTTTATGTTTATGTTTAATCTCTTTTTCTGTGTTAATTTAGATTGGTTTAGTTTAATTTTTCTATTTATATGATTACTTTACATGATTTATTAGTTGAAATGGTAAATTACTTCACCAGCTTTTCATTTAATTACTTTCTTTACTTGATTTCTTAGTATAACTGTAAGATTAATTCATGGGCTTTCTTTAAAAATATCTTCTTAGTATAATTTGTAGTCATTAGTAAATTTAAATGCTTTCTAAAAGTGCTCTCTTTCTACATACTAGATTAGAATAGTTATGGGCTTCATTTAATTGTGATTGCTTAGTGATAATTAGTAGTTTAGATAAGTTAATTATTTTCTAAGATACTTTCTCTTTTACTTGCTTTTTATTTAATTGCTTTCTTAAAATACTATCTTTTCACATGCTTCTTTTAATTTCTTTCTTTAAAATGCTTTTCTTACTATTAATGTTTATTTTAAAGTATTAGTTAGTTTTCAAATTACTTTCTTAGTCTCTTAAATGTATCGTTTTAGTTAAGTTGCTTTAAAATCGACCACCTGAACTAATAATCCTATCAAATAATTGGTAATTATCGACTAATCCTTGTGGGTTCGATCCCTACACCCCTTTACTACTAGTTGTATAAAAACCGTATACTTCGAGATTCCACCTAATTAGTAGTAGGATTTAGGTATTTTAAAAATGATACAACTAGGTGTTTTTCAAAATGAGGCATTAGACATAAAGACTGAAATGATGATGTTTGATGATAGCAATTTCAACTGAAATTATCCTGTGTGACACATGGCAAGTAGAGGATAGATGAGGCTAATTTGGGGGATATGCTATTCTTCTTCATTTTATACAGTATACAAGTTTGGCATTTTGCTCATATTTTTTATTATTAGCATTTTTCTTGATTTTATCTTGTGAAACCTATCTGACCTTCTTTCTCTTCTTAATCCTTTGAGTTTAAATATGAGTTTTTCAATTGGGATACCACGACAAGTCATATCGGAGAGGGATAGATTCATCTAGGCGGCCTTAAATGCAAACAAGGAGTAAAACCATGGAAGAAAGCTTTAAAATAATTACAAAAAGGTAGCCTGATGAGTAGTTAGATTTTAAGGGGATTGGGAGGAAAAAATGAGGGGTTAGAGAATTCCTTGAAGGTCATAGGTAATAGGAAGGTACCTATGGAACAAATGGTGAAGGGTCTAAATGACAAGTTTAATCATGTGGTTGGATTCAGATGGCATAGATGAATCAATCTATGCTTAAACTGAGTAAAGAGAAATAGGTTGAGGATTGTTCCAAAATTTTATGACCAATTTGACATACATAGGGAGCAGAAATGGAGATTCAACAAGGAACATGACAATGTCATAAATATCTTCAGTTTTACGTATCATTTATCACATTTTTATGTGTTGTGAGAAATATTTGAGTTAACTATGAGCTTAATTGGTTTATTCTTAACTTTTGTAGGGTTGAAATGAAAAGGGGTCTAAAAGGGCGAAATAAAGTGAATAAAAATCAAAAGAGCGAAGCGTGCACAAGCATTGAGCAATTTGGATACTATTTTGTACTTTAAGAATAACTTTCTCGTCCGAGCTCCGATTAAGTTTATTCAAAATGCATTAGAAAGTTAAGAGGAAGAGCTACAACTTTAAGTTTTTCATTTTTCCAAATTATGTTAGCATCGAGGTCAAAATTGGGGTTGAAATTGAAGCAGATGTTCTATTTTCAATGCACAAGTACGGCCGAAGTCCAGGGCATGTGTGCTATTCCAGAGAGAAGATTCCAGGTGCCAATTCCAACGCACGTGCACCCAAATCCAGAGCATGTGCGCCCAAGCCTGGAAGGGTTTGCGAAAATTATTATTTTTGACAACTGCTCTTGTTTGAGGGTTTTCATGCATTACTTGTGGGATAAGGAAATTAAACCCTATAATCCCTTATAAATACCTCCTTTGATAGTTGAGTTGAGGGAGAGGAAGTTTTTATCGTTTTTTAGTCGTAGTTTTAGCAACTTTATTTTGTGAGGTCTTCCATGTCCTTGTGTGCCTAAAAACTCTATTCTTGGTCAAGGGAACTAAAGCCTAGGATTCTTTAAGTTGTCAGACTTATTGTGTTTAATTGTTCAATTCTTATTTTAAGTATTTGTTATTCTTCTGCATTTATTTTTATGATTGCTTCTTTTAATTGCTATGAAGGTCAAGTAGTTAATTAATGGATTCAATCTATAGTTAGATTAATATTAGTAGTAAAACTATGTTGTTTCATTCAATCTGTGAAGTGATTGGATTTAATAATTGCTAGATTAGGGTTATTGAATCTAGGAAAAATAATCAACTAATTGACATAACCGCGTGTGATTATGTTGTATTAGTCTAATTGATCTTTCTAGTTCTCAATGCTTCTACTTGATTAATCTTTGGCACTTTTCTGGATTTAATTGGTAGTTAGGGTTAATTGGATCGCATGTTGAAGATTAACTAAACTTGAATTTGAATTCGGGCTCAATTGTTTAATTAGTATTTCATATAAGAATTGATATATCATTGGTATCAATGATCGACTGTTAAATCTCCATGGTGGATGTGACCAATACCAAGGTTTGTTCTCTTTATTTCTTCCCTTTAATTTCAATTGCTTGTCAGTTTGTTTCTTTTATTTATTTTCGTTGTATTAGATCTCTCCCCAATCCGTATTCACAAAAGTATGAAGTAGAAGCTATATACTCTCCATGGGAACGACCCTTACTTTCTCATATACTACAGTTAATCTTTAGAATTATAGGTTTTATTTTTGGGTATACATGACAACACAACCAAAATTTTGGCACCGTTGCTAGGGGTGATTCTAGCTGAAATTTGTGCTTTCTGTGTTTTTGTATTTTTGTGTTTCTACCTATGTTTTAATTTTTTGCATTTTTGTTTTTTTCTAATTTTTGTTCTTAACTAGGTTTAATACATATTGATCTCTTTTTGAACTCCATCGTAGCTACCAATTCGCGTGAGGTTTATTGCTCAGATTTGGCTGTTATTATTCAATAATTAGAAGATATACGATGAGTAAGAACTTGTGAGATTTGTGCAGACTATCATCTAATTGACATGTGCCCTACCTTACAAGGCAATGAATGGTTTTCATGTCCAGCACAACGTTGGTATGACCCCTATTCAGATAACTACAACCAAGGATGGATGGATTATCTTGAGTTTGGTTATCCGTCAGAACCACAAGATTTTTAGTGTTTACAACCTGTTCCACCACAAGTAACATAAACTTATTCCCAGCCTGGTAAGTCTTTAGAAGAATTAGTTAATTCTCTGGCTGCTAATACTTTGAAATGTCAACAGGAAACAAGAGCTAGTATTCAAAGGTTAGAGCATAAATTGAGTCAACTAAAACCTTCCATAAGTAGACCAGATCTCAAGTAATTGAGGATGAAGAAGATGAAGAAAAAGAGCGAGAATTAGAGATGGGATTAGCAGACAATGAGCTTATTGAGGGTGACTCTAGCCCATTGCTTCCGATTTCAATGCCTCAAGGTCTTCCCAGAGTAAGAGCCAATCAAGGTTTTGGACTTGGATATGGAGGAAGCAAAAGAGATTCCAACCATGTGAAGGATTGCCACTTGGCCATTGATAGGGATTGTATTGTGGTGTCATTGTATCCCACATTCAATTATGGACTGACCTTAACAGTTGAAGATCAAAAGCTGGCTCATAAAGAGTTCAATACCATTAAGTCCCCTAAAGATCACGAGGAAAGGGCTAAGATGGTTTATAGCAGCATAGACGACAATGGGGTCAAGGTAAATTGCACTATGGAAGATGGGTGGTTTAGAGTTGATTTTCTGAATGATAAAACCAAGGATTTTGAGGATAAATATATGTGAGCCACTATAAGGAGAGAGCCTACACACGACTAATTACAATTGTTGAGCTCTCTTTCCTCTGGTATAGAGATGGTTATTCCGACCATCTTGAAAATACTCATGCTATTGACTATAAAAGAGCGCTTCTTGGGAGGCAGCACAAGTTTCTTATTTTTTTTTTTATCTTTTTATGTTTTTGTGAGTTTGTGTTTGATGTTCTGTTTACTCTTTTAAGGGATTAAGTTTTTTCCTGATTATCTTGGCATTTTAAATTCCTTGATTTTCTTGTTTTCTTAATTTCCTGATTGACTAATTGTGTTGTTTTGTGTTTGTGATTGTTTTGTAGGTGTAAAGACTCCAGCCCAAGTTGAAGGCTATTTATTTTGGGCATGATTGCACCACACGATCTTCCTTCCACCGAGAAGCATTGTTTTCCCTCTTTATGTTTTCATATTCTTTAGCATTGAAGACAATGCTTATTTTTAAGTGTGGGGTGGGAAGTTATCTAGATTTCTAGTTGTTTGGTGGATTAATTATAAATATTGTTCATTTCTGCTGTAATATTTTTAACTTTTCTTTTGATTTGGGAGCTTTTCTAGACTTTTGAAATTTTTTTTATTCAAACTAGCTGAAAATTTTTGAAATTTTTGGAAATTTTCCAATACTTAGTGTGAAACCCAGTATTTTAATAGCCTTGTTCTTTGATTTTAACTGGTTTAAAATGTTTTTCATATTATTTTTAGTCATTAAGTACTTCAACTTATTCGTTTTTCAATTCGGCAAATTTTTCGATTTACGCGATTTCGGTTCCGGCGGGTAAACGGGTCAAAAGTTGGACTAAGTGTAATTAGTACATTGTGGTGTGTGAGTGTTGTTTGATGGCTGATTTATAATGTTATTTAGTAGCAAATTAAGAAAAAAATTAGTCTAGTTTTTATCTCAAATAGTCAACTTGGAGACTATTTGGTCAATGGGGAACTAAATAGTCAACCTTGGAATTTCTTTTTAGTCTTCTTCTTGTTGTTTTTCTTCCTCATTTTCTCCAGATGTGTAACTCCTTCCTCTATTTTTCCCCCAATAATTTTCTTGGATTTCAAGTAGAAATCACTTGTATAAGAGATTATGTATTTTCATTGTATGGCGCCAAACTTTATGATTCAAGCTTTACACATCAAGATGTGTATAAGATTCAGCATTAAGGCTGCAAAAACCCTCTTTGCAGCCTTATATGTGTTGATTTATGTATGTTATGGATTGTTTTTAGTGTTTTGGAGGTTGGGAAGTGATTGGGGTTGATTTGTAACAACTTTCCATGGTTAGATTACAAATTTTAAGATTATGAGTTAGGGTTTTGTCTTCCATATGTGCCCTAGAATGTTATGCTATGAATGCTTATGTCTATGCATATAATGATGTTTTAAGAGTGTTGGGCTGTTAAGGTTAGTTTGGATAGGAATTGAGACTTGAAACCAAGTGGAATTGATTTCCCTTCATTTTGTAAGTAAGCGGAAGTTTGGCGCAACTAGGATAATTTGGATAATTGGTTATGTTTGAAGGGTCTTTAATGATCTTTTGATGGTTTTAAGTGTTTCCTTGGTAGTGGGATGGTTAGGAAGCATGTTTGAATCATGCGTGTGGCTAATCGGTAAAAATTTCAGTTTGGTAGTAAAGAGGAATTCCACCCATAGGTTGTTGCTCTAATGTTGTAATAGAGTTAATTGTAGTGGTTATGGGGTATGGATTGTTGTGGAATGCTATTGATATAGTCCCGGCTATTGCTCCGGTGAATCTTTCCGTTTATGGATTTTGTTGGTTGAATATGTTGTTTTGAGTTGGGTTGTAACCAAGGTCCCTTAAATACCTTGGAAATGGATTTTGTTGGTTGGTTGAATATGTTGTTTTGAGTTGGGTTGTAACCAAGGTCCCTTGAATACTTGCTTGGAATTGGATTTTGTTGAATTTGGAAAATGACCTACTTATAGCCTAGGGAGAGGCGAAGTTTTTCGGTTTTTCTGGAAAACTGAGCTTATTATCTCCTAATCTAGCTGTAATACGAATTTGAGGGGTTAACTAAGTGTTTTGACTGGGGTTTTAGCTTGTCGAAGTTGGTCAGAAATTGTGAAAAGGTCATTTTTGACCAAAGAGCTGTTGGTGTCGTTTTCTATCGTTTCGCGTCGTTTTCGCTTCCCTAGTCATTCTTTAACTTCTACATCTCTTCTAAGAGTCCTCTTATATCTGTTTTAGGTACCACGCCACCTACCGCCGGCGATCGCGTTCTGTGATCATTGTGCAGTTTTTGCTTTGATAGGTGGGTAACATAGACCCTCTTCCACTTGTATTTTGTTTAACGACTTTCGAAATATGTTTGGATGGATTTTAAAATGTGTATGATGATTGGAACTGCACTTTTACCAAGTTTTGGAATTATTATATATGAAATCGGGCCACCAAGCTATTTTATGTTAATCAATTGATATATTTGCAAACTCTTTTGATATGAAAGCATTTTATGACTGTTTTGGCTCATAGGTGACCGAGGTATATAATTTTGGATGTATTTGGAAATGTTTGATTTGTCTCTTATACACATCTAGATGTGTATTCTAAAACAGCCAGTATATTTCGAAAGTCTCTTGGTACAACTACATGTGTATACGACAGGTCTAGTGTTACCCACCTATCTCCCGCAAAAACCTGTCTCTTATACACATCTAGATGTGTATAAGAGACAGTCATCGAAGGAGCCTAAAAGATACTCATGGTATTTTATTATATTCCGGATTGAAACGTACTTGCAATTTGTTCGCTATGCTTTAGCATACTATGTTTTGAAATGATTGGATATAATTTTGGCTACGCTATGCTTTAGCGTACTATGTTTTGAAATGATTGGATCTTTTTGGCACGCTATGCTTTATAAGACTATGTTTTGATACACATCTTTTTGGCTATGACGTTTAAATGGCATGATACAATTTAGAAAACTGCTTCATGACTATGGTTTTCACCAATGTTATTATCTTTATGTTTTCTTTTTATCGAAATGCTTGGCCCCATTTGAAGAGCTTTTATGATATCCACTGAGCTAGTTATGCTCACCCCACGTGACTTATAATTTTTCAGATTAGGTGCTCGTTTTTGACTCTCCACGCGTTAGCGACTTCTAAATTGTACCCGCCGGAACCGAAATCGCGTAGGCATCTGAAAAATCTGCCAAGCTTCTCTTTTGTTTGGAGAGGGGTAGTGTATTAGATAGGTTTTGTATTGATGAACTTTGTTTTTGTTGTAGCATCTTTTGTACTAAGAAGGAATTTTGTAATTCGCATTTTTGTGTAAAATGAAATATTTGGTTTTATAGTTAAGAAATGGCTTGATGGTTCTATTACATTGCGGTTAAGTTTGTTGCTCTGTTCGTTTGTGCCTTGCGCTTTGGTCCGGTCGATAGTACCATTAGCGCGGCGTGTTACGGTCCCGTTTTTGGGGCGTGACACTTAGCATGTCTCTTTGATTTTCTGCATGATAAATCTTGAGATGAATCATCAATGAGTTGTGTAGTCGGTGTTCAATATTTTCCTTGCATGATTTCTATGAATTCTTGAGCACTATAGCCATAAATTATTTTTATTTTGATACTTTGAGATAATTTTGTAGACTCACATATATTGCATCCCAGAAATTTGCTTTATAACATTGTCGAGGTGAAATTTTATAGACAACTTGATTTAGTTTAAAAATGAGGGTAGAGCACTTCTTTGGTCGATTGAGCCTTTCATCCTAACCCATGTTCTGAAAATTTTATCCCTAGTATCCTGTTTGAACCTTAATTTGTAATGAATGGAGAGAAACACCATTCTCTTTCTATTATTAAAACTCATTTTACCTACCTTTATGAGCTTAATCATTTCTTTTATTTTTCTATCCAAAATGTCCTTTAAGAGCTTTATTCGCACACAATTATTTGTTAAGGGGATATAAGGAATGAAAGGTAGTTGAATAAGAGACTGGTAAATTATTTGAGGAGTAGTGTACATTTTTGGTGCAAGAAGGAGGTATCAAGTTTTGAAAAATATATAAAATAATAGTTGAGAAAAAAATTGAATATTGCAGGTTGTGCCTATCACCGGTACCTACGTTGGTGTGTTTGTAGGTAGTACCTATCTTAGTACTTGTGTTGGGATCGAACATGAAAAATGGGAAGAAATATGAAGGAAATGTTCGAAAAATATTGGCATATTCAGCTAAATTGAAGGAGGACTTCTTTTTATTCGTAGTACGAAATTTTTCATGGGTGTTTGTTAATGAAGTGTGGGGTTGTTTCCCTATAACGATAGGTGATTTAATGTTTAAAGAGAAGTTTTATTCTAATGGTGTGCAATATTATCTTAAAGCTCTTTCTTTTTCTTTGTGATATCCTTATCCCTTCTTTGATTAGCCAATACCCTAGCCTATAGACGTTACAAGATCAAAAGTCCTACCAAATTTAAATTGAGTCAATTGTCTACATTAGTGGAGAGGTGTAAAAAGAGTGGGCTATGGGATGTTCAGAAAATTTTTAGGAGTTTTCATGATTTGATCTGAGTGTCTTCAAAATTGTTTTCTTGAATAGCTATGCACACATACCCCAAATTTCATGTCTTGGGTTTTATTAGCATTTGAACTCTTGAGTTCTTAGACTACTCTTGATGGTGGAGTGGCTTTTCATTATTTATGTGGGCAATTATTGAGATATGTTGGGTGAATTTTTGGTGAAATTATTTATTTTAATTCTATTTTTGCTCAATGACGATCAAAAGTCAAGTATGGGGTGATTTGATAAGCTCATAAATATCTTCAGTTTTACATATCTTTTACCTCATTTTTATGTGTTGTAAGCAGTATTTGAGTTAACTATGAGTTTAATTGGTTTATTCTTAGCTTTTGCAGGGTTGAAGTGCGAAAAGAGTTAAAACGGTATTAGAAATAAAGTGAAGACAAATCAAAAGAGTGAAGTGTGCACAAGCATTGAGCAATTTGGATATATTTTGTACTTTTAGCATAACTTTCTCGTCCAAGCTCCGATTAAATTAATTCAAGATGCATTGGAAAGTTAAGAGAAAGAGCTACAACTTTACTTTTTCATTTTCCAAATTCTAGAAGCATCAAGGTCAAAATTAGGGTTGAAATTGAAGTAGATGTTCCATTTCCAACGCACGTGCGGCCAAAATCCAGGGCATGTGCGCTCGTTCCAAAGAGGAAGATTCTAGGAGCAAAATGCAGCACACATGCTCCCAAATCCAGAGCATGTGCGCCCGAGCCTGGGAGGATTTACGTAAATTATTATTTTAATAATAACTTTTTTCGTTGTTGGACTCTTTTTCAAGAGTTTTCAAACGTTTATTGTGGGATAAGGAGATTAAACCCTATAATCTCTTATAAATAGCTCCTTTGATAGTTGAGTCGAGGGAGAGGAAGTTTTTATCGAAGAACTGTATTCTTTAGTCGTAGTTTTAGCAGCTTTGTTTTTTGAGTTCTTCCATGGCCTTTTGTGCTTGAACACTCAATTCTTGATCAAGGGAACTGAAGCCTGAGATGTTTTAAGTTGTGAGACTTATTGTGTTTAATTATTCAATTTTTATTTCAAGTATTGGTTATTTTTCTATATTTATTTTTATGATTGATTCTTTTAATTGCTATGAAGGCCAAGTAGTTAATTAATATATTCAATCTATAGCTAGATTAATATTGGTTGCATCGCCTAATTTAATTTGTGAAGAGACTAGATTTAATAATTCTGGACCTTAGGGCAATTGAATCTAGGGAAAATAATCAATTAATTGATATAACCGCGTGTTCTTATGTTGTATTAATCTAATTGATCTTTCTAGCTCTCAATGCTTCTACTTGATTAATCTTTGGCGCTTGTTTGGATTTAATTGGTAGTTAGGTTTAATTGGATCGCGTGTTGAAAATTAACTAAACTTAAGGAAAGATATAAGCTCAATAAGCTTTGAATTCGGGCTCAATTCTTCAATTAGTATTTGATATAAGAATTGATATATCTTTGGTATCAATGATCGACTGTTGAACTCCATGGTGGATGTGACCAAGACCAAAGTTTTTCTCTTTATTTCTTCCCTTTAATTTCAATTGCTTGTCAATTTGTTTCTTTATTTATTTTTGTTGTATTAAATCAAAGTAGTGAGATATACACTCTCCATGGGAACGATCCTTACTTTCACTAATACAGTTAAATCTTTAGAAGTATAGGTTTCACTTTTGGGCATAGGCGACAGAATGACCAGAAAAATTAGAGTAGGAGTGAAGGAAGATTGGACCTAAAATCTCCAAGGTATATTGCCCTTTCTTTATAGAGTTGGTCATAGAGACTGGCTAACGAAGATCAATAGATATTTTAGATCCATGGAATAGATGTGATTTAGAAAACACCCATTGTTGAGATGTGAAATAAAGGGCTGACAACTGGTATCAAGGCTATTCCCTTTCACATAGGAAGATGAACATACCATGGCCTAAATTTGATACACAAATATGCATTAGATACTGAACCTCAAGAAGCAACAGGGGAGCTCAACAAAATCAGGCAAGAATGAGCGATAGAAGATACCAAGAATTGGTTGAAGCTTATAAGCCTTGGTGATGCCATCTTTACCTCCTAAGCAAGAATCCTATTATATTTCCTTTCATGAGTGAACTGAAGGAGGAAATTAAGTGTATGGTAAACTGGTTAAACCTACTACCCCACAAGATACTATAAAGGCTGCTAAGTTGCAAGAAATGAATGTACATGCAATTGAGCAGCTAAACAAACCATCCATAACTTTTAAGAAACTAGAAAACCTTTACCAGAACTAATACCCATTCAAAAACTGATTTCTCAAACCAAAATTAATCAAATTCCCATGCCTCAAACACCTACCGAAAGACCTTTAATCATTCCCATTCCAAACCTAAAACCTTCATAAAACCTTGACTAAACTACCCAACACTCTTTTGAAAAATCTACCCAAGTGAGTTTGCAGAGTAAAAGGCAAAGGGGTTTTGTTACTATTCAATGAATAGTTGATTAAGTATTTAAAAATAATGAACAAGTAATAATAATACAAAAACCTTAATTATCCTAATCAACTCCCACACTCTCGCAAGTATACGAGGTGAGTTTGTATATAGGATGAGTAAAGATCGTTCTCATAAGGACTATTGGAACAAGTATTGGATTCACAAGCCTATTTACTAGTCGACGAAACAATCAAGGGTTTTTTAACTAAACCTAAACTAAATTTAACTACGAAAAATTAAAATAAAGACAATAATGTAAAATACTAAACCTACGGAAAGAAATTAAATATAATTGACTAAAAACCTAAATCAATCTACTCTACTTGTAAGAATTTAATCAAGAACAAGAATTTAAAGACATCTTGATCTACCAAAGAAATTAAAAATAAGTATATAGAGACAGAACTACTCAGCTACAGAAGCAATTAAGAATCTAAATGCGTTAAGACAAGAACGATAATTAAAGAACAAGAACGCAATGAAAACAAAAATTGAATTGCATAAAGATAAATCAAACTCAGAAATTGCAGCAAAAATCAATGTTGATGATTGTTGAGTCTTGAATTATAGTTAAGAGAACAAAATTCTAGCTTAAACACTTGAGAAAATCTACCCATCGGCTAAATTATTGCTCTAACTATCGAAAAATAAAAACTAACGATGGTCGATGATGGATTTTTCTTTCCTCCCCTTCTCTTGGTGATTTATAGGTAAAATTAGGATTTTGGGGCTCTAGGATGATAAGTACACGAATTCTCCTATAAGCAGGCCCATGAAGCCTACCCAACCTTCCCTTTTATTCACGCCTAGGCAGTGCATAAAAGTCACACCTAGGCGTGACTTCCAAAATGAAGATTGGAGCTACTAGACATTGCGCTTGGGCTCTGCAAATTGGTTGTTCATAGGTGCAACTTCCAATAAGGAGACCTCTATTTTGTTTTTTTTGCGATTTTGATCCTGATGTTGCTCGAATCTCTGAAAACTCAAAACATGAAAGTTGTATATCTTTGTCTCAGCTTTGAAATGCATCCAAAATCACTTCAATCAGAGCTCAAACAAGAATGTTATGCTATTTCCGTCAAACTACGTCCACATCACTTCTCGTCAGTACGCGTAAATTCTAATTTTGCAATTTTCCTCCAGTTTTGTGATCATTTTAACTCTTTCTTCCCTCAAACACTAAAAAATTCAAAATAAACCATTTTAGCTCATATTTACTCAATTCTTACTTATACATCACTAAAAATGAGGTAAACGATACATAAAATATATGACATTTACAAGCTTATCAGTTACAAGTGTTATAAGCTATACACTTTTGGCCACATTTGTAAAATGTCTAACTTGAACTTCATATTGGTAGAAGGTGGAGAAGAGTATATGATTGAAGAAAATTGTAAAGAAGACAAGTTTTGTGACTGTAATGAGGGTGAAGACAATGGGGCAATAATGCAAATATTTATTCATGCTTTGGCAAGAGGAGAAAAACATAAAATTATTAGAATATAGGGCACCAACAATCTGTCTCTTATTCAATTTTGGTTGTATAAGAGACAGCATCATATCTTTATTGATGAAAAATTTATCCAAGAGCTTAAATGGAAAGTAACACCTACTCAAGCCATGCATGTGACTATTGCCAATACAGAAAGCTTGGCTTCAATAGAAATATGTAATCCCTTGATTTGGGAAATGCAGAAATACAAATTTCAACACCCTGTCGGGACACTTAAACTTGGTAGGAGTGATATAGTGTTGGGGTTAGATTGGCTGGCCAAATTCAATCCTATCTAAATGGACTTCAAAAAGTTGAGAATTAGATTTGAAAAATGAGGAAGTAACGTGTTGTTGAGTGGGAAGGATGATGAACCAAAGTTAAAATTGATCAAAGGAAGTGCCTGAACAAAAAATAACTATCGGATAGTAGCTCATGTTAGTTTGTTCTTGACTAAATAGGAAGGTGAAGAAAATCGTATTATGTAGGAAATTGAAGTAGTGATGAGTGAGTTTGGAGACATATTTGAAGAACCAAAAGGGTTGGCACCCTTAGTTCACATGATCACCGAATTTATCTGAAGAAGGGGGCTAAGCCTTTCAAGGTTAGGCCAGGTTAGGCCTTATAGATATTCTTAGATGCAGAAGAATAAAGCAAGAAAATTGTTAAGGAAATAGTTTAGAATCGAATTATACAATCAAGGAACAATTTATTTGCATCACCCATTTTATTGGTTAAACAAGAGGGATGGATCATGGACGTTTTGTGTAGATTATACATATTTAAATGTGCTAACTCAACAAGATAACTTTCCAATGCCTCTGATTGATGAGCTGCTAAATTAGTTATAGGGAGGTAAGTTTTTCAAGAAAATTGACTTGAGAGCATGCTATCATCAGATAAGGTTCAAAGCTAAAGATGTTTATAAGACTTCATTCGAGAAACATGAAGGACTTCCTTCATCATGATTCAAATGCCTTTTGGACTCAATGACCCTACAACAGTCCAAAACTTGATGAGACAGGCATTTAAACAACTCAAGAAGTTTGTATTGTTTTCTTTGATAATATTTTAATCTATGGTTTTGATCTTCAGTCACACAAACAATAGGAATGGGTTTTGAGCTACTATGGTCTCATCAATTATATGCTAAAAGAATACATTTATTTGCATAAAGTACATGAGGTAGAATATCTTAGGACATGTGATAACTACAGATATTTGCCTCAATTGATCTTAAGAACATTGAGTATGGTAAACTGGCCTAAAATAGAAACTCTTAAACAGATCATAGGGGTTTTCTTGGTTTAGCAGGTACTATATGAAATTTGTTAGAGGATATAGGGATATTGCTAAACCCCTTATAGATATTTTGAAGAAGAATCAATTCATAAGGACTGAAGAAGCAATGAAAGCATTTTATAGAGTAAATCTATTAATAAGCACCATTCTTATATTCTCTCTACTATTTCTTGCTTACTAAGCCATTTCCTGGTGGAATATAAGATGCTTTTATTGGGGAATCTACAAAATTCTGATAAGGTGTAGACGATACAAAATTACTTCTAATAATTTAATTTATTTGGTCAAGATTAGATTAAATTAATCCTTGATTAATTAAATTACAGTTGTAAGTCTAAATGTTTGGATTTATAATTGGGTCAATTGCAATTAGGTTTTAAACCAAATTAAAAGTGCAATGACTATTTAAATTGAAGTGGTTAAATTAATTTAATTAATCTACAATTTATTATTTGGGCCAACCCACTTGTGAAAGCCTACACAAAATGGGCTTCTTGAGCCACAAGTAACCCAAGTTATATAGAAGATTGTGGAGAGTTTCCCTTTAAGCCAATAAACCCTAAAATTTTGGCTTTAAATAGGGTACTCCCCTCACAAGCAAAGATACATATTCAAAATCCCCAATTATTGTAGAAACTCTAACAAATTCTCAAGAGCTTTCTCTCTCAAATTTCTTCCAGAAATCTAAGTTCAAGTCCAAATAAAATCCAAATCCCGTTGTTCGTGTTGAAGGCTTGAAGATCGAAGATTCAAGTGTTCGTAACGACGTTGTTAAATCCAAATTTTCTACAATCAAATTGTAGGAAACATACACTTTTAATCCAAGAATAAGCCCTTGGCAGAATTTGCCCCTTGGATAAAATCTTTTGGAGAGAAGAATCAGATAATTATTTTATTTGATTAGAAAATTTATTTAGAGATTGTAACCTTTATTCTTAAAATAATAAATTCGATATTTGTGCTGAATTTTTTCTTATCTTGTATTTGCAGACACAAAATTTGTGTGCGCAAATTTCTGGCATGCTCGGTGGGGGCAATCTTTGCCCACCAAGAGAAGGGGAGGAAAGAAAAATCCATCATCGACCATCGTTAGTTTTTATTTTTCGATAAGATGTGTGATTGTTCAAAGATTGTTGATCCAGAGAATATGATTGTTCCTGCTCCTGCAAATCATGCGGTCAAATATGCAATTGTACAATCACAAGGAGCAAAGCCAAGACTTTAGTGCAAAAGGCTAAGGAAGATGTTGCTGCTGCATTCGCTTCACAAGCAAGCATGATGACCATGATGCATTCCTTGACAGTCCAAGTGATTCAGCAATTTCCATAGTGATGCCTATCATGATGACAAACACTACAATTATCGAAGATCAAATTGCACACTTGACTAAACTAGTTGAAAGGCTAGCAATACATGCTCAAGTACAAGACTAAAATTCCAAGTTGGTGGAAAAAATAAAAATGTCACCGAGAATAGTCCGTGAAATCAAAAATGTTGATGCCCCGATGAGGCCAACACTTCTTTTAAGAGTGAAGGACCCTTCAAAGTTGCATGTGACGAAGGATATCCCAATCTCATCTGATCGCATAATCAACAAGGACAACCTCAAGGAGTTCATCGAAGGCACAATCAAAGATAAGTTTGATGGAAGTGCCAAATTGTCTCATACATATGCCAAGCCATACACAAGCAAGGGTGGACAGCTTGAAGATACCTACCGAATATCAACCCTCAAAATTTCAACAGTTCGATAGTAAAGAAAATCCAAAAATAGTGTATTGCCCACTTTGTGGAAACATGTAATAATGCTAGCACTGATGAAGATTTGCTTCTTAAGCAATTCTTGCGCCCACTTAAAGGTAACGTCTTTGATTAGTACACTGATCTTGAACCTAGTTCAATTGATAGTTGGGAGCAGTAGGAACAAGAATTCCTCAACCATTTTATAGCACTACAAAGACTGTCACCATAACTAAACTTTCAAATGCCTATTAATGGAAGGATGAATGTATTATTGATTACATCGACCGCTGGAGGACTTTAAGTCTTAACTGCTGAGATCGACTTTCTGAG
This sequence comes from Cinchona pubescens, assembly GCA_025175665.1. Classification (NCBI taxonomy): domain Eukaryota; kingdom Viridiplantae; phylum Streptophyta; class Magnoliopsida; order Gentianales; family Rubiaceae; genus Cinchona; species Cinchona pubescens. The sequence goes on from JANKKI010000125.1 coordinate 96,869, forward strand.
ACAGCTGCTATAGATATGTGTATCCAAGGCATGAAGTGGGGATTTCGTTATATCTTGCAAGGGATGCAACCCCCGATTTTTGAGAAGCTAGTGACAAAAGATCATAGTCTAGAGATTAGCCTTGCTCTAGAGACTAAGAGCCACCCATTCCTGATCCTCGTAAAAGTAAAGAAAAGCAAGAGGTTAAGAAAGGGGGCAAGTTTCCTATGAAAGGAGATAAAAAGGAATCTATCGCTACAAGCGTTAAGTCAGTCAAGATAATTCTGAAAGCATCAAAGAAAGAAAACGATAAGGCAAACATTTGTTAAGAGCAAGAAGGGGGGAAATTAACCCTTAAGGACATGCAAGAAAATGAGTACCCATTTCTTGATTCTGATGTACCTGGCATGTTTGATGACTTGCTAAAGTTGAACTTATCACACTACTTGGATAAAGTGGGTTGACAAAGCTAGGAGGACTAATGACCCAAAGTATTACAAGTACATCATTGCTTAGTTGGGCATCTTAAATGCTGTGTTCAAGGACAAAGTTATGGAATTGGCTAGACAAGGAAAATTATTGTTGGAAAAAGAAAAAGCAAGTGCCAATTAAAAATTGTTGTTTTTTATTCTTTAGAACCTATAAAGCTTGAGAGGACCGTCAAGAGGATTGAAGATTCAAAAGCACGGCCTCCATGTGCACTGTTAGCTATCAAGTTTCGACTATTTCGTCTTGTTGAAGTAAAGCCGAACACCCTTTCATTAGTCATTGGAGAATTTTTGTTGAGAAGATGTACGATCCATATCATCTGATACAAATGACTTAGAAGGTGAAGAATGGAGTCTCGTTACCAAACAATGGTGGTGAACCTTCAGATCCTTACCGAAGCCAAATAAATCATTAACAAGGAGAAAAATGGTACAGCAACAAAATGTGAATAGGACAAAGAAAGAAAACATTGTTGACAATCCCCAAGTTAGCCATGTATTCAAGCAATGATCTCAAGTTCCTATAACATTAAGAAAATTCGATCCTAGTTGGTTGTGTATAAGAGTGTTGTCTCATGCCACAACACACAAGTTGAAGAAGTTAAGCAAGAAGACCATCCTCTTAAGGAATTTGGCATCTCCATTGATAACGAGGTTGTGGATGTTGCAAATATATCACAATTCACTGCTAAAGATAAAAACTCAGGTCTACCCTGCATAATCGGCCCTTGTTCGTATCTGTTTACACTCATGAACAAAAAGTGAATAGGGTCTTGATAGATGGAGGATCTGCTGTCAATATCCTACCACTATGAATGTTGAAAGACCTTGACATTCCTGTTGAGTTGTCTAGTAGCCGCTTGATGATTCAAGGCTTCAATCAAGGGGGGCAAAGAGGTATCCAAATAATAAGGCTTGACATGATGATTGACAACATGCCTTCAAAAGCATTATTTCATTTTGATCGATGCTGAGACAACAACAATCATGCCCTTAGGTATTGTCTCTAATTCATGATCCATGGAGTGGTCCCTTCTCTTATACACAACATGTGTGAAATACAGGGTATGATGTTGTGGCAAAGAAAGTGATCATAGATGACAAGCCTTTATAAGAGACAGACCCAAGATATGGTGATACCAAGATAGTATTTCAAAGTCAACGATATGAAGAAGATCCACGATTCACGAGATTCCAAGAATGGGTGAGGCTCAAGATTCCCAAACTCTAATTGTGGATGTAACTGTAAACAAAGGGAAACAAGTTGTCACCTTAGAGGCTAGCACTTTGACATTGAGGAATGAACCTGTTGTCCTTTGCTACAATCCAAAGTGAAAAGGAAAAGAAGGGAAGCCATCTTTAGTTCAATCTGAACCTTTGAAGGACTTGAAATTTCCTCTTATTCAAACTTGATGTTCTTAAGAGGTCTTCCTTCTGCTTGAAGGATTTGTGTGTCCAATTCAAGAACTAGTTGTTGAGTATGATACATTGCTAAAGTCAAGAACTAAAGAGGATTTCAATCCTAATGCTTATAGACTTCTTGCTAAAGCTAGGTATGACCCAAAGAGTTCAACCTCATTAAGCAACTTGCCTCTTGAATTGGTGGTAAGACACATGGACTTAACTCCACACAAAAATGTTAAAGGAGAAAGTATTTGTTGTAGACAGCCCAAAAATAGGTCTTGGATATTTTTTAGTCCCTCCTATACCAGTTCGAATCAAGATCAATAGGCTTAATAACCATTATGATTGTATTGAAGATGAAGCCTCCACAATTATTGATAAGTCGCTTGTCTCTTGTAGAATTAGGGGTAAGAGTTCACTTGTATTAGTTTTCAATAGGTTGGGACTTCAAAGGAGAAGAAAATTGACAAACCATCACCAAATCAAATGGAGAGTTGAAAAGCTACTTGAGGAGTTTGAAAAGCCGTCTGCTTACAAGATTGACACTCATGTATGTGCTTCCCATCCGATCAAGAATGAGAAGGCACAACAAACTTGTCATGCATTGTGGAGAGTGTTAAAAGTTGAGGAGCATACCATAGTGCATACAAGAACTAAAAAGAAGGATAAGAAGAGTGTAGCATCACGCAAACATATAACTACAATTGATGACGATCCTGTAGAAGAAGAAGAAGAAGATGTCAACGATGCTCCACCCAAATTCAAAGAGTATGTGCGAGTTATTGTTGACGAGCTAAATGTCAGAGAAGTTAACCTTAGTACATTGAAGGATTCACGCCCAATATTTGTGAGTGCTCACTTAAGTCCTAATGAAGAGAAAGCATATGTTGAACTTTTGCAAGAATATCAAGACTTTTTGCATGAATGTATAAGTAGATGCCTGGTTTAGATCCCACGGTTGCGGTCCTTCATTTAGCTATCAAGCGAGGGACGTGTCTTGTTAAACAAGGTCAAAGGTGATTTAGGCCGGATTTAGTTCCATTGAATGAAGTTGAAATAAATAAACTCATTGAAGCTGGTTTCATTCGCAAGGTAAAATATCTTACAAGGATTTCAAGTATTGTGCCTATGGAAAAAAAATGGACAAATTTGAGTTGTGTTGATTTTAAGGACCTCAACAATGCACGTCCCAAAGATAACTTCCCTCTACCTAGCACCAAGCTCATGGTTGATGCTACCACTAGACACGAGGCTCTATCATTCGTGGATGGTTCTTCTGGTCATAATCAAATCAGTATGGCTCCAAAGTGGAGCCATACTTGAAATGAAGAGCTTATTGCATTTCGTACTTCAAAGGGCATTTATTGCTATTAAGCTATGTCTTTTAATGATATGCTCCACAAAAATGTTGAATGCTATGTTGCTGGTTTGGTTGTTAAATCAATGAAGTGATATCCATGAGTCTAAAAGCCTACAAGAGAGACTAGCCTACCTTCGAAGATTTATTTCAAATCTAGCTGGGAGATGCCAATCATTGAGTCGCCTCATGAAGAAAGGCGTACCATTTGAGTGGGATGAGGCATGCGTTAGTCCTTTCAAAGGCATAAAATTATATCTTATGAAAACATCTATTTTGTCTACACCCATACTTGAGAAGCCATTACTCCTACACATTTTCACACAAGAATAATCTGTGGGGGCATTGCTCGCTCAAGAACATGATGAAGGTAAGAAAGTCGCTTTATATTACTTGAGCAGGACGATTATGCCCAATGAGATGATCTACTAACCAATTGAGAAGTTGTGCCAAGCTCTTATCTTTGCCATTCAAAAGTTGAAACAGACTTGTCATACCATAGCCCTTATCTCTAGAAGCAAATCCTCTCAAATATTGTGATGAGTAGCCACTCCTTTCTCATCATTGGCTAATTAGTATCTCCAATTTCAATAATTTGAGATAATCTAGGTTCTACAAAAGGCTGTAAAAGGACAAGTCTTGGTGGATTTCTTGGCAGATCATCCAATACCAGCTGCATATGAGTTATGTGATGAACTACTTGGTGAAGATGTCCTCTTGGTTGAAATTTACTTGTCGTAGAAGATGTACTTTGATGGAGCTACTCATCGTGGTTGGTATGGTGCTTGAGTTATTTTCGTAACACTCGATGGAGAAGTTCTTCCATACTTCTTCATACTAATCCAGTGTTGCTAAAATAATCTTGTTGTACCAAGCCGTTATACTTGGACTTGAATTGGTTGTGGATAAGAAGTAGTTAAAGTTGTGGATTTATAGAGATTTGAAGTGGGTTGTCAACCAAATCTGCATCTTGGGTAGAGGTTAGGAAAACTGAATTGCTCACATATTGCAACTATGCAAAACAACTCATGTGATGGCTTAGAGGTACGACTATTGAGCATGTACCAAGGAAAGAGAACAAGTAAACTGATGCACTGGCGATACTCGCTTCCACACTTGCCATGCCTAATCTAGAGATGCAAGTTCCTATATGTCAAAAATGGGTAGTGCCTCCATTGTTTGAAGGTGAAGAAGATTATGATGACACTGAAATTAATGTTGTTTCCATCTATGAAGCCAGAAAAGAAGATTGAAGACAACTGCTGGTTGAGTATGTCAAGTATGGGAAGTCGCTTCCCTTCTTTTCCTTTTCACTTTGGATTGTAGCAAAGGCTGTCTCTTATACACATCTAGATGTGTATAAGAGACAGATCCTAAGCAATGGAAGAATACATTGACTTAGATGTGTATAAGAGACAGTCCCAGAATGAGCCTCTTCGGGATTTGTAGAGCTAATCAATCGGTCCTAAGTTGTAAATATCCATTTCCTATTAGCCTATTTGTTTGGCTTCAAAAAAAGGTTCATGATGATGCTTTCTTATGCACATTGAACATGTCAGGCCATACCTATTCCATGCTAATTATATTCATGTACCTCCTGAGCCATTGCACCCAACTGTGGCTTCTTAGCCTTTTGATGCTTGTGGACTTGACGTTGTAGGGCTACTTGCCAAAATCATTTGCTCAACACTTGCACATATTGGCTGCAACTGACTCGTACAACCTGACTCCGTTAAACACATGGTAAATGTTTATTCGTTTGAACATTATTTACAAATATGGTCTCTTATATACTTCTAAATGATAATGGGAAGCCTTTCTCTAATAGCCTAATGGATGTGTGAGAAGTTCACGTAGAAGCAATACAAGTCTTCTATGTGCAATGCTTTCGCAAATGGATTGGCCAAAGCATTCAATAAAACTCTTTGTAATTTGTTAAAAAAGGTTGTTGCAAAGTCAGAGGAAGATTGGCATGAAAGAATCGAAATGTGATGAAACTCTTAGGGCATACCGTACCACATATAAAACTCCTACACAAGCTATGCCTTATGCTTTGGTCTATGGTGTTGAAGCTATCTTATCTCTTGAGCAACAAATTCCTTCTCTAAGGATTGCTATCCAGGAAGGACTCATGAGGAAGAGAATGCACATTTTGCATCTTGAAGAGTTGGAAGCATTGGAAGAGAAAAGGTTGGAGGCGCAACAAAATCTTGAGTGCTATCCAGCTCGCATCTTAAAGGCTTTCAATAAAAAGGTTCATCCTCATTCCTTTCAAGCTGGAGACATGGTTCTCGCCGTCCGAAAACCCATAGTCATGACTCATCAAACCAAAGACAAGTTTGTGTCCAAATAGGATGGACCATATTTTGTTCGAGAAATCTACCCAAATAGCGCTGATAAATTGGTTGACAAAAATTGCATGAAACTCGGCCCAATAAATTGGAAGTTCTTGAAGATATACTATCTGTGGCTAAGTGAAGTGCTCCATGATGCATTGAGCCTAAACTGCATGTTTTTCTTGGCCCTCACAAACTAAAACTGTGGATGGTGACCACCAATATTGTAGTATGTGGTTAAACTACTAAAACTTCCACCAAGTCTAAGGTGGTAAACAATTAGACACTCCTGGCCCGTAAGAGGTTAAACTGCAAACGGCGCATCTCGTATTTTTCCAAAACAAAAAAGGAATTACATGTGGATTGATTTCCTTTTGGGATACGTAAGCAGCTTAGAGGGCAACTTCTAAGTTCAGTTACACCCCTCACAAAATAACTCCTTTTCCTTAACAGATCTTTTAGAAATAAGATTTCAAAACCAATCATGGTTATAGTTACTTGCTTATTTTAGTAGATAAACTCATAAGATAAGGAAAGGTAAATAATGATTTTACTTGATTCGAGAAGGTTCTTCATCTTCTCGAACTCTCTAAAAGCTTCATCCATTGCCAAGCTCCTTATGAAGGATGTCTTCCAATCTTCAATTAGTTTCCACTTTTCTCATAGCGCCGTTTGCAGTTTACCTAAAGAGAATTTCTACATGTGTCTCTTTAGGAATTGCCTACGGTGCTAAGACTTTGAAGAGTTCATCCTGGCTCCATGTTGGTCAAACTTTTCTTTATTGCCATTGTCAGTGACAAGTTCATCATACCTTCATCTTAGTAGACCTTTTCCTATCAACCTAGTTCATGAAGAGTTCGTCATGCCTTCATTTTGGTAGAGCTTTTTCTATCGAACGTGATTTGTGAAGTGTTCATCATGAGAGTCAACTATGTGATAGAAAATCTATATGTAATTTGATTGGTGAAAAAGCATCATGGCTGGAGCATATCATTAAAAGATATCACCTGTCTCTTATACACACTAGATGTGTATAAGAGACACTTAGAGTCAAATCATGAAAAGTAATTCTCCCAAGTATAATTTCAAATTCTTTTTGCATTAAGTACGAGAATTTCTTGCATAAGCTTTCATTAGTTGCTCCAAAAATAATGTCATCAACATAAATTTGAACATTAACAAATCATTAGAATTAGTTTTGGTAAAGAGAGTGGTATCAACAACACCTCTTTTAAAACCATTTTTAATCAAAAAATCACTTAGCCTGTCATACCAAGCTCTAGGAGCTTGTTTCAAACCATACAAAGCTTTAGAAAGTTTGAAAACATGATTTAGAAAAATTTTGTTTTCAAAATCAGGGGATTGTTCAACAAAAATTTCTTGATCAATAAAGCCATTTAAAAATGCACTTATGACGTCCATTTGAAATAATTTGAAATTGTTAAAGCATGCATATGCAAGAAACATACGAATATATTCTAAACAAGCAACGGGTGCAAAAGTTTCATCAAAATCGATACCTTCTTCTTGAGCATAACCCTTTGCAACAAGTCTAGCTTTGTTCCTAATGGTTTCACCTTTATTATTTAATTTGTTTCTAAAAACCCATTTTGTTTCGATTACGGGATGAATAGATGGTCTTTCAACTAAAATCCATACATTATTTTTCTCACGAATTGGCTAAGTTCATCTATCATAGCAAGGACCCAAGATTCGTCATTCAATGCATCATCCACACGTTTAGGTTCAATATGAGAAAGTAATACACAATTACTATTCTAAGATTTATAAGATCGAGTTTTGACCCCATCTGATGGATCACCTATGATCAAATCTTGAGGGTGGCTAGAAGACAAATCTCCATGCTCCGGATTCATCAGATGGAGTATCTATGGATCTTCTCTCCTTCTTCATCCAAGTGATGGGTGTTGTCCTCATTGTTTGACATGATCTCATGATGTTTTTCATGAATAGTGAGCTTTTCGAGCTCCTTTTGAATACCTACATCTTCATCTTCACATATATTTTTGAAAATAACATATTAGTTTCATCAAATGTAACATGCACAACTTCTTAGATTAAAAGAGTTCTTCTATTGTATACTCGGTATGCTTTCTTGCCACTAGAATATCCTAGAAAAATTCCTTCATCCGATTTTTTGCCAAATTTTCCAAGATTGTGATTTTCTTTGATTTTTAAAATAAAACATTTACAACCAAAAACTTTGAAATAGCTCACAACGAGTTTTTTACAAAACAAGAGTTCATAAGGTGTTTTATTTAAAATAGGCCTTAACAAAACACAATTCATAACATAACAAGCTGTGTTAACGGATTCGGCCCAAAATATTTTGGTAAATCACATTTACTAATCATAGTTCTAACCGCCTCTTGAAGTGTTCTATTTTTCCTTTCAACAACACCATTTTGTTGAGGCACTCTAAATACACAAAAAGATGTGTATAAGAGACAGATAGAACACATCTATCCCTGTCTCTTATACACATCTAGATGTGTATAAGATAATCTAAAATGTGTATTTTTAGAATTCAACAGATTTTATAATTTTGGAAAACACTTTCACAAAATTTTCAAAGGCTTCATTTTTGTGAGCAAGAAATAGCACCTAAGTATACCTAGAATAATCATCAACAATCACAAAAGTATATTTACAACCACCTAAACTTACATCTGTTGAGTTGGACCAAACAAGTTTGAGTGTAATAATTCTAAGGGTTTGGAAGTGGATACACAATTTTTTGGCTTAAAAGATATTTTAACTTGTTTACCAAATTGGCATGCATCACAAATTTTATTTTTCAAAAACTTCAATTTTGGCAATCCTCTCACCAATTCTTTCTGGCAAGGTTTTCGATTAAACCCATGTTGAAATGTCAAAGCCTTCTATGCCAGAGCCAATGATCATTTATAAAAGCGGTTAGGCATTTTACATTGCTACTACTAATATTATCAAGATGAATCACATAAACATCATTGTGCCTAGTATCTTTAAATAAAACAACATAATTTTTATTAAGAATAAGACATTCACGTCTGGTAAAAATTACATATAGATTTTTATCACATAGTTGACTCTCAGTCAATAGATTCTAACTCAAATTATCAATAAGAAGCACATTTTTAATCAAGGTCTCACCATTTTTACCTACATCACCAAGACCAATTGATTTTGCTTAGAGATCATATTGTCCCTGAACGTCACCTTTCCACTACTTTTGGATATGAGTTTGGTGAAGATAGATGCATCACCCGTCATATGCTTTGAGCACCCACTAGCTATGAACCATTCAGTATCGTTGGTGATATTCATTTCCTACACAAGAAATTAAGTGATAACTTTTGGTACCCACATTTTCTTGGATCCATAAGAGTTAGTAGAATGACTACAAGTCCACACAGTATTCATACCAAGTTTTTCATTTCTCTTGACATAGCAATTATTTTTCACATGTCCATGTTGTTGAAAATAATTGCAAATAACTTTTTTATTTCCATATAAAGATGATTTTGATTTTACAAAGCATAAGTCATTCCTTCTAAAAATGACAAAGTTCTTGTTGATCAAAACATTTCTATTCTTTTTCATATCAATAATATTTTCCTTCTTTCTATGCAAGAAAATATTCAAGTCATCCAATCTTTTCTTCAAAGAGGTTTGTTCTTCTTCGATTCTTGTTTTTACTGCATGCATTCTTTTGTTCAAATCATTGTTTTCTTGTGATAATCTATTATTTTCATTCATAAGTTTAGAGTTAGCATTCAATAAAGCATTTGATTTCTTTATTACATTCCTTATTTCTAGCATTTACAAACATTAATGCTGTCTATCATGCAATTTTAAAATGAAAGCTTCAAGATCATTGTCATCATTTTCATCAATGAGAATCATATTTTAGTCTCTTACCTCATTTTCAGAATGGCCATAAAGCCATTTGTATAAGTCTCCATTTCTTCTTCAACTTCTCCTTAAGAGTTGCAATCATCCTATGTGATTTGAAAATTGTTGAAGCGGGCTTTCTTCCTTCATTTTTCCTCTTGGAAGGACACTCATTTGCAAAGTGTTCGGGTTGACCGCATTCAAAGCATTTTTCATTTTGTTTTTTCATTTCTAGCTTGGTCTTTCCTTTGAAATTATTTGAGTTATAACTCCACCTCTTCTCATTCTCCTTCTATTGATATAGTGTTTGAGAAGTATCCTTTGGTGATGAGTGCAAGATCTCCTTCATCAAGATCTTCATCTTCTAGGCTAATGGAAGCATTTTCATTTTCTACTTGAGAAGTCTTTAATGCAATACTCTTTTTTGGTCTTGCTTTTTCATAATCCGCTTAATTAAAAACTCAATCGGGATGGAATTTAAATTTTTTGCTTCCTCTATGGCGATGGTTTTGGCCTCTCACTCTTTGGATAGAGCATTCAAGATTTAGATATTTTTCTCACCCAATTGAGTATTCCTTTCCCAAGCCTTCAAGATCCTTGATTATATCATTGAATCTACAATACATTTTATCAATCTTTCATGTGGCTCCATCTTGAAGGACTCATACTTGGCAACAAGGATTTCTTTTGTTCTCGAACATCATCGCTCCCTTCATGAATTTCCTTCAACTTGTCCCAAATTTCTTTAGTGGAAATGCATCCTTTCACTCGAGTTGACTCGTTGGCATCCAAGACATTGTATAGAACATTCATAGCTTTGAAGCCGCATTTAAGGTCAAATTTGTCTTGTCTTGTGGAGTGAGCTCATCCTTCTTCTATTTGTGTGATCATCAATGATGGTAGTTTCAAAAGGACCTTTATTTACAACATACCACAAGTCAATATCAATGGATTGCAAAAATATTTTCATTCTATCCTTCCAACTAATAAAGTTTATCCAATTAAACATAGGGGATCTTGTGATAGATTGATCCTCAAAGAATAAAGTATTATTGGTTGCCATAATGGATCTTTACCCAAATGCAGTCTAAGCACAATAAAGAGACCAATGCTCTGATACCAATTATTGATCCCAAAGCAACCTACGAGGGGGTGAATTAGGTTTCAAAAAAAATACTTTGCAAAATATGCACTTATTAAATATTTTTGCACTAACAAGTAGATTGATAGAGATAAAAATAATTAAGCTTAAGAAGTATAGGAAAGAGATTAAACAAACAACACTTCCAAGCTACCAAGTTTGAAGTGTTCATCCACTAGAATGCTCCATCAAATATGGTGAGCCAATAATCTCAAATGTACACAAAGTAGAACAATCCTTGCTCACACTGATTCTCTTTAGTGACACAAGGATTTTACTCTCAACCTCAGTTTTGTACAAGATTATCACTCCACTCAATATTTTGAATAGTATTTCTAAAATACACACTAATACAATTTTGCTCAATAGCTAATTTGCACTCAAATTGCTTTTCTTCTTTCTTGTATTCAATGTGTAAGATGTCTTTTACAATATCATCAGAGTTGCTATTTATAAGAGCAATAAATTGGGTTGTAATCACCTTCCAACGGTATAAGAGACAGACGCTGGGTATGATTGTAGAGTTTTAAATTCTTGATTCTGCTTTACTCTTTCGAACGGAAAAATATGTCCGAGGAATATTCTTTTGGAGCGTCTGTATGTCTGTTGTAGGTGCATGAAATATTTGTTCTCTGTCTATTTATTCGGACAGTGAATAGCTGTCCGTTATAATGTCTATTGGACGATCCAGTTCATCCGAGAAGTGTAGTACTGTTCGGACATTGTACTGCGTCCAAAAACTCTGTTTCCAGCAAATAAAATAACAGACCTGCATAGCTTATTTTAAGAGGTAAATGCATATGTCATCATCAAAATAAGGTTTGTGGGTCATCAAGTTCGTCATACCTCCATCTTGGTAGAGCTTTTCTTTGTCGTCATGGTCCTTGATGTCGCTGTGATTTTTGGAAAAAGTTCAACAAGCCTCCATTTTGGTAGAGCTTTTCTTTGTTGCTGTGGTCCTTGATGAGTTTGCCATGCCTTCAACTGGTAGAGCTTTTTCCATTTACATGGTTAGATCGTGTGGAGTTTCATCATGCCTCCCTCTAGGTAGAGCTTTTCTCTGTCATCAAGGTTCTTGAAAATTTAGTCATGCCTCCAAATGCCAAGGACTTCTCAAGCCAGTGAAGGTTATCATCAAAGTATGCGCCTACATGTCTTCATGTCTTCTCAAGCTAGATAAGTCTATTACTGAAGCTTATGTGACATCCCACATAAGTCTTCTCAAGTCTGATATGACTACCATTGAAGCTTTTGTGACCTTCCATATAAGTCTTCTCAAGTCTGATGTGACTATCAACGAAACTTATGTGACCTCTGCATAAGTTTTCTCAAGTCAAATGTGACTATCATTGAAGCTTATGTGACCTCTGCATAAGTTTTCTCAAATTTGATATGGCTATCATCGAAACTTATGTAACCTCCCCATAAGTCTTCTCAAGCCGATACAACTATCATCGAAATTGATGTGACCTCTAGTAAGTTTTTTGAAGCCTGATATGGCTATCATCGAAGTTTATGTGACAAGCTCTCTCCATAAGGTTGCTCAAGTCTGATACGACTATCATCGAAACTTATGTGTCCTCCAGCACAAGTTTTCTCAAGTCTAATACAGCTATCATTGGACAACTGTCTCTTATCCGACATCTAAGTCTAAGAGACTCAAGCCTGATAGGGTTATCATTGAAGCTTACATGATCCCTAGCTGCATTTAAGGTTACCATTGAAGTATTACACCTCTAGTGTTCATGCCTCCTCAAGATAGTTGTAGCAAACTGTGAAGCTGATGTATTCAATGAGGCTTCTTTTAAGCATATACTTTCAAGATAACAATGAAAAGTACAGTTTGCATTGGAGCAACCTTATGTGAGATGTCAAGGAGGATGATAACTTACTTGAGAATTTTGGGGCAGACTCCAGAAAAGTGAAGTTGTATTAGCTCTGTAATAGTTGCCAACCAATTCGCGAGTTGAAATTCATAAAAAGAGCATTCAAAGGTTATGAAGCTAGCACACAATGATTAAATATTCGATTAATTTGACAAGCATATTTCGCAAGCAGTGATCCAATCAACTTGAGTTCACCTTGAACAATTTACAAGTTTCATATCAATTTAATGAATGAAGTGTAAGAAGTTCGACATGCAGTTTGAATATAACGAAGGAAAAAAGAATTTACTTTGAGGCATAACAACTTTCATCCACTAAAGTTTGCACGTAGTAACTTTCTTTATCTCATACTGAAGAATTGGCAAATAATGGGACCGTGGTAGTTAATTGGTGAAATTTCAGTGAGCTAAGAAAGTGATAAAGGCCTAATTTCTTTTGCAATAATTCAGAGCAAGAATGGAGATTCATACACACCTAGAATTTAGTGGAATATTTGCCCGAATTTGAAACAAAAAAAAAATTCCACTAAATGTGTATTTTAGAAATACTATTCAAAATCTGTCTCTTATACACATCTAGTGAACTTATAAGCAGCAGACTTCATGTTCAAGTAGCAGCGGAATACCGAAAAGATCCAAATAATATCACCAAACACAGTCATGGTCATATTCAATGGAAGCAAATCAATTAGGCAATTAATCAATTTGCTTTTCGTTGACTGATAACAACCGAAAGGGCCAAGTTCAGCTTGGATAAAAGAATGAAGAGCTAAGAACTTACCTTGGTGAGGTCGTTATAGTATTGCTAAGTTGTGGCAGCTTATTGTATATTGTGATTGAAAGGTTGAGCAAAGTTTCAAAAGACCATGAAGGGTATTTTATAGAAGGCTGATGCTTTGTTTTGGTGTTTGAAGTTTGGTAGTACAAGTTTTGGAAAAAATTTGCAAGTGTTGCGGTTTTATGTTGCCAAAAGTCTAATTTGAGAAGCAAAAGGAAAGAATTTTGGAATCAACTTGAAGAATTCAAGTACCAAGTGCATATGTTGACTTTCTAAATACTACTACAGGTGGTTTGTTTTAGCAGTGCTCTTTCAATTCTATTTGCATGTTTGGAAATTCAACTGCAGAGTGTTTGATTGAGGAATAATGCTGATGCACATGGGCGATTCAACAACGAATTGCTCAAAATAAGATCATTTGTTCACAAGGCAAAGTTGATTGGAAAGTTCCTAAATTTGGTTAAGTTAAAGTTGCCATTTGATTACTATGCGATTTTCATTATAAAAAAAAAAAACGTATTTCATTGATTGGAAATTTCTAAATTTCTAAATTTCTAAATTGGATGTGAAGCTCCATGAAGGAAGTTGCTGAAAGTTGAGAGCAAGAAAAGGGAATAGTTGTCATTGCATGTGCACTTGAATCTTGCAATGACCACATGCACTATAGTCTTCCTTATACTCTGGTTTTATTATTTCACTACAGTCTCTTAAACTGTGGGATATTGATTTGGATTATTTCAGGCTTTCAGCACAAGGGAAAGCTTCATCCACTTCGGTTATTTATTTGGCGTTCAAGGTTACACAGCTAACAAGAAATAATCCAACTACAGTCGCAAAGTTGCAAATGGACTGTGTTGGAATGGAAAATCAATTGTACTTCAAGCCTCAATCTCCCATAATTGTCACTTCACAAAGTCTTGAAACAGGGGCATTTGTAGACGACAGAAAATTATTCTAAATAATTTAATTTATTTGGTCAAGATTAAATTAAATTAATTGTCTTGATTAATTAAATTAAAGTTGTAAGTCCATTAAATGTTTGGAGTTATAATTGGGTCAATTGCAATTGGATCTTAAACCAAATTAGAAGTCTAATGACTATTTATGTTGAAGTGGATTAATTAATTTAATTAATTCACAATGGACTATTTGGGCCAATTCACTAGTGAAAGTCTACACAACATGGGTATCTTGAGCCACAAATAACTCAAGTTGCATAGAAGATTCTAAAAGAGTTTCCTTTTAAGCCAATAGACCCTAAATTTTAGCTATGAATAGGGTACTCCCATCAAGCTTGACATAAGAAAAGCTCTACCTGTCTCTTATACACATCTAGATGTGTATTTTCTTTCTCAAATTCAAGACTTGTAGACTAAGTCTCTTATACACATCTAGATCGTTCGTATAAGAGACAGCTTCAAGATCAAAACATAAGTTTAAGCACTCAACGTAGTCTATCCAACTTGTAAGACACAGTCTGTTATAGGAAACATCAATTTTAATCCAAGAACAAGCTTTTGGCTCTTGGAATAAATCTTTCGGAGAGAAGAATGAGAGGATTATTTTCTTTGATTAGAAAATTTGTTCAGAGATTGTAACCTTTATTCTTAAATTAATAAATTCAATATTTGTGCTCATTTTTTCTTGTCTTTTATTTGCATATATGAAATTTGTGTGTATAACAGGATAGGAGGCCTTTGGCTTATCTCAACAAGGCCTTGGCACAGAGAAATTTAGGCTTGTCTATCTATGAAAAGAAGTTGTTGACACTTATTACAACAGTGAACAAATGAAGACATTAAATTGGAAAAGAATCATTTCATAATCAAAACAGATCACTAGAGTTTGAAATATCTTCTAGGGCAAATGCAGCTCACTCCTATGCAGCAAAAGCAGTTGACTAAGCTGGTTGAACTGACAGGTCAAATATAATGGTTGATGCCTTGTTCAGGAGGGAAAATAAGAAGGGAAATTCCATAAAATGACTCAGGTCCTTCCATCTTGGGTACAAAGAGTTGTGAAAAGTTATGCAGGTGACAATTTAGCTAAGAAATTGATTAATGAGCAGCTTTTGACTGAGGTCAGTAAAGAAGACTAGAAATATCGAGATAGGGTGTTAAGGTACAAAGGAAGGATATAAATTGGGACTCAAGGAGAGACCAAGGAAAAGATCATTAATGATCTTTTCCTTGGTCTCTCCACTAGGGAGACATTTCACCACAAAATAGATGTGTATAAGAGACAGGAATAATATAGAGAAAGAAGTAGAGAGCTTATATCGCAACTTAGAATCTGTCTCTTATACACATCTAGATGTCCTTGGTTGCGACAAACATTACCAGAGCCTCAATTTCGAAATAGAATCACATTAATGTGGATTTCATTGAATGCTTGTCAAAGTCAAAAGGGAAAGAGGCTATTATGGTAGTATTGAGACTATATCACTTCATCAGCAGTTTTTGGCAAGAAATTTTCAAGTTACTTGGTACTAAACTACACTTAAGTATTGCATACCACTGGTAGACTGATGACCAAAGTGAAAGACTGAATCAGCTAATAGAAATGTATCTCAGAAGCATGGTGTATTCTCAACCAAATGACTGGCATCAATAGTTTGCATTGGAAGAATGGTAGAACAACACTGCCTATCACTCAACTATACAAATGACTCCCTTTGAGACACTCTATGGGTTCAAACCTTTGCAGTTATTTTTGGGGTCCTATTTGCAAACCAATGTGGCTACTATAGAAAAAAATTTGCAAGAAAGAGTAATGATGAAAAAACTATTGAAGAGGAACTTAGCTAAGGTCAACGTAATTAAAATTGAAGCAATATGATGACAAAAAGAAAAGTGAAAGGCAATTTGAGGTAGGAAATTGAGTTTATTTGAAGCTCATGCCTTACATGTAGTACTTAATGGAAAGAAGGTATGATGAAAAACTATGAGCCAAGTCCTAGACCTTATTAGCTGATAGAACATATTGGATTAGTTGCTTACAAATTAGTATTGCCTCCCTAATCTAAAGTTCATCCGATATTTCATGCTGCTCTACTAAAAAAGAAGATCAGAAAGAGTAAGGCACATGTAATTGGATTACCAGTAATGGAGAAAAAAGGAAAGAGTAAGATTTCTCCATTGACTGTGCTAGATAGTGTTGAATCCCAGTTATGTTAATCATATTTTGATGATGACAAAATTGCACTAATGGGTTGAAAACAAGTGTGCAGAAAAATACGGAGGCTCGGACACAAATGATCATCTGAACAAAACAATCAGAAGTCTCCACGGATGCAAATGACTGTCTGAAAGACAGATCTTCAAACTCGATGGTAATCGTCCGACACAAAGAACTTGAAGCAGTCTCGAACGAAGAACAGCGTCCGATCATATTTGCAGAAGACATTGCTTCGATCAGACGCAGGTTCGGACACACCCTCAGACGTCCAAACAAATACCCTCAGAGAACGGACACAGGGTCTACGCTAGCAGCGGCCGTCCAAAAGGTCCAACGGCTAGTTTGTTCGGACGGACACCCACTGCATCGACCGTCCGAAAGGTCCAACAGCTAGTTTTCCAGTAAACAGAAAATAGCCGTTGGAAAGTTGTTGGAAGAAGATTTTGGGCAACTATAAATACCCCTAAGCCTAAATTAAATAAAAAGAGACTTCTACGTTGATTACAAGTAATTCTTGGGCTATTTGGGAGAAATAGTGAGTACAAGTGTTGTAATAGTGTAGGTAGTTTTGTGAAAAGAGTTTAGAGTGCAAAAGTTCTTCAAGTATTAGAGTGGAGAGATAACAATTATAACAAAGGGAGGTTGTGAGTGTAAAACTCTATAGTGGCTCTCTAAAGGAACTTCTGAGAGCAAGAGACATCCTCACTTGTGTGCAAGAGGTGATTGTCCCACCTACTTTGAAGAAACTTTTAGTGGCTGAACTTCAAGTTGATAACTTAGTAGTTGCCTTGAGAGAAGCTCTTTGTGAATGTACTCCAAGCTTGAGAAGCTTGGGAGTTTAGTTTGCATTTCTTGATCTTAATCTTCCCAAGTTAGCAACAAGAATTCTCTTATTAAAATGTTACTTGGAGTGATTATTTGTGCTTAAGTGTTCATTTGTTACATAAAGTTTGAATTTCCATTAAGCACATTATAAGGTTTGTTTTTAGAAATAACCTAATTCACCCCCTCTTAGGTTGCTTTTTGGGCCAACAGATAGAAGGTTAGTAAAGCAAAGGAACGAAGGAGTAGTTTAGTGATTAGTTAAGTAGGTAGGAAAGACTGAAGAATGAGCAACTTGGGAGTTTGCTGATGAGATAGAAAAGAGGTTTCCAAATTTCAATCCTTGAGGACTCTAAGGATTAGCTGAGAATGGGGCATTGTCATTCAGAGGAAGAGGTGGGATATATTGGAAATTATTTGAAAAGAGTAGTTTAAATTTATGAATGTTGGTGTAAAAGAAAAGAAATAAAGGGGGAGAATCAGAAGAAAAACTGAAAAATGATCGTTTTGTTTTTAAAAAAGGGTTCAAATTGGGAATTAAGGATTTGAGATATGATGTCAACATTTTAAAACAAAGGTGTCCAAAGCATGTGGCCAAAATATTGAAACATCATTGTTGGATAAAAACTAATGCAATTGAATTTGTCCAGTGTGACAGGTGGTGCCTAGAGGACAGATGAGTCTGATTTAGGGCATTTTCAATTTTCCTTCTTTTTTTTATACTGCAAAGGATTTTGGTATTTTTGTCAAAATTTTTATGACTAGAAATTTGCTTGATTTTATCAGTAAAAGCTCTCTACTTCTTTCTCTATATTATTCCTTCACTCTTAATATTATCTACCCTAATTCCCTCTATTCTCTTATGAATAAATTTTATTATTAAATTTTCTTGCTATAGGAGTGAAAGATTATTAATGAAAATATGAATTTTGATCAAATTGTCCATTTGAGATTAAATTTGAACTGTTCAATTAGGATCATCATCACAGAAAGGAAGAGGTGAGGAGGCAAGAAGTGGGTGGGCTGAGAGATTGGAATTGTAAACAGGAAAGGAGGCAGTAAAGAAAAAGGTGATGAGGATTTGTGGGGTTAGCGTTAAATTACAATATTATCCCCAATTGGAGATTCTAATTGACCAAAATAGCCCTTTAAGTTAATACTTTTGAATATTTGACCTTTAACTTAACAGAATCTAAATTAAGTTTCAACTTAAATTAAAATCACAAAAGGGCAGATTGTGAGTTAGTAAATCATAAGGTAGTAACTTAAATATTAGCCAAAATACAAGAAGGTTTTGTGTAATATACCTTTTGACTAGGGATGGCGTTGGGTGAGTACCCGACCCTCAAGAGATTTGGTTGACCTGATCTTCACTTGTGGGCGGTCATGTGTTGAAACTAAAAGAAAAACAAAAGCAGCATAATATTTCTCCAAGAAAAGCTAAACAAAATCAATACAACTATAAAATCAAGAATTTTAAAATGAATGAATGACTTGTTTACCTAAAAATTAAAGAAAAAAAATTATATATGTGAGTCGGATCGGATATCCATGGGTTTCTTAAATTTTGATCCATATCCAATCCTCACGGGTACCTGACTTTTATTGACGTAGTTAATACATGAGCGTTAGATAACTTCTTCTTTCGGAGAGAGCCAGGACGGGAATGCGTCACGTATTTTTGCCCACCCTTAACTATCACAAGTAGGACTGTAAATAAATTTAAATATTCTATACTCGAATTGAATTTGGCTCGATATCGTTCAAGCTTAGTTCATCAATAATCAAGTCAAATTTGAACAAAAATTTAGCATCCTTAATTTTTGTGTTCGATTTGAATTCACTCCGATAAACTAAAATTTTTAAATTTACATGTAAAAATTTCAAATGATTTGAATTCGACTTGAGTTGAACTCGATAAAAAACTCATTTGAATTTGACTCAAAAGATAAACAAATCAAACTTTAACAGAATATTAATTTCGTTAAAATAATTAAACAAATTTGAAAACTATAATTTTTGATTTATTTATGTTAATTTATAGTGGTCCTGTCTAATTTTGTAAATCTTTTTCTTTTTGAGGCACATTAGATGATCACAAGATCGCCCCTACATAGTCTAATAAAGTTTCGCTACCAGATTTTGACAGCTAGCTGACTCTAGATGGAAGAGTGAGACACCATGGTCTCGTTTTTGTAGAATCCTCGGTGCCAAGTCCCTAGCTGCAATCCAGTGCCATCTCCAAGATTGTGCCACGTTGCTTTGCCACTTAACTAATCACGTGAACACTTTATAAGAGGTTTAACTTGGCTTGAGCCAAGTGCAAATCTCTCAACCAGCTCAAACAATTCCATGCCCACTTCCTCAAACTTTACTCTACCTCCCCGATAACCATCAGCCATTGCCACACTTCTCTTCTTTGGCGCTACCTCTTATAATCCCTCTCATTCTCTTCCAAAATTTTTGATACAAGAGCACATTCTTCTACAATACTATGAGGATAGAGGGCATGTGAAATCACATTTAGCGAAAAGAGATTTATTGCTAAGTGTTAACATATTTACATATTTACCTTTTAATATATATGTTAGGAATATATTTAGTTATATATATTTGTTAAGTGTATATTCTATTCCTTAATTATAGATCTTGATTAGCAAGACATTCCTTATTTGTTTCATATGGGTAATCTATTTAATAGAATTTTTTGTATTATTATACTTAGACAAGAAATATAATTCTTCTTCAAAATTCGTTCATGGTATCACAACCACATCTTGGAGTCTGATTAGTTCATTCTCAGGATTATTATTATCGAAGTTTTTTTTTTTCTTTTCTCCTCATTTTGGAATTTTTTCTTAGTCTGTTGCCCCGATTTTTCGTTGTTTTATCAATACCCATATCCAAAAGGAGCTCCCCAGTCCTAGGCCTTGTTCCAGTAATTTTCTGGCCGCCGGAATCAACCTTACGCACTCCCACGCGCTCACATGCTATACGACGTCAACCCAACAGGCCACATCACCCCTACAGTGCTGCATCACCGCCACGTTACCTGCCACATCACCTATAGTGCCACATCATCTGACACATCATCCATTTTGTCCTGTCATCTGCCACGTCATTGATATCAGCAGTTTACAATCCCTAGTTCAACCTTGGGTTGATGGATTCGGTAGACTGGTCAGTGATTCGATAAGAAGACAGGCTATTTTTGATCGATTTTCTCTCGATTTAGTCCGGTTCCCTACATTTTTCAGTCTTCTGAGTTCAAGTGTGTGCTTAAACTTCTGTGATTCTTCTCTAGAAGGTAATCTCAGGACTTTAGACCGACTTACTTTATAGAACTATTTTTGGCTTTCAATTGTTATTTTCCTACTATGGCTCAATCAGATGTGTCCCATCCTATTTTCACTACATTGGATGGACCTAATTATATTTCATGGGGTCAAGATATGCAAAGTTTTCTCAAAGGTCAAAAATTGTGGCGTATTGTTGATGGATCTACAATTGTTCCAATTTGTTCACAACTAGAAGGCGAATCGATCAACAAATTCAATGATCGCTTTGAAGATTGGGATAGTAAGAATCATCAAATTATTATCTGGATCCGCAACACCACTATTTCTTCCATACGTCAACAATTTGGGCATTTTAATACTGCCAAGGAATTATGAGATTTTCTTGCCCATCGATACACTGTCAAAGGTCTTGCGAGTCAATAGCAACTTTTGACTGCCTTATATCATATGAAACAGGAGCCTCATCAACCTGTTTATTCCTTTATCACTACTCTTAGTAGTCATTGGAATCAACTGGCGCTTTCGGATCCAAAATGGGATACTCCTGGAGATGCAGCAAAGTACTCCGCTCTTCGAGATAATCAACGCTTGATGCTATTTCTCATGGGTCTTCGTGATGACTTTGAGCCTATTCGTGCATCATTATTACATCAGTCTCCGTTGCCTACTCTTGAGACTGCCTTTTCAGAAGTTATTTTTGAACAAACTCGTCTTCACTCTCTCGAGGTTCTGTCAGTTCTAATCCGGGACATCACTTCAGTGAAACTGCTTTGGCCACATCAGCTCCTTCAGGTTCATCTCAACCAAGGGAATGCCGTTATTGTCATGATCCTGGTCATTGGCTTTTAAATTGTCCTATTCGCATTTGTCATATTTGTCACAAGAAAGGACCTCGTCATTTTCCATCTAACTGTCCCAAGAATCCCAATCGCACTTCAGCAAAATCCGGACAGTTCCAACCTAAGTCTGGTCCATATCGTGCTGCTGCTACCACTGATGTTGGTGATATGCCTGCTGAATCTTCCTCTCCAGCTATTACCCTCACTGATGTTGAATCAATGCTTAAACAGGTTTTGCTTAAATCTGTTCTATCTACTGCCCTTTCTGTCACTCCAGGTTTTGCTTAAGTCTAGGTTTCGTTGAGAATGAACATTTTGAATGTGTTTCTTGTCAACTTGCAAAATATCATGCTTTACCTTTTAATAAAAGTGATTCTGTTGCTACTGCACCATTTGACTATCTTGTCCACTCTGATTTTTGGGGACCTTTCCCTACACCCACTATGGGTGGTTCTAAATATTTTATTATTTTTGTTGATGACTATTCACGATACACTTGGATTTATCTTATGAAACATAAATCTGACTTATCTAAAATTTATCGTGATTTTACCACTATGATTCAGACTCAATTCTATAGTATCATCAAAGTTTTTCGTACAGATAATGCCATAGAATATAAAAAAAAGTCCTTTTTAGACTTTCTTCATCAAAATGGTACTGTTATTCATAGATTTTGTCCAGGTATCTCTCAACAGAATGGTCGCTCTGAACGTAAACATAGGCACATCCTTGACACTACTCGTGCTTTGCTAATTTCATCTTCTTGTCCTGAAAGGTTTTGGGGTGAAGTGGCACTTACTGCTATCTACACTATTAATAGGGCTCCTTCCTCTGCCATTAATAGTCAGACTCCCTATGAACGTATCTTTAAATCCCCTCCTGATTATACATCACTCAAAGTTTTTGGTTGAGAGCCCTTGTTTTGTTCTTCTTCAACCCCATGAGCACAGCAAGTTAGAATCTCGGGCTCGCCTCTGTTGTTTCTTAAGGTATGACATTGAACATAAAGGCTTTCGGTGTTGGGATCCCTGTGCTCGCAAGCTTCTCATATCTCGTCATGTAGTCTTTTGAGAGTATCAAATGTTCTCTTCCATGTCCAAGTTTCATCTTCCCCTTATTTCCTCTCAACCTTTCTTTACTAATCCCTCATTTGATCTTTTTCCTGATAAGCATGTAGATTCTCCAGTTGACTCCACCTCTGAATCTCCTCTCGATGACCTCCATAGCTCTCAAGTTCGTGCTCCTGACGGTGATCCTGCCCCGGCTATGTCTCCAGAATTGTCTCCTTCATCTCCACCTCCACCTCCACCTACTCTTCGTCGATCTAATCGTGTCAGAGATATTCCTTCTCGACTTCGTGACTTTCACTGTTTTTCTACTATTTTATCTTTACATGAATCCATTTCTTATCGAGAAGCTAGTACTGTCTAATCCCATTTGGCAACAAGTTATGTTAGATGAGTTGTAGGTACTTGATAAAATACACACTTGGGATCTAGTTGACCTACCTCCTGAAAAGTCTGCTGTTGGTTGTAAATGGGTCTATAAAATTAAGACTCATTCGGATGGAACTATTGAGTGATACAAATCTCGTTTAGTTGCAAAAGGATTTGCTCAAGAATACGACATCGATTATGAAGAAACCTTTGCTCCTGTTGCACGTCTTACTTCCGTTCGTAGTTTACTTGCTTACTGCTTGAGCAGATGGTCCTTTTTCCAGTTGGATGTCAAGAATGCTTTTCTTAAAGGTGATCTTATTGAAGATGTCTACATGAAACCACCTCCTGATTATTCTCATCCGCCGAACAAAGTCTGCAAACTTCGTCGAGCTCTCTATGGTCTTAAACAAGCTCCTCGAGCTTGGTTCTCCAAGTTTAGTTCTATCATTTGTCAGCTTGGGTTTATTTCCAGTTCTTATGATTCAGCTCTATGGTTCGTCGAGTATCTGATCATGGTACTATTCTTTTATTATTGTATGTGGATGACATGATTATAACTGGCAATGATATTGGCATTCCCTTGGTGAAGAAAAATCATCTTCATCAGCATTTTAAGATGAAGGATCTTGGGTCTTTTGAGTTATTTTCTTGGCCTTGAGGTTTCGTCCAACTCTGATGGTTACAGAGCTGATCACTCAAGCTAAGTATGTTTCTGATCTTCTTGCTCGTGCCGGCCTCACAGATCATACCATTGCCTCAACTCCTATTGAAGTTAATGCTCGTTTTACTTCTACTGATGGATCTCCTCTCTCTGATCATACTTTATAGCGTCAGCTCGTGGTTAGTTTAGTCTATCTTACTGTCACTCGCCCTGACATTGCTTATGCTGTTCATGTCGTCAGTCAGTTTATGGCAACTCCGTAGACAACTCATTATACTGCTGTTCTACGTATTTTGCGATATATCAAGGGTACCCCCTTTCATGGTCTTCATTTTTCTTCCGCTCTTTCCGCTTGATCTACATGCATACTCTGATACTAATTGGTCTGGCGATCCAATAGACAGACGATTTATTACTAATTTCTGCTTCTTTCTTGGTACTTCTCTCATCTCTTGGAGGAGCAAGAAGCAGACTGTCACTTCTCGTTCTAGTACTGAAACTGAATATCGGGCTATGGCTGATGCTACTCAAGAACTTGTTTGGCTTCGCTGGTTACTCGAAGATATGGGTGTTACTCATTCTTCTGCTACTCTTCTTCATTGTGATAATCGGAGTGCTATTCAAATTGCTCACAACGATATTTTTCATGAGCGCACTAAACACATCGAAAATGACTGTCATTTTGTTCGCCAGCATCTAGTTTATGGTACTCTTCGCCATAACTGCTCTTCCCCGATCGATCACGACATCTTCACTAAGGTTCATCCAGATCTGGCTCGTTTTCACATCTCTTTGTGTCCAAACTCCAGTTGGTTTGCGTGTATAAGCCTTGAGTTTGCAGGGGGAATGTTAACATATTTAACATATTTACCTTTTAAGCTAATGTTAGGAATATATTTAGATTGTATAATATTTGTTAAGTGTATATTCTATTCCTTAATACACATAGATCTTGATAAGCAAGACATTCTTTATTCTGTTTCATATACACAGTCTATTTAAGAGAATTTCTTATATTATTATACTTAGATAAGAAATATAATTCTTTTTCAAAATTCGTTCATTAAGAATTATATATTTGAGCCTTTTAATAAAGGCTTGTTCCTTGGTTTCACAGGAGTTAGATCGAATGGGTCATATGGAGAATAAATTTCCTCAACTTTATGATAAAATCAGGATTGTAGGATTAATTGATGCCTTGAAAATTCTAAAAAAAAGAAAACAGAAAAAAAAATTAAAACCCATTATGGATACACATACTAGATATTTGGTCAACAAATCAGGTGTGAAAAATTTTGACAGTTAATTTTTGTTTGTTCTTCCCTTTCAACCTTCATAATGATGATTGATTATCAAATACTAACCAGAACAAAAAAATGAAGAATTTATTCTATACAATAAAAAAAGAACCACCAACTATTGTGATGGTGGGATTTACGAAGTAGAATTGAAAACTTTTGTTCTTTTCCCGTTGAAATAATTTTCCTCGATTATCTTCATTTGATTGTTGCCATTTCTCTTGGATGTTTTGCTCCCTAAATCATCTTTAACAGAATGTATTGTGCATTTTCACATTTATAAATCACAAGA
Organism: Cinchona pubescens; assembly: GCA_025175665.1. Classification (NCBI taxonomy): domain Eukaryota; kingdom Viridiplantae; phylum Streptophyta; class Magnoliopsida; order Gentianales; family Rubiaceae; genus Cinchona; species Cinchona pubescens. Next base: position 121,964 of record JANKKI010000125.1, read on the forward strand.
AAATCTTAATGTTAAACCAAGTCGAAATTTATATTAAGTACTCACGTGACTACCAGCAACGTGGCACAATTTCGACGATGGCCCTGGATTGCAACTGAGGACTTGGCACCGAGGATTCGAATCCCCCCAATAAGGTCACCTGCAAAATCCATGATAAAAGCAGAAGTGGACCGTAGTGGCTCTTCTCGCCTCTCCTCGAAAATCTGAGCATTTCAATCTCCACTGACAACAGACTGCCTCTCTTGCTACCGAAACTAATGTCTTGATTTGAGAAACACGAAATTCAATCTGGGATGAATCATTCGTGATTTTAATATCTTCTCTAGCTATTAGTCAATGAATACTCTTAACACATTACTACTAGTATTTAATTTTGTTCGAGTACCAATTCCGAACCGAAGATCACAAAAAACATATTTGTAGAGATTGAGAATGGGACTGGTTCTCTGGTTACGCAAAACGATCATCCATCCTCTCCTCCAAATTCTCCGCAGGTAAAATACTACTAGTACTCTTTTATTCTTTGAAGAAAATCTCAAAGTCCTCCTAGCTAGCATTTCTTTTCATCTAATTCTAAGCTACAAATAAAATCTAAAAAAGGGGAGCAGAACCGAAGCAATTATCGTTCTCTGCCGCACTGGGGATTACCTTTGGAGTCTTTCCGATCTGCGGTATGTTTCGTCAGCTCCTACTCTTACCCTTACCTGATTATTTCTGTGTATATATATATATTTTTCTTTTGTTGATTGTTTTCTGTCTTTTTTTCTTTTTTCATTTTAAAAAAATTTATAATGCAGATGATTTCTGTGCTTTTTGCTGGGCTCCCTGATCTTAAACATGAAGAAGTAGTAACTGATTAACATGGACAAACAATTTTTAAAACTGTGTTTCTCGCCCACAATTATTTCATAAATTTTAGAAAAAGGACCAGAGTTGGAGAAACAAGCAAAGCACTTTCCCTAGGTCTCTGAGTCTCGTGACCGCCCATTCACTTTAGATATGAGACATTTGTGAGATTTGGAGTCCAATTTGTAGAGAGTGGATAATATGTTGACAATATCTCTTGTGTTGGTTTTGAGTTTTCTTTGGGTATTGATAGTGGCCTTTCCTTGGGGGTTTATTTGTCTACTAATCTAAGTCGAATCCCTAATTTCTTTCATTCTCCTTCTCAAGTTTTCCCCTACTTAATATTATGGGTGATGTTTATTGAAACAAATCTAAAAGCTTTAATTTCCTAATGTTGATTGAAGTTGTGTTTTCTCTGATTCATCCTGCATCAAGATGTTTCTTGAAGAGATAATCATACAACCTGTAATAAGTATACCTATTACGTAATGCCTTTCTAATTTTTTTAGTGTTGATATTTGTGCACGCGAGCATGTGAGTAAACCAGTAATTAAACCCTTTTTGGTGAACTTCTTTGAAGATATATGTCTTGGTGTTGGTAGATATCTTTGTATCAGGCTTGTATTCAGCCTGTATCCCCCTTGTTCAGGCCCTTGTTGGTTTACAATACTTGAGAATTGGAAAAAACAACTCTTTATTATGGCTGTATATGCGTACTGTACTAGTGCTAAAAGCAATAGATAGTGTAACACCTCAACCTGTCTCTTATACACTTATCTAAGAATGTCATGATGTTCTCTAATTGATAGTTCCTTGCCACTTCCTGTCTCACTGTTACTGAAATAGAAATCCTAGAGGACCTGAAACTTTTTGACATTTCAGTTTTCACTATGTGTTTGGCTTGTTGAAAAGACAGTTGAACAAAAAAAATGACGTTTTTCTGGAATGCAGAACGTGTTACCTTGTGCACATGCTGTTTTTTGGTTTCATCATCTCAAAATGGAATATTCTGTATTAAACTTCCTTTTTGACATTGTGCTCCATTTAGATATAGGTTACTAATATTGGAGAATAACTTCTTCTGAGGGAAAAGTTGGTTCTATTTACTGACTCACATTTGTTTGAAATTGTTTCTCAGACCCTCACATGTATTTTTGCTGTTGTTATTATTGGAGAATAGGTTGAGCTTCATTCATCGTGTGAGCAGCTGAACTCATGAATTTAATTTTCTTTTACAGGGGTCACTGTTTTTCTTTGTGGAATGGCTATTGCATTACTCAGATCCTTATGTCATGCTCCAACTGTTATGCTAGCTAATTTTGTTGCCACTCCAATCGAGTTGAGGTCAAAATATTCTTGACTAGCAAAGTAAATTTACTTTTTCTGCCCTTTCCCTGTGTGGAATGAAGAATATAATGATATTCTTTCCTCTGATAATGATTTTCTTATGCTGTATTTTCTTTGAATTCTAAAATATTCCTTGACTCGAGTATGTAACTTCCTATTCAAATATTGCATCCCCTTTGATCAATTTGCTCTTGTTGCCAGTGTGTCCAATTTCTGGTAATGTGCTAGATTGACTCAAAGAACATTTTGAGTGGCAGAATCATGGTATTGAACATTGTTTTGCTTAGCATAATGCATTTGGGGTTATGGCATGTGGTTGTGTTTCTCAGTTAACCTAATACATTTGGGGTTATGGCATGTGGTTGTGTTTCTCAGTTATCCTCAACCGTCAGACATGTAATTTAATGTTTATGAGCAGAATTGTGCTTAACCGAGAAAAGAGAAGCATTGTAGTGGATTGACTTCATCTTTACTAGCTTTATTTTTGGGCATACTTCTAAAATAGTCATGTAGAAACTCTTAAGAACTTCATTTTGGAGCCTAACATTGAAATGAAGTAATTTAATTCATATTAGTTCCTGGCCTCATATATAATTAGTTTCTTGGTTAAAAAACATGCTCTCACATCCCTGGCATTTCAAGAGTTCCAGAAATAATGAGAATTCATTTCTGTTACTTTCAGAAAATGAGGCAAATGAACCTAACACGTTTTGACCTGGAAACAAGGTGCTTTGTACTTTTCTTCCTTTCTTTCCTTTTCTTTTGGTTGGGGAGGAGGGAGCTCTCATCTTTTCTTTTGAATTTAGCTAGTAGGTGAGTTGAACATGGTTTATTTATCAGGAAATATGACCAGATATGACTGTCTTAAAATGCTGAGGATATAGATACTTTCATGTTCAATGCTAAGGGCCATAATGGTATTCTGATGATATTTGTGTAACTTTTTTGGTCAATATTTCTGTTCTGTGTTAACTTCATTCCTAACTGTTGACATTTTTGGTCAGTATTGCCTTTCTGTCTTCATTCCTAATTGGCTACTTTTTTGTATCCTCTCAGAGTTTAAAGAAACAATTATTTTGCAATTTCATACAGAATATACCTTGTAGATGAATTTTAAGAATGGTGGCGATTCACAGAACAGGAAAGAAGAAGTTGGATACAAAAGCTAGAAATATTCTGAAAACTCAGAATCCTAAGAGGGTCATTTTCAAGGAGTGTAATCAAGTCATTTTTAGGAATTGTTAGAAATGGCAGAGCAATTTTATTCAACTTCAACTTCAACTTCCATTGAAAAATTATGAAAAAATTGTGAAAAGACCAGCACTGATGAGCATAACTTACAGGAGTCCAAACCGTTTTTGACAGTGTATCCTTGCAGTAAAATGACATCTAAAATTTAAGATAAATTGTGGAGTAGTACAGATGCTGTAAAGAATTTTTGGGATGTCCCTGATGCCATAGTTAGCCTATTTAAAGAATTTTTGGGATATCCCTGATGCCATAGTTAGCCTGTTAAACTTAAACATTAGAGACCCCTTTTTAATCTAGTTCTCGTCGATGATGTTTTGGATCCCTAACGTTCATTATTGTGTCCCAATTACCATATCATTTCTGAATTTCTTGACATTCATCTTTTTATGTTCTGCAGTCTGTGAAACATAATTTTTTTCTTACGCTTTGGTGAATTTATCACTGGAGGACCTCATTTTCCTTTAACTTCTGATGCACTGAAGAAGCTCTTGACTGGCCAAGCTTCAAGAGAAATCTTGCGGAGCATATTCAATGCGGTGGGTTATTATTTTGGCATTTCCCTGCAAGATCTTTCTATTCCAGTATGTGGATATGATGATTGTGCATGTCGTCTGTACATTTTATATACCTAGCTTGATCTCTGTATTCACTGTAGTCATGATTGAGAAATGGATACAAATGAGGAAAATATTTGTTTGCCTCTTGCTTTGCCCTTAGTTTAGTGTACTTGGAATCTGTTTGAAGGCCACTATTTTTGACAAGTGCGACCTCTACCAAATGAAAAATTGAGGTTTAAACCTAATGTTCAGGCATTTCATATTATCAGCCTTAATCTGTGATCATTGAGATAAAGTAGTGCTTCAAGCCAGTTTATTTGTGCTAGTCAGCCTTAGCATGTTCTTTTACAAACGAATACAACTAGGAGATAATGCATTGGAAAAATGTTCTTTTCAGCCGTACAGTTAATATTTTGACCGGACCTTTCATATATAGGGACAAAATTTTATTCACATAAGGTTGACTGCCATAGTTGTTGGATACATCAAGTAAGCTGACCTGTGTATTATTTTCCGACCTATTTATCAATTACAGTTTTTAAGTCCACCACCAATTACCTTGTAATTAATGATAACCCTCTCCTTATTGTTGATATTGGCCTTCTTATGTTCGAGAAACCAATTGAGTTGGAGCTAGGCCTGCTTTGTTCATGACTGGGCATTAACCATTCTATTTTTCCGCATTCTTGTTGGTGATCTGTGTATCAATGGAAAGATCACAAGGAATAAAAGAGAGAAAATAAGAATAATTGCAATGATATCTCACATTTTGCAAGGATTCCACATATTTACAAGCATAACTCTTGAACACATACTAGATGCTGTATATCATTCAATTTCACATTATTGAAGGTTTGTAAGAATTAGATAAATCAAGTGCTGTCCGAACACGTTCAATTTGTAACACACCTAAAGCGAAGTAGGTTGGATGTGGTTGTATTGTGTGCATGGTTTGAAGTCGCAGAATTACAGTCACAGTTGCGGAGATGACCATTTCACATCGGTCGCAGTAGTATCAAATCGGTATCGGACAACAAATTTGTCTAAAATCATAAAAAATAAGGTGGAACTTGTAAATTGTTGCTTGTAGATTAGTTCTAAGGAATCAACTAGACAAAAATAAGGTTATACTGCAATTTTAGTTGATATTATAGGATCTATATAGACCAATGCGGCGTATCGGTGTTAGGATGGTACTTACCATATTCCCTATATGACTCGGCCAAGTTGATTTGGACTCGGCCGAATCTTTGAACTATGATTGTGTGGGATAGCTGATAAACTTATATTGATTGCATTAACATTTAGAAACAGCGAGTATATTATATTTCTTTTGCTAGTCCTATTTGGGCATCTTGGAGCATTCAAGCTAATCAGGTCTGTGTGTTCCAAATACCTGGGCGCTGATTCTGATTGGGTTTTTAACAAACATAAGACTAACATTCTTTAATTGGCTCCCCATCACCTACTATTTTGAACATCTACTGGAGTTCCCTTCAGGAGTCTTTTAAAAGAGTGTTTGGCTTGCCAGCGTGCCAACACACTTGATTCATTTTGTAGCTAAATTAAGGTTAAGAATTGTCATCGTTTTTGTCTTATATCTATGTATGCTTTTCATACAACTTAGAGCATTTATGGAGGCCAGTTTTACTGCTGGAATCTGTAGGCTGGAAACAGAAATTGGTGGAGCAACAAAGGGAGTGGGATAGCACCAATAGGAGTATTCTTGATGTTTCTAGTAGGAGTAATGTCATTGTTATGAGGACATCTTATTATGCCTTTTCCTTGGGTAATGCAAATCGATAACGTTATCCAAACTAATTTAGTTCTTGGATTTGCCGATTTTGAGTTGCTATTTGGCATGAAAGCTCTGATGAAATTAAATTCTGAAAGGCCAATGAAAATTGTATGCTACGACTTGTTATGAAGTTTGATGGCACTGTTCCTTTGGTCATTGCTAACAATTTTTATACCATCATATTGGTAATAATTGTTTCAGCTTTTAGGATGGCTTGTGGCTGCTCCCTTCATCTTGGCAGTCCTCTACATATTGTTTTTGCCATGTTTTGCCATCTTGGTACGTAAATTCGGTGCTGCTCCTACTAGCCCAAAGCTACCGCTCCATTCTAGTACAGAAGCCAGGATTAAGGTGAGGGATGTGTAGCTGTAACAAGACACAACATAAAACATGTTGACCATAAGGAGTCATGGATCAGCAACTCCAGTCACAGTTGTACATACGTTTAGGAATTTAACTTGTGCGTGCACTAGTAATTGTTTGTAACTGTTAAATAAACGATCTTATTGAAGAGCACTTGTGCAGAGAAACAGAGTTTTCCAGTTCATAGTGGTTGTAATGCTACTGAATATTCTTACTTGTTGGAATTGGATCTTTGGTGCTTCCTTCATTCCTTTGTATTTGGTTTAAGGTAGTTGCCAAATTATACAACATTGCAGGAAGGGTAATAAGGGAATTTTATTCTTTTTAATTGGTAAAGAAACTTTTGATCCGAATTTGTGATGCTGAAGTTTCAGAATTGTCAAAGATCTGTAGTAAATTGTTATTAGCTAGGTTTCAGTTTAGCTAACTGATGTTTGTCCCTGGTGATATCTCAAATCTCACTCTTAACTCTAGTACTACTGCATGTTCTCTCAGGAACTGGGATATGCCACATATACATATCAAGGTGTTGTTTAACCTTTTAGACATTGGTTTTAGGATTTTGTTAAGTTCCTTTTTTTTTAAAGCAAATCACATGCGATCCTCAGATAGGGAAATGATTCAAGTCATCTTTTGGGACCAATTTTCAGTTTTCATGTTCATTCTTAAAAATTACTTGAGAATGCCATCCTCAGTTTGCTGAATGCTTCGAGATATCAATGTTAGGGTGATCAAAGTTTGATTGAACTCATTTCCTTTACCCTTACCTATACTTCAGTGTATTGCTTCGTCCGGATTATCCTTACTTAAGCTAGTAATTATGTTATGGGAGAAATGAGGCAAAATTCAGTAATTTTGTGTCTGATTAAATTTTACCTGGCATAAGTTTAAACAGTAGAATGTGACATTGATAAATACAAAAAAAAAAAAAACGCAAAACCCCTGTCTCAATGTACATCCAAACTATAAAGAAAAAATTAGAGAGCTATGGCACAAGTCAATCTAATGTCTCGGTTAAGATCTGACTATATTTGCAGCTCCAAGTACCTGGCTATTTAAGCTGCATCACCCCATATATTTGCCTAGGGGAAAAAGTACACCAATTACTAGGATAATTAGTATAGTTCATGGTTAGCAATGGGATCTACTTTTAGCGAAATTAGGTTGAGTTTCATTTATATTATAGCTTGTAGAAATGTAGTGGAGGATTTGGAAGGATTGACCAAGAAAGGTGAAGCTTTTTGGGAAATTCTTGTAGATTCTTCATCTATTAAAGGAAGTTTTCTTTGTTTGTTCATTAAGTCTATTTTATTTCTCTAATTTCTTATTTTATTGTTGTTTTATTTCTTTAAATATGAATTAAATAGTTAGAGGTTTAGAGTTAAGACTTAATCTTAGAGAAGAATACGAACCGGTTAATCAAATTCACAACTATTTTTACTTTCAAATTGAAATTTTAAAACTAGTTAATCAGAATTCAGTTAATAAATTTGTCCAACCAAATTTTGAAATTGAAAATCGGTTACGAAATCGAATTAAGTTCAGAATTCGAAATTAGTTGATTTTGAAATTTAATTCGGTATTTAACGAATTAAAGACTAGGAAAATCATTCATACTTAGCATGCAAAATTACACCTTATTTTTAAATAAATATATATATTTTTTGGCTAACTACAAGAACCTTGATGAGACACGCCACTCCAATGTAATAAAGAAAAATTACATAGAGGGAGGACATTAAAACATAACCTCCAGTAATATGTAAAAAATTTCGAAAACATAGGAATCAATCAAAATAGAGAACATTCGTACCCCTAACATAATACCAACCAATGGCATCTAACCTAAGGATACACCTAGCAATCCTAGGTACAAACGCATTAGTGAAAGCAGCACAAACATTGGAGTCTAATGCATAGTTTGCAAGATAATCTACCAAAGCATTAACCTCCTTAAAAACGTGAGTAACTGAGGAGAAAACAAATTGACGCAGCAAGGATTGAATCTCCCAAACTATTTGAGCAATCTTCCGTCGCAATCTGGATTGACCCATAAGAGCTGCAATCAAAATTGCCGAATCTGCCTCTATTTGTTCCTGAACTACCTAATGCTGCCCTAGCCCCTGCTTCAAGAGATGAATTACAGCTGCAAGTGTGTGAAAAACCTACAAGAATCTTGCCTTGGTGATTTCGCAGCGCTCCTTTACCCGAGGCTAATCCTTGCACTGCTCGAATTATGGTTCAGTCGTGTTTAGCATATGAACTGGGTGGGGAGGAGGCGACCACTTTAATACAATTGGGGAGGCAACCACTTCCCGTCTCAACTTCCCAACCAGCCCCTTGTCCCGTCAAATGAAGTCCTTGGCCGATTTGCAGCTGGGTGGGAAAATGGTTGTTACATGCAAAATTTGAGACAAGACAACATGCACTGATTGCTCCGAAGATGTATACCTATCCTCAAATCGCTTCTTGTTGCGAGACTTCCAAATTTTCCAACAACCATAAGCCAATTCGACAATCATGAGCTGTCCCTTCACACTTGCCTTGGCCGAATGAGTAATGAATTCCATGAAGAATCATTGAAATGAATACTACAGAAAGTACAAACTTTCCTCCAAACTTTAGAGGACCGAGGACAATAAAGGAAAAGATGCTCCAAAGATTCCATTCCCTTACAAAAACTACATTTTGAAGCAAGATAAACACCCTTCCTTTGTATATTAGCATCCAAAGGCACGCACGTCATTCACCAAACCCCAAATATATTTTTTATATAATACAATCTTACAAATTAATACTATAATTTTATTCATAAAATATATATATAATCGCACAAATGATATTATATATGTACACGCAAATCTCAAACACATGTATGCATATAATTTATGTATTTTCAGTTCTATTATATATATACATACATATATATATAAAGAAAATATTGCATCCATTCAAATATATTGTGATTTTGATGATATTGCATTATTTGACTATTTTATTACTAGTTGGGTTTTATATTAGATAAGTTTTTCAGTTTTTGTATAAAGAATTTTAATCAAATGTTAATGGGCCGTATTGGCGAATGTGGTTAATAGAATTCGAGATGATTATTGAATTCAATTTTAGTTGACAGAATTTTATTTCAAATTGAATTCAAAATTGAAATTGGTTAATAATAATAAAATTTATTTGTAAATTTTGACCGAATTATTTGACCGATTAATCGAACGGTTAACTGACACCCTTACTCTCCCCTAGTAACCTATTTACGATGATTTAAACTCCTAATTTATGTCAATACTTGGTTGAATTATTAGTGATTGAGTAATTATTATGAATTTAATTTGTTGGCTTGTTGGCCACTTCTCAATCACATTAGGTGATTTAGAATGAGACCAGGAGGTGATTTCTAAATTGTAGGTCAAGCAACAATGGTTAAGAAAAGCAAGGAATCCGTAAATCCATGCATTCATTTCGATAAAAAATTGATCTTTTACTTAATTATTTGTTGCTTAAAAAATAGGCAAATATATTGAACAAAAGAGGGTTGATCCGCCAGGATATTGGTATTGGTGAAAATAATGGGATTTGACCATTAATTACGGGATTTACACCAAGATTAACTAATTGTTAGGTTTATATTGAAATAAAATAGATGAATCCTCATTCCCTAACTCAAATTTGATTGTTCTCCTTAACTTGTTCTAATTAGTGTACATTTTTACTTGTTAATTTAGTAAATCTGTTTGGTAAGTTGGTAACTTTACATTTTAGCTTAAATTACAATCCCATATTAATTGGCACTTCAAATAGTGTTTAAATCAACAGTTTGTATTCCTGCTTTGCCTTTTTTCTATGAGAATGTTACCCATACACATTACTATTATATTTACACAATCGCATAAAATTGTGGTGGGTGTTAAAAATCGTTGTCAATGGTAAGGATGGGGTGATGGGTGTTAAATATTCGGGTAATGGGTCAGTTCACTACAGCAGTTGGAGCCCTATTTACAAGGATTTCATGAATGCATACTACAACATTTGGTTTTCTTTTCAGATTTTTTCAAAAGCTGCAAATATAACTAATCAAGGCCATCCACAATTGATGTTATAGGCATCAAAATTCTAATCTAATTGAAATTTATACATTGCTATCATAGAGTGGTATTCCTAACTAAATCGTACCATGTCATAGACATGTATACTTTAATATTTATTTCTTTATTAAAAATAAATAAATAACGAGATAATATGTTATGGTAATTAAATTCCTTATATACTTATATCACTTTAAGAGATAAATGAAAATTAGTCCTTTTGTAATTTCATCTCTTTAAGGGACAAAGAGATGATATATAAGTATTCTAATTATTTTATACTTCATGCTTCTTAGAAAAAAGTTGGGGACTGGATAATGTCAAACCACTCTAACCCCTCTCATCTTATGTTATATCCTTAGGCATACAAACACACATATAATCTTAAAAACTCTAAAAAGTTGCAAGAGCTATTTAAACTTTTCATCAAGTTCTTCAAGTTTTTCACAAGTCAAGGTTGGAAGAAATCAAAGCTCGGTTTGAGATCAAGTTGTTAAACCCTCAAGTCAAGGTTTGTGATCAATCTGTTAAGTACTCAAGTTAAGGTTTGAGATCACGTTGTTAAGCCATTGATCAAATCAAAATTCGAGATCAAGTTACGAAGTTCTCGAGTCAACAATTAAGGAGAAGAATGAGAGGAGATTCTAAAGATTGTAACTACATTCTACACACACACACACACATAGATAATTATAATTTGTGATATTTTTCTTGTCTTGCTTGAATTCAGCAGATTCAAAATTTTGCACATAATTTTGACATGCCCAGTAGGACAATCTTTGTCTCACATATCTTCTCTTGATCAAGTGTATACTCAAATTTAATTGATGGCTCTAAAAGCCGACAATTCAAAGGCTATTCACTTCAAAGTTGACGATCCAAAATCTATTGTTATCCAAATTTTATCAAATCCTAGAGTTGACTACTCAAAATTTTCTTATCAAGACATGAAGGCACAATTTGTAAAAATTGATGGATGGCATGCACAAGAAAGCACATCTTGTTCCCAAATAGGGTAAATAAATTCCATTGCATCATTGGAGACAAAGAAGGAGAAACTTTCATGATTGAACAAGTGTTCATGCACCCAATCATGTCCAAGGTTCCTATTACGATCACTCATAACGAGTCAAGTGAGGCATAGTTTTCACAAATTTAGATAGAAATTCCTATAATTCAAGCATTATAATGTTGCAGAAGTTATGGTGATTCAACCAACATCTCTTGAGAAAGACAAAGTGAATGTAAATCAAGCAACCATCATCAATTTTCAAAATTTCCCAAGACGGAAACTTCCATCAAAGGGGACACTTCAACATGACCAAAGAAGTATATTACTTGATATGAGTCTAAACTTTCAAATCGACTTCTTGATATGAGGATATGAGAAAAAACTGTCTACAAATATTCAAGTGCTAGAGTGAAGAACTCCTTGATATGAGTCTAAACTATCTACATATGTTTCTTGACATGAGAATAAACTATATGCATCTTCCATATACATATATGATTTTCATATGAGGCAACTGTCAAGATGACATAATATATGAGTAAAAAAATATTATATATTTAACTAAACTACGTTTAGCTTGATCCGTGAAAAGGTATACAGGCAGTTTGAAAATTAACTTCAACTTCAGTCATAATAAAAAAAATTCCCTTTTCCGATTTTTTTGAACGAATATCTTTGCAAATGGATGGAGAAGTTCATGTTTTGTGACTCAAACACTTTCATTCTAAAGTTTTGCATTTATAAATAATTTTCAAGGGGCCATTTGTAGGCAACAAAAATTCTAATCTAATTGAAATTCTTACATTACTATCGTGGATTGGTATCCTAATGAAATCTCACCATGTTATAGAGATATATAAGTGTAAAATAATTAGACTACTTAGGTTTAAAATAAATAAATAAATAATAAAGGGACAGGTAATTAAATTCCTCATATGTATATGTTATTTAAGAGAGTATTTTAGGAAAACTATTTCTTTTGTAATTTATCTCTTTTAGGGGAAACCTAAGTAGTCTAATTATTTTACACTTCATGTTCGTTTGGAGAAAACTTAGGGACAAGATAATGACAAACTACTCCAACTGCTCCCATCTTGCTTGTACAAATAGGGATCAGCCCTAGGCATATAGACACGCACACACATATATTTTTGGAAACCCTAGATAAGTTGGAAGAGCTCTCTAAGTTTTTCATCAAATTCTCCAAGTCTTCCACAAGTCAAGGTTTGAAGAAGTCATAGCTTGATTCGAGATCAAGCTGTCAAGCCCTTGGGTCAAGGTTGAAGAATCAAGTTGTCAAACCCTCAATCAAATCAAAATTCAAGATCAAGTTATCAAACCCTCAATTAAATCAAAGTTCGAGATTTAGTGTGAAACTCTCAAGTCAACAATTGAAGATAAGAATTAGAGGAGATCCTAAAGATTGTAACTTCTTGTTTTCTAATATAACTAAATCATATTTGTTGTTATTTTCTTGTCTTGCTTAAATTCTACAAAGTTAAAATTTTGTTGCGCACACATGTTTCAAAAAAATAAAAAATAAAATTGCTATTGGCAATTGGGATTTCCAATTCCTTAAGACAATATAACTATCAACTTATGAGAATGTTGACACTAGAACTATTAATGTAGACACTAACGTAATCACCGTATATTGTACTAGATATCACACCTTAACTTCCACACCCAATTATTGACTCACTAGAGAGAATCAAGTTGTTACAATTGAAGTACTTTGAAGGATTAAGACAAAGTTCTTGTGGGAATGATCCTTACTTATTACTCTATTACCTGTGACAATACGTGCACTTATACGTAGAATCCTTGCAACAAGTTTTTGTGCTGTTGTTGGGGACTTATTTCTTAATTGTTACTGATATTAATACTAAGAAACTTAATTATTTTTCAAATTTTCTTTTTTATTGTGTTTTTTAGGTGCTCTGGGCTGACAAAGAAAGAAGACCTTGCATCCTTGGATATGGAGATAGAATAAACTGTTAGCCGATTGAATAGGAAAATGAAGTTAGATTTTCTAGATGCTATCAAATGGTCAAGGAAAAAGAAGTTTCTAGACCTCTGAGAGATTATGCTGTCCAATTGGTAGAGCAACTACAATCCAACAGTCGAAGGCCAACAATTTAAATGATTTTGATAAAGCCTTCAATCATTCACATTGATTTAGACATCAACAATTTTTGGAGAATGCCATGTGCATATTTCAACTTCATGGAAATATGCGATACATTCGTGCTTACTAGCGTGACAAATGATGCCATATGCCCGTTGTCTCTAAAGGATAAATAAAAGCATGTGATTCACAACCTCTAAGATAAATTGCTACCTGGGAAGATTTGTCCTAGAAGTTTTTTGTGAAATTCTTCTCATAAACAAAAATAGCTGAGATGAGGAATGACATCACCTCTTTCTTATAATATGATTCAGAACCATTGCACGAGGCATATGAAAGATTCAAGAAAATGCTTAGACAGTGTCCTCATCATAGGTTGCCAGAATTGCTACAAGTGCGGGTTCCAAATATAGACATTCTATGATGGGTTGCAATGCCATTCTAGAACAATCATAGATGTAGCCGTTGGAAGATCAATCATATGTAAGTCTTTTGATGGGGCAAACAAATTATTGGAGGAGATGGAATCAAGCATTTACTAGTAGCCAGCTGTATGAAAGATCAATGCAAATGAGGGTAATTGGTTTACATGAGGTGGATGTCCCTACAGCTCTTACAACACAAACTAAGATGTTTGACTCTATGAGAATACAAAATCAGCTAGTTTAGAGTCCTTTCATAGTATGTGAGTTATGTCATAAGCAGCATCCCACATATTACTGTCCTACAAATTCAAAAGTAGTGAACTATGTGAAAAATTTCAACAGAGACTAGGACAACCCTTATTCTAGAACTTATAAACCTCAAATGGAAAAACCATCCCAATTTTTCGTTAAATAACAATCAATAAGGGTGTTCTTCATCTTCTGCTCGATCAGTGTATCCACCAGACTTCCAAAACCAACCTAGACTACCTATGTAGTAAAAGGAGCCTCGTATTGAGGAATTGATGATGCAATGCATAGCGAAGAATGATGCGATTAAGTAGAAGAATTAGGCCATTATGCAAAAAAAAAATGCTATTATTTAGAGCCAAGCATCCTTATTTAAAAATATATCGGACAATCAGGTGGGTCAATTGGCTAATGCTATCAATACTCGACATCAAGGAGTTTCACCAAGTGACATAGAGCTAAATCTTAAGAAGGAAGCTAAAGAGTAGTGAAATGTAATATATTTGAGGAGTGAGAAGCAACTGGATTGACGCACCCCATTTTTAAAGAAAATGAAATAATAAGAAATTAATAAAATAGTATAAAATAATAGTACTAAAAAATGCATCTAAAATAGGACTTTAAAAGCGATGTTTTGAAAACAGTAAAATAATCTAGAATAGGATTTTTTTAATACAAGTAAATAATTAAATACATAAATAAATTATAGAATCGTCACTTGGTGAGTGAAATGCATCGAGACAGTATCTCATACCTAAGGGAAAAGAAATATTCCAAAATGTGGAGGAAAAGAATGTTCAAAAATAGGAGGGCAAAAATTGGAAGCAAAATGGATAAATAAAATAAATAAACAAATTCAAAAAGTCCATACTAAATGAATCATTGTATAGACAAAAATAGAAGAAAAGGATTCGGTAGTCCTATTGAGGAAAGGGAAGGTTAGATTACTTTACAGGTAACTTAGGTACCCTTTTATCCCCAGTAAAACAGTTGCGTAATTTAATTCATGTTTACAAAAATTTACCTTGATTTATATCAAGTGTTGATGATTTAAAACAAATGAAAATGAAAAGAAATCATTTGTGGAAAGTGCGGGAACAAGGGCCTCAACGTGCCAGCATTGGACTAAAAAGGAAGGTTTAACTTCTACACCAGCATTGGACCCGTACGAAAGGGATGAATTTTACACTAGCGTTAGACTAGTGCAAACCGTGGCACAAGAAAATATGTACAAAAGTAAATGTATTTAACATTATAAAATAATGAATAAATAAGCACATAAAAAATCTAAACACATAAAGCATGACATTCTAACATGCGAACCGACCCTAACAAAAGCAATAAAGACATAGCAAATAACCCTAACTAATACATTAAGTTTAAGACTTTTTGGTACTAGATGTAAATTACAAAAAATAATAAAGGAAAGAATAATTGTTAATAACTCTAGGAAACTAGAGTTATATATACCATAAACTTGATGGTTTTGCTACCAGTTTCGAACATTCTTAGTATTTTCGTGTGTGTTTTTGTCTATTTTACTTTTATGTGTTAGAATGTGTTAGTATATATTTATTAAGTGTTTTAATACTTATTTAGGTGTTAATTAGCATATAATATTAGGTTCTTATGTTTAGAGATGTGTAGTATCTTTAATCTAACTTCGTTGAGAGTTAAGTTTTCATTCGTTTTATTTGTCTTTCATTTTTTGGACTCTTTTGTGAGAATTTTATTTAAATATTTATGAGTTATTTTTAGTGTTTATTATAGGTAACAATGTTTTTCTATGTATTATGGTTGCATGAATACGTAATCGGACGGTGGATGAAAATTTTCAAAGCAAAATAGTAAAATGGTGCAGAAGTTGCAGTTGATGTTGCGACACTGAAGGCGATGGGGCAAAAATGACCTTGTTCGAGGCTAATTTTTGCTGCACCATTACCTCCTAGCACTATTTATACCTCTTTTAAGCCTATTTGAAGCATTAGAAAGTTAGTAGAAGTAGGCTAGGGTAGGAGTTAGTTCTCTTCTTTTTTCCTCCCTATTTGGGGAGGATTCTCTTAGAATAGGACTTAACTTTCTTGTACATTTAAATTTCATGCTAAAGGTTGAAAGTTTTTAGTTGTAAGTTCCTTATGTATGTTTAAACTCTTTTAGTTAATCTTTAATTTCATGTTTCCTTAGTTTAATTAATTTAATTGCTTCTCATTACTTGATTTCTTAGTTTAATTGGTAGAATAGTACATGAGCTCTTCATTTAATAACTTTCTTCACTTGAATTCTTAGTGTAATTTTTAGATAAGTTTATGGACTTTCCTTCAAAATGCTTTCTTAAAGATAATATGTAGTTTAGACTAGAATATTAGAGTAGATTAATGGACTTTCTTAACTTATGCTTCTGAATTAGTAGTAATTAATAGTTTAGAGTAGTTAATTTCTTGCTTACGATGCTTTCCCTTTTTAATTGCTCTCTCTAATTGCAATATAAAGATGCTTCCTTTTGAATTGCTTTCATACCAAATGTTTTCTTAGTCTTAATCTTGATTTTAAATTGATTTGCTAGCCTTTAAATTGCTTTCTGGATTTCATTAGTTCTAGTTTTAGTTAAATCTTTTATTTTAATCAATTACATCAACAAGTAATCTAACCAAATAATCGGTAATTATCGACTAATCTTTGTGGAAACTATCCCTTCTTTCCTTTACTACTAGTTGACAATCATATACTTACGAGATGCCACCTAGTTAGTAGTGTGATTTAGGTATTTTCAAAATGATATAATGAGGTGTTTTCAAAACGAGGTATACCAAGGAGATAAAAAACTTGATGCCTCTATCAAGAAGTGAGTAGCATGATATCAATGATAAGTATCACAAATATTTCTTCCTTGACTTGTTGGTATTTTGAAACGTAACTCCTAATGGCATTTCGAAGAAACAATATGGGTACATGCCGGAATCCCGTACTACCCTTATTACTATTAAGGCAGGTATGTTTTGGAGAAACAACATGGATACATGCCAGAAACACATACTCGCCTTATCCTATTCAATACACATATAGATGAGAAACAACATGGGTACATGCCAAAATCACATACTTGCCTTATTCCCAAGAGTATTTTTTTTTCATCACCCAAAACCAAGGAAAAGAAGTAAAAATGTAACCAAAATTGATATTCAACGCCAATCACTTGCAAGTTAGAATAAACCTTCCAATGCAAATACACAAAATGTCCTAAATCACCTCTATTCTATTGAAACTAATTTTTCCGAAAGATGAATTGGCCAACAAAGTAATACTATTGATTTGATCAAAAGTCATGTTTCAAATGAATTTATACAAAAAAATGTGAATCCTTTCTTTTTGGAAATAGTAATGCATGGCGCTTGAAATTCTTTTGAAAAATCATTTATATCAAAACCATAAATTCATAGCCACTTATCAAATCTACTCCACGTGGTAAGATCTTATCAAATCATGACCCCCTAATTTTAGATTCTAGGCCAGATTCTTTCCTTCTTTTTCGGATCTAGTGACACATCAATGGATTTTATTTATCACTTTATATTTGTCACTTTGTATAGATGCACTCAATTCTTTTATCACAAAAGAACTACTCAACACACACTAAAATCCATGGAATTCCAAGTTTAAATAGCTCAATCATATGATATTACAAGTTATTTGTCATCATCGAGTACCATAATCAATCAAATTTTCATCTAAAATTTCACCACACTCATATTTACAATCACAAAAAGAAACCATTCCAATACAAGTAAAAAACACCTCCAAACTTGTAATTTTATTCAAGTGATGGGTACAGCTCATCCTATCACTCACCCAAAATAGAACAAACACATAATAATAGTACTAGAAAGCAAAAAAACAAAATATTAGGCAACGATTTTGAATTACGTCGTTGGATTATAAAAAAGCTAAAATAGAAGATAGAAAAAATACTAAGTAAGTGAATGCGATGAAACTAATTAAGCACAAATTAACCTTAGAAACAAGAGTTCTTATAATTTAATTGTGGATTTCACCAATCAATAAGCACAACACTAATGAGGCAAAATAATGAGAAATTTCATGTAAACCATATAAATGCTATTTTCAATTAAAATGAGTGTTAGAGATTGATTTTCCTTCAACAACCAATCACTAAGGAAGGGTCCTTGGGGTTTCATGGGGTTCAAACAATTTAAAGAAATAGAAAAACACACAAAAGAATAACAAGGTTTTACACAACAAATTGGTAATCTAAATACTCAACTCATCCCCAAACTTAGTTTCACACATAATGAAACTTGTCTCTGACAACAACTACCAAGACTACTCCCAATCCAAATCAAATAATTCACCCAATTTCCTGAAAATAAACTCAAATCAAGCATTCACCTATTTAGCACATGAAGTGTGTCAAGCCAACTAGAATATCCATAATCAAACGATAAAACGAAGTCCAAGTTCATTTCATAAAGCATATATATCAATCACGACTCACAAGTCTTACATTGCCATCAGCATTGTCCATTAAAACCAAAATTATCCAAGAAAGTCCAAAATCAATCACCAACATCAAAACATAAATTAAATTAGGCACAAGGCAACAAATCTTTATTACCCATCGAGTTCTTAAACTAAAACAAGTAAACTAAAATAAAGCGTAACAAATAAATGAAAAGAAATATTCCCTTAATACTAAGGAGCCTTTCTAAGGATATTGTAATTCTTGGTGAACTTGCACCATTGCTTAGCTCCTCCGAAGTCCATAAGGAATTGGACATCGACATAAGTAGATTGTGCCTCCCTAGCCCTCTCTAAGAAATATCCTTCTTCTTCTCTTCTTTCTCGAACCGCTTCGTTGTCCATGAGCACCCAAATGGAACTTGCTTAGTTGTAACTAAGACAAATACATACCCATGTTCAAAGGAAAAGTTGGTGATTCCCCTACATAAGTGTTGAGTGTCCCTATTGTTGTAACTTCAATTTCAAGAGACTTTTTGAAACGAGTTTCTTGCAAGAATTTTTAATTTGTTCTTCTCGAACCGGTTCTTCACCCATTGGTAGGAGTGTTAGAATCCATTGTGCTTCACCATGTGCCATTCCTTGAACTTGGGCAAGTTGGTCTTGTAACCTCTTGGTGGAATCTCGAAGTTGAGCTAGTTCTTCTCGATCTATACATCTCTTCTAGAAGTTGGGCTTGTTTTTCTCAATCTTTCGCAATGAGTTCTCAAAATTCTTGAATTTGCATCTACATGTCCATTGATCTCGCCTTGTCACATTCATAAATTGGCGGGTAAAAGAATTAGGACTCCATTGGTTCATATGAAATCTTTTGAGATAAAGGAAAAAAATAGGGATTTTCTTGGTAGCTCTCATCAGGATATGGATGGCTAGACCATCCTATTTGATAATCTAAGGGGTCATGGAGAATAATTATACCAAGAATCATGCTTATTGGGAATACCTCATTATCATAAAAATAATAATTTCCTTGATATGAATAGTTCCAATTAGGTCCTTGCATGATCTTGAACAACCAACAAAACAAATAAAAACAAGAAAAGGACCAAAAACAACACAAACAAGAAAATTAGGAAAGTTTAGACTACTAGCCAGTTTAAGCTATCTATCACCAAGAAAATCTTTTTGTATTTTTTAAAATAAGAACAATAGTACATAATGGTAATCTTTTGATTCTAACTTGTACCCATATTGATTGAACTAAAAGAAAATAAAAGTTACTTCAATTTAGCCTTCCAACCAAATTATATCGATAATTATGGAAAACCAATTTTGAAGCAATGGCACCAAAAATTTCTTGTTTAGAGTAGAGATCTAATCAAATCAAATAAGTTAAAATAAGCTGCACTAAATTCTTAACTCTGTCCTTATACCTGCAAATATATGGGATAAGTAGTAGTATAGGATGAGTTGTATGGGTATCATTGCCATAAGGATTGCTTGTTAACAAATACCAAAATTTAAGGGTCGTTGTGTATTTAGGTGAAATAAAACTATGGTGAAATTTAATCTAAACAAACTCAAGTAAACAAGTAATTTACAAATAGAAGGACTAAGGAACTAGACTAATATAATGAAAGCAATTAATAATACCTCTAATTTTAACTAAACTAAATAAAACATAATGACAATTGAAGAACAAGTAATCCTAATTTCACTAAGGAAAACAATAAAAGAACATGAAAAGAAAAAGAACTCCATTTTCTACTAAATAAGGCTATAAAGATTTGAAAAAAAAAATTAGATTAAAACTAAATATTTTTGGATGCTTAATTTGGATTAAATGAAAGGAAGCCCACTATATTTACTAGAAATTAAAGCAAGGTAACAGAGATTTTCTTACTTAAATCACTAAATTAGGAAGAACCGTAAGAACTTCTAAGAAAATTTGAAATAGAAGTAACTAGATTTGCAAGAAATTTACTAAACAAAATTATGTAAATATTATATCTAATTGGAGCTAGTGATAAACCTACTAAGATATCTAATCAAAATTAAAACTTGCAAGGAATTGAAAATAAGATCTTAAAGGAAGGCTTTTTGTATTAAAAAGGAACTTGAGTTATAAGGCAAATTAAAACTAAAACTATTCCTAATTACCAACTACACTACTACTGTGTGTACTTGCATGTCTTACAAGAGAGTATTTAGAGAGTTGCAGCCCAAAATTACAAGATTTCCCTATACACTAAACAAAACGTGCTTCAATGTTGCGACATTGAATAATTGGTATCGCGACATCGATCTCAATTCAGCTCATGTCTTCAATCTTCATCAATTTGCACTTTGCTCCTTGACCACTTGTAATCTTGAAATTCCATCCTCTAAATTCTTCTCCTGCAAAACAATTAACCAAATAAGTAATTCTAATTAATCCCCAAATTGAATAAAAATTCATACTAATAACTAAATATTTATAAGCAAGGCTTAATAATGCAAGAAGAAAAATAGCCAAAATCATATCGAAATACTTAATTAAATACAAAAAATACAGGTTAAACTAATCAAAAGGTATAGTTTAAAAGTAGAATAACTCTAGTTTACTAGAGTTATCAGTAGTAAAAATAAAGAATGCGATTAAACAATTAGCATATAAATCACATAAGCCACTTAGCACATATACGTCTTAAAGGGTCCAAAATAATAGGAAATTATCCCATTTTTGTTCAAGACGTGAACAAACAGATCACAATACTAATATAAAATAATAAGAAACAATGAAACAAACAAATAATACTATTGGCCTAAAACAATTATTTCTAATAGCTCAATTGAAACTAGTTAATCATAGAACTTACAGAAGAATGATTATTAAAAGTAAATGAGACTTAATTGAACAGCATCTAAACTTTAAGAACTCAAATGCAATATTTTTAAACAATCAAAGTATCAACATACAAGAAATAACAAAGTTCTAGTAGTAAAACAACAAAATTATGAAGAAAAATATACTCAATTAGTGTACAATCTAGTTGTTCTTGGGCTTAATTGCAAAATCTACAAAGTTTTTGGGGTCAAAATATAATTTTAGAGAAATTGAGGGAAAAAAAATGCAACTTTCAAAAGTCCAAGGACCTAAATTGTAATTTTTAGAAGGTTTAGTTGTCAACAGTGTAATTTTTAGAAAGCTTAGGGGAAAAATGTAAATATCAAAAGTTCACTGACAAAAATGTAAATATTAGAAAGAAATTTAGCAATCGTTGGTCCTAAAATGAATTATGAAAGTCCAGAACAAATAAATTATGGGCCAAAATATTTTTTAGCCTCTTTCTATTAATTTGTGCCAAAACAAAGTACACCAATATACAAACCAACTAATATGGCCGAAAAGACAACTAACCCATTTAAGGGATAAAAGGGTCACACAAAAATGAATAAGCGCAAACAGACTTTACTAAATTGGGCTGTAGAACTATGGCTCAAGCTCTATTTAAATATCCATAGGTATCTACTAACAAAAGTCAAGACCAAAATATCTATATTAGGGTTAATTACATTTACCTTCCTTGAGATTTGATCAAATTACCCAATAAACCTCGAGATTTAGACAAATTAGAGATACCCCTCCAAAATTAAACATGTTAACCTACCCACACGGAATAAATAAAAAGGCCATATTACCCTTACATATGTAATTACTTACTGTCCTCAATCCTTCCCCTTCTCGAATCTTAAAACCTATCTTGCCGCTAGCCCATTGCTTGCTCCTCTTTCCACAACCTCTTATGTTTGTTACCACCCTCAGCTCACAGCCTATCGCCTCTACCCCTATCCCTTTAGCCATTCTACCTAAAATCATGTCATTTTTTTTATTCAATTATCTTTTTCTATTTTTTTCTTTTTATGGCTTTTACACAACCCGTAGTGATAGCTTTCTTTAAACCACCACTATGCTACTGTAAATTTGTCTCCATTCAAACAACAAAAAATTGAGACCCATAGCCAGGACTCCACAAATAAAAAAATAATAAGAACCAACTAATTTTAGAATCCATCTCGAAAAAACCAACCATTGACAAAGCAAGATTTAGATGGTTTTTTTGTTAGCTATAGTATAATTACATAAAGATCTTTCCATATTAAGGATTCCTTATTAAAAAAAAAACCCACTTCCAACAACCCATTTCTCTAAATTAACAACCCTTATTAAAAAAGAGCATTTACAGAAAAAGGATAACAAAACTCTAATTAAAAAATTTCAGCTCTATTCACCATTGAAGAAGTCATCAATCGCAAATGACCAAAAACCCACATCAAAAGAGATGGGATATTTAACTCTTATTTGCTTAGTAGTGTTACCACCCATGAAATTAGGGAAGAAGGTGGGAGTAGAGGATCAAATGTGCCAAACAAGGGGTGGTGGGGAGATCAAATATGGACAATGGTTTTGAGGTATGGAGGGGATTGGCATGGGTAGAGGTGGATTTGTCTTCTATGTCTGCTATTGGGGTGTTTAGTAGAGGTTTTCGATTTAAATTGAAGGATACACATCGGGTGATTTTATTCGACACGGCCTTGACTAATGACAAAGGGTCAACGTTAGTTGAATCAAAGTAAGGGGATCTTTGTTATCTATTTACTATAAATAAGTGGTATTTGTAATTTCTTTAAACCTCGGGATTTGTTTGATAATTTGGTCAAAGTTGAAGGGAAGTAAATGTAATCAACCCTTATTATTTCAGCAATTTAAGCCCAATTGAAAACCAATTCCCTAAAGCCCATTCCTCTTTATTTTTCATACCCCACCTAAAGTTGCTATGGAGCAGCATCATCCATGGCTGTTGTAAGGCTCACCGGTGGTGGCCCGATGGTGGCACCATCACTGCCCACCACTAGAAAAATGTTTTGGTGTCAGATCAAAGCGAGATTTGCACCTTTATTGGGTTTTTTCACATAGATCGTGATTCTGGTTTCGAATTTAGCATAAAAAGTCCAGGAAGAGGTCAAAAGTGGTTCGGATCTACTTCCGGCTCTTTTATACCATTTCACCCAGCAAAATGTCATCCAAACAACATAAATCAAACACAAAAGTATTTTTCACAACACATAGATCATAAATAGGCTGTAAATTTAACCAAAATAACAACGCTTGCATTAATCAAACTAATATTCAGTTTCATAAAATACGCATAATACTATTTTAAAACAAAATATTAAAAAAATAAAATTCACTTACTTCATGCAAAAATGAAGTTCAAGGTGACGGCAATACTCAACCCAAGCATGAATCATCCATTCTCCATCTCTCTCTTTCTTTCTCTTTATCTCTTTCTTAATTTCTTTTCTTTTTTCACTTTTAATGGTTTTTCTCTTGTTGTTTGTGTACTTTTTGTAGTGTGTGTATGTTTGTGGATGTTCATTGTGTATTTTTGTTTGTGTAATATATGTTTTTGTGTGTTGTGTGTGAAGGAGGAAAAGGTTATGGAGATGAAGTGGAGGGTGTTGGTGTGAAGATGGGGGTGTGTGCATGATTGAAAGTGGTGGTTGTGTAAGTGTGATAGAAATGGTGGTGCTTGAAGGTGGTGGTGGAGAAAGAAAGGAAAAAAGAAGGGAGAAGAAGAAGGAAGAAAGGAAGTGAAGAGAATAAGGGGGGAGGTGGAGAGGAGGAGAGGCATTGGGGATAAGGGTAAAGGGGTAAAGAGAAGTGATGTGTTTTGGAATGTTGGTTGGGGTTGAGTGTAATAGCGGGTAAAAAGGGTATGGTGGTGTGATTGAGGGGGCCTGGTGATGTGATTGGTGGAAGAGCTGTAATATTTTTGGAGCTCAAAATATGGTTGACAAGAAGCTCAATAAATTGACCTCGATATTTATTGTATTAGTTGGAAATAGGAAAAATAAATTCCTACATTTTTTGTTTTAATACATTCTCATTGTCAGGTATTTGACTACTTTCATGAGGTTTGTATGGATACTTGGTTTGACATTTTAATTTTCTTGGTTATTGAATTTTCTTTGAAAACTAATGTGCAAAAAACTATGAGTTGGGGGTATGAATTGGGCATTTGTGACCTTTGTTTTGTGATAAACCTTATTACCCTTAGTTAATGGCCTTTTATTTTTTATTGTGAACTTCGTGAAGTCCTCATGACTCCCAATTATATTTATTGTATTAGTTGAAAATAGGAAAAATAAATTCCTAGATATTTTATTTTAATACATTCTCATTGTCAGGTATTTGAGTCTTTACACATGAGGTTTGTATGGATCCTTGGTTTGACTCCATAATTTTCTTGTTATTGAATTTTCTTTGAAAACTAATGTGCAAAAAACTATGTTGGGGGTATGAATTGGGCATTTGTGACCTTTGTTTTGTGATAAACCTTGTTACCCTTAGTTAATGGCCTTTTATTTTTTATTGTGAACCTCGTGAAGTCCTCATGACTCCCAATTATATTTATTGTATTGTTTGTGTAATATGTGTTTTTGTCTATTGTGTGTGAAGGAGGAAAAGGTTATGGAGATGAAGTGGAGGGTGTTGGTGTGAAGATGAATCTCTTCATACTGGGGGTGTGTGCTTGAAAGTGGTGGTTGTGTAAGTGTGATAGAAATGGTGGTTCTTGAAGGTGGTGGTGGAGAAAGAAAGGAAAAAAGAAGGGAGAAGAAGAAGGAAGAAAGGAGGTGAAGAGAATAAGGGGAGAGGTGGAGAAGAGGAGAGGCATTGGGGTTAGGGGTAAAGGGGTAAAGAGAAGTCATGTATTTTGGAATGTTGGTTGGGGTTGAGTGTAATAGTGGGTAAAAGGGGTATGGTGGTATGATTGAGGGGGTCTGGTGATGTGATTGGTGGAAGAGCTGTAATATTTTTGGAGCTCAAAATATGGTTGACAAGAAGCTCAATAAATTGACCTCGATAGATATTCGTTGGTGCAATTTGTACCAGCTTCCTGCAAAACAACGAAAAACTATAACTTTTCAAAAATATTCTAATAATAATAATAATAATAATAATGGAAAGCATATAAAAATTTCAAAAGCATAATTTTTTGTTCAAAATGACACTCGAAAAGTTACTAGTTGAAAAGCTCATGCTTAGATCAAAAAATTATTTAATTTTAAAATTCTCCCAAAATTGATTCTAAAATTTACTGAAATTAAATAAGATATTAAAAAAAATATGAAATTGAATTTAGGAAGCTTAAAAATTAGAAAACAACACAGAGATAATGGATTTTATGCTTCTTTGATGAAATTAAGATTTTCATAAATTTTCAATTGAACTTATGACCTATGTTTTGTTCTTTGATTGAGGAATTACTAGTTTTTAATGCATTCTCATTGTCAGGTATTTGACTTGTTTATTTCTCTTCCACTGACCTAGATGATTCTCTGCCAAGTATGTTTAAAGCTCTCTTGCAGGAGTTTAGTGATGTCTTTCCCGAAGACATACCCTCTGGTTTGCCTCCTCTTCGAGGCATAGAGCATCAAATCGACTTAGTGCCTGGAGCCGTGAACCCTAACAAAGAAGCAACTAGATTCACTAGTCTAATTTTGAGTAAAACTCTTATACACATCTCTCTGTGAACCAGATAACACAAGAGAAAGACACATACTGGTGAGACTGTGCCTACAATACTAGTACCTAAACCTGATGGTTCATGGAGAATGTGCATGGATAGCCGCGCCGTCAATAAAATCACGGTAAAGTATCGCCATCCTATTCCCCGTCTTGATGACATGCTTGATGAGTTACATGGATCCAGCATTTACACTAAGATAGATTTAAAAAGTGGATACTGGCAGATTAGGATGAGAGAAGGTGATGAATGGAAAACTGCTTTCAAAACCAAACATGGTTTGTATGAGTGGTTAGTCATGCCGTTTGGTCTCACTAATGCACCGAGCACATTCATGAGGCTTATGAATCATGTTCTTAGAGCTTTCATTGGTAAATTTGTCGTTGTCTATTTTGATGATATTTTAATTTACAGTAAAAGCTTTAATGAGCATATTGAACATGTTCGTGCTGTTTTGCTTGTTTTAAGACAAGAAAAGTTGTATGCTAACTTTAAGAAATGGATACCATTTCTATCACATTACCTGTTTCTGAAGTACGTAGCTTCCATGGGCTTGCGAGTTTCTACCGGAGGTTCGTGAAGGACTTTAGCACCATAGCAGCCCCGCTAACTGAGGTTATCAAGAAGAACGTCGGCTTTAGATGGGAAGAAGCTCAACAAAAGGCGTTCGTCACGCTCAAAGTTAAGTTAACCTCTGCCCCTCTTTTACTTTTGCCAGATTTTGATACTCCTTTTGAGATTGAATGTGATGCATCTGGCATAGGTATAGGAGCTGTATTGTTACAAAAGAAGCAACCTATTGCATATTTTTCTGAAAAATTAAGTGGTGCTTCTTTAAATTATTCCACCTATGACAAAGAACTTTATGCCTTAGTACGTGCTTTGGAAAATTGGAGTCATTATTTATACTCTAGAGAATTCATTATTCACTCTGATCATGAGTCTCTAAAGCACTTAAAGGGCCAAAACAAATTGAGTCGTAGACATGCTAGGTGGAGTGAGTTCATTGAGTCATTTCCTTATGTGGTTCAATATAAGAGTGGGAAGGATAACATTGTAGCGGATGCTTTGTCCCGTAGGTACACCTTGATCACTACATTGCATGCTAATTTCTTTGGATTTGAGTGTAAAGATATATGTTTCGATCATGATTTTTCCGATACTTATACCGCATGTCTAAATGGGAAATTTGGAAAGTTCTATCTTCACGAACATAACATATGCAATTCACAGAACAAAGAAAGGAGATTAGTCGTGTTCTTTACGTGAAATATGAGAGGGCATCACATGGGGGAGGGTATTTGGGACTCTTATGTGATCAAGGTGTACATTGCACACACTTCAATAGCATTGTTATTTGCCCCACATGAAGTCTGATGTTGTGAACAAATTAGAAATGACTCAATGAACTCACTCATTTCTAGCATGTTAATAATCATCTGTTTTCACTCATTGATGTGTAATATCAGTCTCTTATACACATCTATCCATGTGTAAACAGATTGTCAAACTATAGGTTTCATTTCACAATATTGCGTGCTAGTTGATAGGGATGTTAAATTCTTGTCACATTTTTGGCGTGTATTGTGGAATAAATTGGGTACTAAATTGTTGTTTTCTACTGCTTACCATCCACAAACAGACGGTCAAACTGAGGTTGTCAATCGTACACTAGGCACCTTATTGCGTGCTGTTTTGAAAAGGAATTTGAAAACTTGGGAAGATTGTTTGCCAATTGTTGAATTTGCTTATAACCGTGCTATGCATTCATCCACTAAGTTTTCACCATTTGAATTAGTGTTCCTGTCAATGTAGATGGACAATACCGTCTGCCTGTGGATGGTCAACCTCAGTTGCACGAGAAGGCCCGCAAGCACATTGAGGTGCCTGTCTGCTATAGACAGCTGAGGTGACGTCTATAAGGGTCGCAAGAAGGTCGTCTTTGAACCTGGAGTCTCTTATAACATCTAGGCGCAAGGAGAGATTTCCCAACAAGAGAAAATCTAAGCTAGATTCACATGGTGATGGACCGTTCCAAGTCATGGCTCGCATTAACGACAACGCATACAAGCTAGACTTACCTGGTGACTATCAAGTTTCTGCAACTTTTAACGTCACTGATCTTTCTCCCTTTGTTTTTGATATAGGTGACGATTCGTGGACGATGATGCTAAGGGGGAGGGAGATGATACATCCCAAGGACTTGATGGTGATCAATTGTCCACAAAGGCTCGATATAGGCTCACGGAATCCGCACTTCAAGTTCCACAAGGTCCAATTACGAGATCAAGAGCTAAGAACCTCAATGAAGCTATGTTGGGCTTAGTTGAAGTTGTTGAAGATCAAGAAGAGCTCACAAACCTTTTGGAGATGAAGTCCACTAAAGAGTCTAAGATGTTCTTAGTAATGGATGTCCAAGTCATTGAAGATCAAGCCTAGGGGAAGTCAAGGGCAAATTTAGAAAGATTAGGATCATGCATGGAATATTCTTTTATTTAGTTGTCTAGTCTGTTTATTATGACACCAATTGTGTTAATAAGAGTGTGTTTAATTGAGCTGGTTTCAAGACGTAATTATTTGTTTTTGGGCCATGTATTTCGGCCATTAGTTAAGTGTACAAGAATTGGGTTTAAAGGCTCTCTTTAGGATCCAGCCCAACTATTAAAACTAGCTATCCCACATTGAATAATTTAGTCCTAGAATCCTCCACCCTCAACTATAAATAGAGGGGTCTTGTACACAATTGAAGAATGAATTTTGGCAATAAGATTTCAGTTTTTCTTTTTCCTCTCATACGAGTGAATTAGAATTTTAGATTCTCTTTAGTCTTGTCTAGACTAGGAATCTAGTTGGGGCTTCAAGATTGAGCACTTGAGGTTATAACCAACACCAGTATTGATTTTCTGCCAATTAGGCTTTGGATCAATTCCTTGCTCATAGTTAAAAGATTGCCTTGTGGCTAATCAAGGAGGTCTATTAACAACTACCTTTCGCTTGTGCATATAAACCCTATGGTTGTGACCAAGTTCTACATACCCTGGGCATCAACCCGTATCAGTTTCCCAATGAAGAACCATCTATGTTGAGTTTAAAACTACCTTGTGGTGGTGGAGACCATGTAACAGATAGTACCCAATATCACTTTGGTTGTGCTACTTGCAGCCTTAAATCATGCATTTATGGTAAAACCAAGGGCATTGGATTAACCCGAGACAAATCCATCAGCCACCGGTTTATTTGGAAAATAATATGCCCTAACGTCAATTGGATATGCTCCTTCAAAAAAAGAGAGATCATGAGCTCTCCAGATTTCCTAGCAAATAAAAGAAGGTATTATGTCAATTACCTCAAGCCATGTGCGGTAACATATAGAGGTAATCTACCAAGATTGGAAATGCGTGAGAACCGAGTCTTCACATATTCTCTGAAGGCCTAGTATCCTTGCAAAATGATCCCAAATTCCTTGGTAAATAAAAAACTCGGGAACACGTGGTCAAGGGTTTCAATTGAAGAACAAACTTGACATTTTGAGGACATATGGAATCCCACGAGCATAAGAATATCCGAAAATGGAAACATATTATTCAACAAGCGCCACATGAAAATTGATATTTTGATAGGTATAGCTTACTCCAAATATACGTTCTTGAAGATAAATGGCTCCTTGGGTTTTGTATCAAATTGTATGCCAACACCAAAGAGAAAACCCCATTTGTGTTAGGCTCCCACACTATTTCATCCACATCAGTTGAAAGGAAGAAATGGTGGCTAAATACAAATGTTGACAACTCTTCAGCCGAGAGAATTGTGGCAACATCTCCAATTGTGCATTGGAATAGAGGTTTGAAATTTGTGCTTCAGGCCACGGAGGATTGACTTTACCTTCTGCAAAAAGGCCCTTACCCATCCAATTAGCATGCCAGAAGGATGAATACCTACTCCGTACAAAAGTCATGATGTTTGTTAGGGCTGTTTCTTTCACACGTAGCAATGTCCTCCAAATCGGACCAGGGTTTGTTGTACTTGGAGTTGACAGATATCTTTGCCGCATGAAGTTGGCCCATAAGGCTTGTGATGTTAGCAACTGGCACCATAATTTGATTGAGAATGCCTCAACAACCTCCTCAAACTTTCTCATGCCTAGACCATTCTCCTGTGTTGGCACACATAGTACTTGCCATTTTGCCCATTGCCATTTTGAGAGATCCACATCATCTCCCCAAAAAAAACTGCCATCTGTCATTCCAAAGCTTTGATGACTTTTTTGAAGGATCCATGACAGCAAGTACATGTGATGGGATAGAGGACAAAACATGTTCTATGAGTATCAAACGCCCCTCCTGAAGATATCAACTCGGATTTTCACCTTGATTGCTTAGCCAAGAAGAAGTCTTGGAGTTGATGAAACTATGAAGATTTTTTCCTTCCATCGAAGAGAGGGCAGCCTAGGTAAGTAATGGGGAGACATCTATGATATATTCTAGTGAGCCGCTCTACACCATGGATGTAACCTAGACCTTCACTAGCAATAAAGAAGCTTTTTCCTTGTTAATTTTTTGACCCAAGCTTGCTTGATAGATAGCTAGAAAATGCACCAATATCCTTAAGCTTCATCAATCTCCTTGGGTAAATATGAGTAAATCATCTGCAAATGTGAGGTGCGAAATAGGCATGCTATTCCTCAGTAGGGCAAGACAAGATAGCTTTGCTGGAGAGAAGATAATTCAAGCCTCCACTCAAGGCCTCCAAATAAAGAATAAATAAGTATGGAGATAATGGTTTGCCTATTGCTTTATATCACGTGATGCTTGGAAGAAACCCGTCACCTGACCATTCACAAGAACAGAAAACCAAGCCTGCTTTAAGTTGGTTAGGATTAAAGAGATAAAGTGGGAACCAAAGCCAAACTTGAGTAATAATTACTGCAAAAAAAGCCAAGTGATTCGGTTAAAGGCTTTTATCATGTCCATCTTGAATAGGATATTATGGCTATGAGCTTGTTTGTCTAAATAGAGGATGAGCTCCTGAACTAGCAAGATGATATCAGAAATGCCCCTTTCGTCAACAAAAGCTAATTGCCCTAGGACTATTAGGCCTCACATGACATGCGACAATCTATTAGTCAACACTTTAGTAAAGATTTTGTTAACAAAATTGCATAATGCGAAAGGTCGGTCAAAAATCAGCAGAAGTCTGAGGATTAGGTTTCTTTGGGAGCATCACATCAAGGTGATCGAAGTCGCCCTAAGGATCCACACCTCCAAGAAAAATTCCTTAACTACAGCTAGGACATAAGTGTTCGCTTCAGCAACCACATCCCAACAAGTAACAAAAAATACCCTCGAAAAACCATCAGACCGTAGAGCACTTTCCTTGTTTGGTTTAAAAACCGCTTCCTTAAACTTTTCGGTGGTAACCAACCATGTCAAGAGTGAATTGATCCACTGTCATAGTATTAGGTATATGTTGTAAAAGTTGATCAACTGCCTCATTATTACCCCCTTTGGTAGTCAGCGTCCCTTGACAAAAATCCACCATTTCTTCCTAGATATCCTGATTATCCGCCACCCATTGACTAGTTGCATCCTTGATTTGTTGAATTACAAACCTTCCATGCTTCTCATGTAAAGTTGCATGGAAATTTTTGGGTTCAAATCACTATCTTGTAGCTACTTAATCCTTGCTTTTTGCTTCACAAACTCTTCCTCACTTCTCTAGTGCCAAAATAGTCCTGCCTATGCCTAATATATGTTTTGTTGGCTTTCATCAGTCGAGTTGTTTTTGAACGACAGTTCTTGATACTACACTAGGTGCTTATTTTCAGCCATGGATATATTACCGTACACATTCCCAAAAGTGTCACAGTTCCATATTCTTAGAGTGGATTTAAGCCGTTTCAACTTTTCAACCAAAGCACGCTTTCCATAACCCTCCACTGGCGATCTCCATGATTGTTCCACTATTTGGAGAAAAAGAATGATGGTGCACCCACATGTGCTGAAAATGAAAAAGTGGCAAAATTATTGTGCGGCCAACCTTCACAATTAATAAGCACATGCATAAACTATTCCTCATTTTCAAAACAAACACACAAAAACCATCCTTGAAGAGAAGCCAAATTTTATTAGTTATATTAAATAAACATTAAGAGAACCCTAATCTCAACTTTATTTCATCAATCAGGTGATAATCTGCTAAGGGTTCGATTATAGATAAAAAAAGACCTTATGAAATTGCACAAGTTTTTTAATATGCCTGAGGGAAGATTTTTTAGACATACCACATATGTTCCAAACAATTAGATCATTCATTGGAACCTTGAAGACTATGGAAAATTGCTTGAATGTGCCATCAAACTCGATTGTGTTTGAATGGTTCTGTTTGTAGCATATTGTTTTTTCTTCTTTGAAATTGGAATACAGCCCTCTTGGATTATGAGGATCAGATGGCTGCCCAAGGCGCTGCTTCATCATTGCCAAAAATTCTTGTAGTTGCTAAATCAATAGCGACTGAAATTGTACCTGAGCAGCTGTTGTATCCTTTCTAGACTCAAAATCCAATTGTGTAATCTGCTCAATCAGCGCCTTTGCCTGATCATCTATTATTTCCCCATTAATACATTATCATTAGGGATTGGCACCTAGTGATTAGAGCTCTCATCATTACCATCTACATTGGCACTTCGAAACAATCCAGCACACCTAGGTTCTTGTGCCTCTAGGGTAGAGGCATTGTTTCCAGCCATTCTCTCCATCTTTTTATGTGTACGTTCCAAGGAATCTTCATGTTGTTCAATAATTCCCAGGTCATCATCCTATGCATGGCAGGCTTCAACTATGAACTTTAGGGTTTGCAAGGGTTGGTTCATTTATTTTCTCTTAGTTGACCGAGTAAGCAAGGATCTTGCCATGGTTGGATGGTGACTCCATCGGAACCTCCTTTAATGTCAACGGTGGTTGAGATATAGTAGTACCCATCATGGGTTTGTTTTGGCACCTACTTTTGTGGTTGCATTCTTTTAGGGTTCCCTTCCTTCTCCTTGGCATTATCAATTTTCTCATTTGGAGCATTCAAGCGGCAGTCATTCGGACTATGGCCATGTTTACAGCAAATATTGCAATAACATGGCACATCCTCATAATCAATATATTGCCATCATGCGTTAAAATCCTTCCCAATCTAGAACCTTTTCAATAGAGGCATATGGATATCTACTTCCATGCAAAACCTTGCTTTTTTAGGGCGTGAAAGAGTGGTTGTGGCAGAATCAAGCTTAAGCAGCTCTCCAATAAGTTTTACAATAGAATAAAGCGTTCATTTTTCATAGTAGTGCACTAGTAGATAGTTTATCCAATTAAACCCATAGTGGCACAACTAAAGGTTCAACATCAATGTGAAAATCTAGTGTCCATTTAAGAACCTTCATAGGAAAACCCTGAAAAGTTTAGAATTTTTGCATCCAACAACAGAAGCAATCTTCCTCCAAATTGAACCTGATTAGAACATGGCAATAATCTAAAAGACCCAAAGTAAAAGTGCCTTTAAATCCCGTAGAAATAAAATCCTTATGCAAAGAGGCCAAACTAGGTTTCCTTCGAGCAAATTTCCCAATGAGAGAATACTTGAATGGGATGGATAATTGTCATCGGTAAAAATGAGTGCAGGTTCTCCCCGCTATGTGGTGGCCTACTTGATCGAAGTCTATGCTTTTTTTCTGGTAATAATATCAGTAAAGGATTTAGGAGCGTTAGGAAGAAGCTGCTCCCAGTCAAAGACTTGAGGACTTTCCTGGCGGCCATGAACCATAGAAGGAGAGCTTGGCTAAGAGAAGAAAGAAAGAGAAGGGAGCGTCGACTCGGATAATTACATGAGTGTGTTTTTAGTGTTTTTGTGTTCATTAACTTTTGTGACATGTTTCAATAATTTAAAAATGATTCAAGGAGACCGTGTTAGAATTTTTGGATTGAAAGTGTATATAAGTTTCTTTGTTATTTGAGCCGGGTGACTTGTGAAAGTGTTATCACTATACACATACATTCCCATGAGTAAGGGTGTGAAAGTTAGATAATTTTCAATGAGTTTTAATCATGATTACCTTGTGATATTTGTTTTGCTTTTGACATTCATTGGTTGTATGAGTGAATTTTAGACCAGGAAATGATTTAAACAAGTTCTTTGGACTGTTTGAGTAAAAAAGCCTATCTAAATGTCATTTATCCCCTTTTGAGCCTTATGACCATATGTCTTTGTTTAACCATGTTATTTAACAAAATTATCCTTTTATTTTTGTACTTCTTTCTACCCATCACCATAGTAGTTAGTGTTGGTTGTGACAACATCAATACTGTGTGCACAATAGTCATGGATGGTTGGGAAGAATATGTATTGTGTTTGCTAGGTGATAACTCAGGTAAACTAGAGTTATTTTCCTCTAAATTATAGCATTTTGATAGTTTAAATTCCGAAATTGGATAAGTAATTGAGGATTTTAGTTAATTTCTATCATATGTATTTGTCTTTTCGTTCTTGAATTAATTATGATAGGTTTTGTTAAATTTTTAGTTTAATTAAGTGCTTAATGGTGTTAATATTATGCAGGTTAAAA
The DNA here is from genome assembly GCA_025175665.1 of Cinchona pubescens. Taxonomy (NCBI): domain Eukaryota; kingdom Viridiplantae; phylum Streptophyta; class Magnoliopsida; order Gentianales; family Rubiaceae; genus Cinchona; species Cinchona pubescens. The sequence continues at coordinate 156,686 of JANKKI010000125.1, forward strand.
ATTAAAGGTTAGAAGCTGGAAGAAACAAAGCTCAAGGGACCATATTGCAAAAATGGATGAAATGAAGAATGCTGGGAGGAGAGTCGAGATCACATCTCGACTGTTCCAGATAGCGATCTCGACTCAGGAAATTGTTCTAAGAGACAGAGTCGAGATCGCGGTCTCAAATGTTCCAGACCGCGATCTCGACTCGCTGAGAGTTATGTTGTAAGGGCAATTTTGTAAACTTTCAACCAGTAACTCTTGATTTTTTGCCTAGCATACTTAATAATATTAGACTACTTAAGCTACTTAGAAATTAGTAAGAGAAAGTAGTAGATAGTTTTAGTTAGTATTTACATAGTTTAGGATAGCTTGAACTCCAAGTTTACTTCTTAAATAGAAATTTCTCTTTAATTGTCTCTTAGATCTTCTTTTAATTTCTTGTCAAGTTCAAATTTTGATTAGACAATCGTAGTGGGTTAATCGCAAGCTTCGCGTAGATATAATTTTTATTCGCTTTCTTGTCTAATTTAGTAAGAATTTCTTTACTTGCAATTTAGGGTTCTTAGGTAAATTAGGGTTTTTGATAATTTCTTGCATTTCTAGTTAGAATTTTCAATTTCTTGCTTTAATTCCTAGTTAATTCTTAGTGGGCTTTCTTAATTTCAATAAAAAATCCAAAAATATTTAGATTTCTAGTTTAACTCTTTCCAATTTATAGTTTAGAAATGATTTCTTTTAATGTTCAAGGCTTTTCTTTTGTAGTCCTTTTAGTTGGGTGATTTGCTTTTTTTTAATTTTAGTCTTAATTTGGTGAATTTAGGTTAGGATTAAGGTTATGGTTTTTATTAGAATAGTTCTATCACTCATCGTTTGATTTTGCTTAACTACACAAGCACCCATAAATCTTGGTAAAGGCTTTCCAACAATCCTCGTAGGAACGATCCCTACTTCCCTTTACTACTAGTTGACAACCATATACTTGCAGGATGCCACCTAGTTAGTAGTAGGATATAGGTGTTTATAAATTTATAACTAGGTGTGTAAGGCATCAAGTTTTTGGCGCCGTTGCCGAGGATTGTCTTCAGTTTTTGGCAATATCAAGCGATTTACGGGTCGTGTAGATCAAGCACTTTAGTTCAGTTTAATTTACTTGTTAATTTTGTTTATTTTTATGTTTGATTGGTTGTCTTGCGGAATTGACTTGGCACTTCAATTGACTATTTTGATTTTGTTTAGTGCATGGTAAGAAGAGCTCAAGGGCCATTCATTTGTTTAGACAAGAAAAGGGAGCAGACCAAAGAGCTAAGAGAACTTAGAAGATTGAGAAGGGTACAACAAGAGCAAGAAAGGATAGAAATGGCAAATGCTAATGCTCATCAAGGGAATGTGAACATGGAAAACGAAGAAGAAGAGGTAGTTGGAAATAATGGAATGGGTGGCTATAGGAATGGAAATGGCATGAATAGGAATGGAAGGCCATTGAGGGAGTATGCTTTACCTAATTTTGATGGGGCGAACTCAAGCATTGCACGGATGCCCGTGCAAGCTAACAATTTCGAAATCGAGCCCGCCCTAACCCAAATGGTCCAAGCCCATGCCATGTTCGGAGGTGGACCAAATATGGACCCTTACACACACCTCATGAATTTTGAAGAAGTATTGGACACATTAAAGTTTAATGGAGTACACCTAGATTGTGTGCGGATGAGGGTGTTTCCTTTTTCTCTTCGTGATAGGGCAAAGTCATGGTTGCAATCCCACGCCCATGGAACATTCACCACTTGGAACCAACTTGCTCTTCAGAAGAGTTCTTGGCGAAGTACTTTCCTCCCGCAAGAATCGCTAAATTAAGGAATGAGATTACATCGTTCAAAGAAGATGTTTGTGAAAGCCTAGCGGAAGCTTGGGAAAGATTCAAAGAGTTGCTAAGAAAATGCCCGCATCACGCCATTCCTTTGTGGCTTCAAGTCCAAACCTTTTATAATGGTTTACTTCAAGAGATGAAATCCATTGTAGATGCCTCCGCCAATGGCTCTATCTCATATAAGACTCCAAAAGAAGCTCAAGAGTTGTTGAATAGGATGGCATACAACCACTACCATCATGGACCGGTAACTCCACCGGTGGTTCAACACCAAGCCAATCAAGCCAATACAAGTAGTGGAGCGTTGAATCTAAACGTGCAAGACGCCCTTTTGGCTCAACAAAGCATGTTCATGAGTGTGATAAACAACATGGCAAAATCGTTAGAGAATCTAGGGAAACCTAGTAGTGTAAAATGCGATGACTTCTTCTCCAACTCAACACCATGGCAAGCATGACACGTGATTTTTGTGGAGGCGGCCATGCCAATGGGAATTGTGAGATGCCATATGGAGCTAATGGGCAAATCAATTATGTGGCAAATCAATCTTCATTTCCAAGGAACCAATCCAGAGCTTATGGGAACACTTACAATCCTTCTTGGAGGAATCACCCAAATTTCTCATGGAGTAACACCAACAACCAATCCAACCCTCCTTACCAACCAAATCCCGCACCTCAAAATGTTCAACACACTCAAGCCCCGAATTCCTCATCTAGACCTTATCAACCGCCACATCAAATAAATGTCCAACCCAACTCATATCAAAATTTCCAAGAAGAATGAGAGCAAGGTATCCAAGAAGAAGCATGTGGAGGAACCTTTGAAGATAGATCCATCAATAAAAGTGTCATACCCTCAAAGACTCATTGAACTAAGAAATGAGGAAAAAGAGAAGCAATTCACCCATTTCTTGGATATGTTGAAAAAGATTAATGTCAACATTTCTGTTTGATTTATGTCCTCACCAAGATACCCAACTATGCTCACTTCATGAAGAATCTTTTGGCAAGGAAGCGAAAGTGGGATGATGATGAGAAAGTATGCATTGATGCCCAATGTAGTACCCTTGTTCAAAGGCGTTTGGCCCCTAAACTTATAGATCCCGGTTGTTTTATGATACCAGTGAATGTTGGAGGAAAAACATTGCATCAATCACTTTGTGATTTGGAGGCAAGCATAAATATCATGCCGAAGGCCATCTATGACAAGTTAGGGATCAACAATGTCAAGCCAACTAATATCACACTTCAATTGGCGGATTTATCTGAGAGGAAACCATATGGCTTGTTGGAAGATGTGCTTGTACAAGTTGAAATGTTGGTATTTCCTGTTGATTTCTTTGTGCCAGATATGGGTGAAGAGAGTGAGATTCCATTGATTCTAAGGAGACATTTCTTGTCGACCGCTCATGCATTAATTGATGTGAACAAAGGGAAGTTGATCTTACGAGGCAGTTCTCTTGAATCAATTGAATTTGATGTGTTTGAATATAATGACAATATTACCATTGTTGAAGAGAAATGTGCTAATCAATCTCTTAATTCTATCCTTGCTAGGTCAAATGATGAACAAAATGGAGTGAGCCAAGGCAATTCGTTCAAGCAAGTGTTGGAAATAAAGGAAAATCTGAGAAATGAATTGAAAGAAAAACCACCCGATAAGGGATGTGTGTTGATGAAGGATGAAGAGAGTTTTGCAAAGAATAAGCTAAATGGTGATGTCAAGAAATGGAGAAGGCACAAGAAGAAAAGAAAATGGTTTGAGAAACAATTAGAGATGTTAATTGGGGCACTAGTGATGGCTACGGCTAGAAAAAAAGGACTTGTGCATGGAAAACCCAAAAATCAAGCTTTAATCATGAAGAAAAAGGGGATCAAACTTTTTCCGTGGAAACCAAAAGGGAAAGGAGGATCAATCATCCTCAATTACTTGGAATGAAGTCCATGCCATAGTCTTAAGCTAGTGACTATAAAAGAGCACTTCTTGGGAGGCAACCCAAGTCTTTATTTTAGTTGTTATTGCTTTCTATTGGTGTCATTTTTAATTGGCTTGATTTTGAGTAAATTGGTTTGAATTAGGTTAGAATTTTTGTCTAAAAAAAAAAAATTTCAAAATCACTTCAACCATGAATTTATTTTATTTTTAGTCTTTTAATTTGGAAGTACGTTGATTTTCCTTTTTAGTAATCTGGCTAATGGCCTTAAGCTGACGCCAAGTGGCTAATTATTTTGATGCTTCATGGATTGAATCTTTGTCAAATTTATTGCTAGACACTTGGTGTAGCAATAAATTTTTGGTTATGATTATTGTCAAATAAGAGTAGTATGGCTAAGGGCCCTAAGCTGATGTCATTTCTGCATTTGTTGATAGCTTGAATTGGATAGTGATGTTTGTGGAGCTTAATTGGTGAGATGCATCGCACGGTTGCTCTTGACATTTTTACTCAATTTTAATTCTAGGCTTGAAAGTATTACATTGGACATAGTTTAAGTAGTTTTTGTTATTTGTGGTTATGTCTTGATGTTTAATTTTGGGTGAGTGGAAGGATGATTTATTCATCAATTATAATAAAAGAGACAAGTTTGGGAGTGTTTATCTTTTTGTGTTGGAAATGGTCATTTTATATGTTCTGTCGCCACTTGATGATTAATGGATGGAAAATTGATCAATTAGGTACTCAATGATGACAAATTTTGATGTTCAATGCTTTGTGATTGAAGTGTATAATTAATCCATTTCAAGAATTTTTGTGTGAGTAAAGAAATCAAGGGTTCCTTAGTGACTTTTAATTCACCACCTTCATTTAACCATTGTAACCTATATGGATGTGGATGTTCAGTAGTTAGCAAATTCAATTTATCTACCATGAGTTGGCTAGCTACATTCACGCAACTACCACGATCAATAATCAAACCACATGCACAATTTTGAACCACACATTAGTGAAGAAAATATTAGAACGTTGTACCTCATTTTGGTATCGTCATTAGATTGAGCGTGAAGTGCTCACAAAATCACCAAGGTGGGTTTCTTAGAAAAATCTACTTCTTGCTCATCATTTCGAACATATTGGCAATTCCTCACCTTGCACGTAATCATACAAATCGTCATTAGATTTGTGGTCATTGGAATTTTAGTTAAGATGCATACCTCGACGTGCTTGTCTCATTGTGTGAGCATAAGGCTCAACTCGGTCAACTTGTTGACTAGGCTCATTCCGTCCCTTAGTTAATGTCTCGAGAAAGCGTTGAATACTTTCAATAGACCTTGCCATTTTGGCAGAATGAGATTCTAAGGCATTAAACCTTAAATTTTCTCCTTCTTCAGACATTTTAAACCTACAAAAGAACAAAATTAAGAAGAAACAAAAGATTTTTGATAGTTAGTAGGGTTAGTAAAATAAAGAAGGACCTCATGGCACTCCCTGAGTGTTTACGCTCAAATTTGAAGATGTCACACAATTTCACTTGTTTTTCACTCAAGTGTTTCAAGGCTTTTAACTCTAATGAACTCACCATTCTTGCATTTTTCCTCTCATTTAAATTCTCCTCAAAGACTTTGGCAGACTTGAAAGCACAAAGCAAGAACGACACAAACAATTACCAACACTTAGAACACAATTAGTAGTTATAGACCAATGAAGCAAAGAAATAACAAGGTAATGGCAGATCGATTTAACAAAGAATGCACACTACGCACTTTAGAAAGTCAAACAATAAGAAAGTCAAACAAACTATGGTTTCGGGCTAGAAAGAATTAACTCGAGGGAATAGGGGTATTTCTGGTATTTCACCAATTTTTTTTTTATGTAACCCAAGAGCAAAATAGATAGAAATTGAAAAGAATATAAACAAATTTCAGTCGACAATTATGCCTTAGGAAAGTAGGAAAATTGCAACACTTGACTTCAAATCCCAATAGGAAAAGGATTAGAACTACTCCCAGTTGGAAATAGGAATTAGTGTAATCCAAGTTGAACAAGGATTCGGATCAAGTGAATGAATTATTCCAACCAATACAAGGATTAAAAATATGCAAGAATATGGAACAAGAAATTAGCACAAAATTTCTAATGCAAGAAGGACTTGGAGACCCTAATTCGACTAAGGTTGGAATTCGGCCTCTTTTCTCTTTTTATTTTTTTTTCTTTTTTTTTATTTTTCATTTTTTTTTCTTGGAGCCGTAGGCATGAATTTCCAGCAACAAAATACCTCCAAAACTTGGCATGAAACAGCCACAAAATTTGAAACACAAGAAAATCTCAAACAAGGAAACCCGAGAAACGGTCAGGGTTGAACGAATTTTTTTTTTGGATTTTTTTTGTTTTTGTTTTTTCTCACAGAGAAATATGCACAACATTAGAAACCAATCCCAACAAAATTTGCATAAAAGTACCTATGGGAAGAATCAAGAACAAAGCATCAACTAGAGAAACCCTAAAAAAAAAACGGTTTAGGGTTTTTTTTTCTTTTTGAATCGGATCTTTGTTTTTGGGTCAAAAAAACACATTATAATAAGAACGAGCAATACATGAAAGTAACAATGAATAGTAATGATGAACAGTACAACAAACAATAATGATGAACTGTATAATTTTTTTTGAATAAACTGATAAAATGGCAAGAAAACAATTTAAAGATGTATGAAACAAGAAAACAAATGTATTTAGGAGACAAAGCTCTGATACCACTCTGATGCAAACCTCACAATAAACTGACAAGACCCGGAATCAATGCTAAACCCAAGAACGCCTAAAAAAATCCGACTTGACGGATTTAAACCCGTTGATTAAGAAATCAAAAATCTGAAGTATCTATTCTTGACTGTACGAGATATCGACCCATTGTTTATAACAAGTTCAAGATAGGCAGTCGGAAGAATCAACCTTGCAAAATACCCAAGTCTTTGGAAGGCAGGTTGGAGAATTTTCTCACAAAGTATTTTCTGAATATTGATGAATAATCAGCTGGGATGGTGTTTTTAATGTAACAAGGGGCTGGCCAAACCCTACAAAATAGGCCTCTAATACCAATAGGAAATAACCTTACCAAATCGTAGCAGGCTTAGGATTGAAATACTAATGACACGTAAAATATTCAATTATAGAGTTCATGATATCCTAATCCAACTATTAACTAGATAACGCACCGCAAGTGTAAGGGTCGAACCCACAAGGATTGGTTTAGCAATTACCGGTTATTTGATTCAGATGCTATTTGAAGAAATCATTATGGAAGAGATTTGACTGAATTAATCTAAGAACTAAAATTATAATTAATCTACGAAAGAAATAAACTAGTCTAACCATTAATCTATGAAAGCAAGTAAAGAAAGTATTTAATTTGAAAACAAAAGTATGTAGCCCTAGAAAGCATTAAATGATAAAGAACCATAAAACGAGAACTAAATAACATAAGAAAACTTTAAGAAGGTTTAAGAATGCTTCTCTAATGAAGAATTGCAAGTTCTTGGTCCAAGGTTGTCAATCTTGAACCTCCTCTTCAATCCTTCTTAAAATTAAAGCTTGTAAAACCCTAGTCTAATCTAATGAATTTCTATTCTAGTGTCTGATCCAAATAATAGCTATTATCTTTTGTTCAACTCCCCTCATAGTGGGGTATTTATAGGAGATACATCAGGGATTTGGGGCTCCGAGATGATAAGTACACGATTCTCCATGCAAACGGGCTCACGGGAGGACTTTTCTTGCAAAACAAGCAACTTTGTGTGACTTATCTGTCGATCTAGCGCCAGAGGCAGAAACAGCTTCAAAATGCTCCTCGATTTTCACCATGATGTAGGTCGAATTTGGTAAAACTCAAAACACAGAAGTTGTAGCTCTATGTCTTAGCTTTCTAAAATTTCTTGAATCACCTCAATTGGAACTCGAACAAGATAGTTATTCTCAATTTACCAAATTGTGTCAAAATTGCTTTTCACCAGTACACAAAAATTCCTATTCATGAATACGGATCGAAAGGTACCTATTCATCATAGGTAGTCCTACAGAGTGGTCAAGTATACATTATGCTCAAATGGCTGGAATTCACACAGCAATATAGTGAGTTGGCTCGGTTTAGTAGATTTGTGAGAGAAGTTGAAAGATAACTCACAATTATATAAGACTCTAGACTATTAAACACCATAAGTGAATTAAGAATTGATAGAACAAATAAATGGATCAATTGAGGGGATTGTTAAGGGACGAATGAACCCTAGATGACTTGATTATATACTTTTTCCACTCTTAACTTGAATTACTTATTTGTTCTTATTTTGTTTTTATCATTTTCCTCCCCATTATTTCTTAGTTTAGATAGAATCAAAAGTGTGCCTTTTAGGTTCTTAGTAGGATGTTAGCATAGTTTCTATGGGAAAGATACTCTACTCATCATTATATTAGTTATTCGATATGTATACTTGCATATTTCATGAGTTGTGTCTAATAACAGTTCATCACAGCACGAACAAAATCTCACCTAAATAGTTGCTAAAATGTCATTTTAAATCACAAATTTAAGTCTTGGTACCTCATAAATTACATATTTACTAACAAAATCAAACCATGAATAAAAAAATTTAAACAAATTGATTTCTTAAGGAACTGGAATTTGATAAGAAAAATATACAAATACTTGAAGTAGAAAGTTACTTGTAAAGTTGAAATATAGTTCTTGGAAAATTCTTTTCACCGATTTGATTCAGAGAGCAAAATTTCTAGACTAGAGGTAGGATTTAAGGCACATCTAGAATGGCTTTTTACGAGAGCTTTTGGGGAACATTCCTAAAGTTTAGAAATGTCTCTTATAGACATAAGTCCAGTGTATAAGATACAGCCTATACACATCGTAGGAAAGTATTAATGGTCTTTTGAAAGTTACATTTTTATTCCTCAAGTTTTGAAACGTCGCACTTTTGCCTTGCCAACTTTAGAAATGTTCAAAAAAGGGTAAATGGATCATTAAACACTTGGAAAATGATGTTTACAGGTATTTCAAGAGATAAGGTCGAGTATAAAAATATGTGGAATGAACAGAAAAAGTTGTGTTTTACATAGATAACCTCAAGAAATCCATAACTAAGTGTTATAGGGTTATTAATGAAAAAAAAGATAACGTATTTTTAGAGTACTTTCATATCAGATGAGAGATTAATAACAAAATTCAAAGAACAAGAAGAAGACCAAAGATCAAAATTTTGATAGAGTTTTTAATCTTCTTCTCTTTCTCTCTTCACCCTTGTTATGAAATTGGTTGTAGAAAACCCCTTGGATTTTTATTTTTATTTATCTATGCACTTAATTAGTTTTCTAGGTTTTGATTTTTATCTCATTACATAGTTTGCACATTGAATCTTTTGTTCTCTTTTGATTATGAATTAGTTTTCTAGGGTTTCGATTTGATCTCAACACATAGTTTGCATATTGAACATTTTCTTCTCTTTTGATTACGAATGAATGGTTTATTTATTTCCAATATGATTTTAATTCTTTATATTGCCAGATAACCAGTAGAATTGATGTGGAAACCCTAAATTGAACTTGGAAAAAAGAATTTGTGGTCTAGGAAAGATTAGAATAGCTTCTGTTTGATTTATTTGCATGGATGAATAAATTGATTCATTTATAGGATAGAAATAATACCTATATGCCTCATGTAGCAAAATAGGGGTTGTTCCTAATGTTTCAATAAGATTTCAAATCACATAAAAAAATTTCTAAATATAGTGACTTGTTTTGCATTGATAGGTTTGCAAAATTTTGAAAGCAATTTGTGAACACAACAGAACCCTAAGGTAACAAACCCTAGTTCATCAACTAGAATGGATAAGAGACAAAATATTCAAATGAATTGATGAGTGATAATTAAACCCTAGACTTGTACCATTTGAATTACTTCCTCATATTTGTATTGTTTAGTTTGCTTGTTATTTCATTACTTACTCACTTAAATCTCAACTCTTTGGATAGAATTATATTATAATTTTATTACTTGGTGGGATTGAGACAAAATACTCTTGAAATGATATTTTGTTATAACTTTATTACTTTTGATTACACATATACACTTTTGGTTATGTGTATGTATAATATATACATAGCCTACGTGAAATACAACATGGGAAGACTCATTAAGGGTATAATTTTAATTTAGCATGACAATTAAGTTGGCTATAATTGTGAGGTGCCCCACCTAAATCTATAAATAGGGTTCCTATTCCTAATTTTGTATATTCTACACACTAAAACAACTCCAATTCTCTAACTAATTTTTGTCTTTTTCTCTACTTTTACCTTTATCATATATACTCAAGATTGATAGCCTTTAGGCAACCAAGAAAGGGTGGGAGAGATAGAGGAGAACCAAGATGGAGGGTTGTGGTTGTGGTTGTGATTGCGGTGGTGGTGAAGAGTAGAAGTTGTTAAAAGTCGTGATGATGGAATGTAGTGTTGTTAGATATTATTTTTTTTCTTTGTATAGTTAAATAATGCATATACTAACATGGGCATTTTGGCTATAAATGTGTGATTTCTTAAGGAAAAACGATATTTCACATTAAATACTCATACTCTTTAAGAGCAAACTATATGAGGTGTTGTGGTATATTTTTAAAATACACGAAGACAATGGGTCAAGAAGGATATCACGTTAGGGTTTAGGTTATTTCACTCTAAGTTAATAGGTAGACCACATATTACAAGATACTTAGTATGTCACATCCTATATGTGTAGTTTTCCAAATTTTTTATTTTATAAGAATTTTTTATTTGCGTACTTTGAAGGGTAGAGTAGAAACAAGGAATTTTTAAGTGAATCGCGTTCATAATAGATATCATCTTCGGATCTCTTGGTCTAAATCAAATATAAAAGGTTTAATTTTTTATTGTGTAAATCACATGCAACCCCCTTATGGTTTGGCCAAGATACAGATTATCCCCTTAAGATTTACTGATATATATTCAGCCCCTTGTGGTTTCAAGGTAAATGGAAACTATTATGTTCTCTGTTAGTTTAACGGTCAAATGATGGAAGATTTTGACTTACAAGGTTTTTCTTGTTGTTTAAACTAGTCAATTAACGAGGTTAGTAAAGTAATTTAATACACCTACCCCTTTTCTTTCCGTTCTGCAACCGCAACCACAGCCTCTATCCCATAACCTGCCAACCATTACCAGCCCTCCCTTCTTCGTCTCCACCTCCACCTTTCCTTCCATCTCACCCAATCCTCCTTTATCCATCCAACAACCCCCCAAATAACATTTACTAGTCAACACACACACGCACGCACACACACACACACATATCCTCAGTTTCTCACAGCATAGAAGATTAATGATGGCCAGAGAACCCTCATCCATCTTCCACTAGATTCGTAAAATAAATATAATTGTACATGATAAAAAAGGATTGGCAAAGACTTCTAAAAGTTTCTATAAATTTTCCTGTTATTTCTTCCCTCCTCCTCTAGCAATATATATTATTTTAGTACTTTTAGATCCTTTTTTGGTAGGCAATTCAAGCTAGATTTTGTGATATTCTGTGACTCTGAGCACATGCACGGTAATTTATGGGTTAAAATTTTTTATAAATGGAAAGTGCTTTGGCTTTTTTCTTTTTACCTTTATCTTTTTCATTTTTCAAATTTTTTGAAGAGATGGTCAATAATGATTGGGAAGGGGAATTGGAAAAGGAAGAGGGAGGAAGGGGGAAGGTTGTGGAGGACTGGGAGAAAAGGGAACGGGGATAGGGTGTTGGGTCTGACTAGGAAGGGGCTTCGGGCACGAAGGAGACGAAGAAAGATGGAGGGATGGCGGGACTTGTGGTGTAGGGAAAGGGGCTAGTAGGACTACGTAGAAAGGGTTTGGGGTGGGGAGGAGATGAATAAAAGTGGAGGTGGGGATGGGAAAAGGTGACGGGATAGGTGGAGCTCAAAGAGAGAGTGGTGGGTGTGATGCGGAGTGAGGTGAGAAAAGGAAGTCAGTCTAGATGGGTTAGGAAAGGGAATGAGTTTGTGAGGGTAATTTGTGGGTGTTGTTTGGAGGGGTATTTTTTACTTTTTAAACAATTATGTTGCGTTTTCTTTTCTGTCCATTCTTCCACAAAAAAACCACAAGGATTGAATGTATATTAGTAAATCATAAGGGGTAATCAGTATGTTAACAGTAAAGTTCCTTATAATTTATCGTTTTGTTTTATAAGAATGTAGCGAATTTTGAACCATGAAATCGGGGGAATAATCATTTTCCGAAATAATTTTCCTTCCCAAATATAGACTAGAAGTGAGGAGATGGCATCAAAGGGTTAACAAAAAACTATTTTCCTAAATCATTTTCCTTCCCGAATATAGACTAGAAGTGAGGAGATGGCATCAAAGGGTTAACAAATAAAATAACCGTTGCTGCCTACCGAGATCTTTATTGTTTGTGGGCAATGATATTGTCACAACAAATATCTTAATGCTACAGAAAATTGTTGTTCAAATAACAAAACTGTCCTTCCATATATTTGCTTGTTTTGTTTCGTCAAAAACCCACCTGTCCACCGTCATCTCTAATTGCTACACCAAATTGTTGGAGTGGATTTTATCAACCAAAAAAAATTTGCAAAGATTAAGCTAACAAATATTTTCCAGCAACTTTACCTTATAATTCTTCAAGGAAAGCTTCTCTGTTAAAGATACTCAGTAAGTGCTATATGTGTGTGTGTGCTCCTCATTTGTTTTTTTCCCCCTAATTCTCTACCAATTACTATTAATCGCGAGCTTTTTGAGTATTTAGTTTTAGTTTGTCATCAGTTGAATTTCTAACTGTTGCAATGGTGTAAGGGAAGGGAATGTTAACAGCATGAGCACAAAACGAAAAGGAAAACCAAATTAAAGACAGAGAGATAGAGCAATGGTTTTTATGGAGCTGGTTAATGGACCATGTTCTATTTTACTAATACAACTCAACAGTAGAATCTGCTATTGTTGGTTTGCACACTACTATGACATAATTGGCCATGCTAGTTTCTTAAAAGGATTATTTCTTACATACTCTACTTTGCGGTTTAGAAAAGAATAACTAAATAAAATTTAAAGTTGATTATTGCCTACAAAAGAATGAGAAGAAGAGTAGATCAAAAGTTTAAAGCTGATGGAATTTTTTAGCGGTTCCATACAAAGGAAGAATTCCTTTCTTTGCGTATGCAGTATGAGCTAAACAACTTTAGAATATGCTAGCTTTTATAATTGGTGTGGTGGGGTAATAAACTAGAGGAAACAGCAAGCAACAAATGTTTTCTTCCAATATTGTATCACGCATAGAAACTCAATAAACTTATTTCCTTATCCAGTGATAAGTGCTTTTATGTATATTAGGGAAACCTAACTGGCCTTAGGGCGAAAACCTAGTCTACTACACAGACATTGGTCTCCCTGTATGCATCTCCCAATCTAATTTTTGCTATCAAACATTGAGATTTTGCTACAATCAGCCCAAAATTAAAGTGGCAGAATAACATGTGGCTAATTATAGTTGATTATGATCTTGTAGCTGGAGTGATATTCATTTCTTCTTTCTTCAGGCATTATTGTCCTAGATACTGATAAACTGCATTCATAAATTAATTGTACATTGGTTTACTTAAATTTGTTCTCAAAACCCGAATTCGATTTGAAGGTTATCGAGTTTTTAAATTTTAGCTTGGACTAGGACTTAGTTGTGAAGAATCAAGGCTTAACAATTGCCTCAACTCAATGATCCTAATCTTCTAACTGGTTATCCTCAACAAATTCCATAAGAAAATATTAGATGATATAATCACTAGCGAATAGGTGAGTTTTATCCAAAACCTGGACCATCCACAACAATATCAAAATTTTAATATCTACTTTACCATGCTGAAACACGACGGCTAGAAGTTGCTGTCACTTGTATTAGTTTGGAGACTAGAGCAAATGCCTTGGTCAGATCTCACGTTTGGCAGTATCAAGTACAAAGAGCACCTATTACCAGTAGTGGTGATGGGTGTATTGCTAGCTGTCTTTTGTGATGGCTTGGTTAGTTTGGCAGAGTGAGAAGTAGGGTTGATGGATCGAGTGCACTTCAAACATGTAAACTGAGAAATATTGGGATGTGGCGAGGTCGGAGACAATTGAAGTGCAACAGATGCAAATTGAGTTTGATAAGGCTCATTGGTTATGTATAAATTCTAATTCATACTCATAAAGCTGGATAAAGTTCACAAACTTCGGCTATAGTGTTATTATCCCAACTTAACTCGATTGGCTGCTCAAGCTCCACAAAATTGTGTCTAGCAAGCTTTTCCCAAATGGGCTAATGAGAAAAGTGAGGAACTTGATTGCTGGTTGCATTTGACAACTGCAGCATCATAAAAATTGTTTGGTCTTGAGGAGGAATGACAAAACCAAGAACTTTTACATGTTCTTGATTCGGAAATCGGTTTTGGATTCCATTATCTATACTATTATAAAAGTGTGAGTTGTGTTTTTCCTCAAGGTGTTTCTTCCTTTTCTGATCTACCTAATTTGCCCGTGATTAAACAATTTATAACTTAATTACATATGTATTTATGTAGGGCAAATATGTAAACACGCTACCTACTTTAGTTAATCCTTAATGGTAGGATACAATGCTATTTTTTTTCTTTTAATCATATCTAATCTTATTCTAATTAGTGGAATGTCGAAAGACATCGAGAGATCTCTACCTTATCAGTTAATCATCGTAATTGACTCCAACTTCACTTCAATATAGAATTTTTCTCCACAGTAAAGACTTGACCAAGGAAGAATAGTTATACATGATCTTTATGTCAAGTCTTAAAATTAGAATAGTAGTAGAACCTTAAATCAATTGTAATTCTACACTGTCAACCAAAAAAAAAAAGTTGACATTGGAGAGACCTTTTTTGAGTCAAGTAAATAACCTGTGAAGAAAGCCTTATAAGAGAAATATCAATCACCTTTTTTGAGTCGAGTAAATAACCTGTGAAGAAAGCCTTATAAGAGAAATATCAATCACCTTTTTTGAGTCGAGTAAATAACCTGTGAAGAAAACCTTATAAGAGAAATATTAATCATAAGGAAATTCATCGGGGTAAATTCTTCAAACTTTTATATTGTTTTCATGTATTTCAAACATTTTTTTTGTTTTTTGCAAGATGGAAAACTAATCAAAAAGTAAATATGGATTACGTTACGATTGCCTTTTGTTGTGTTTAGTAAAATCTTATACTAATTGAGTTGAGTAAGCCTATTAATTGGTTAAGTGTGAGTTTTGTTTTTCCTCTAGGTGTTTCTTCCTTTTTTGATCTACCTAATTTGCCCGTGATTAAACAATTTATAACTTAAATACATATGTATTTATGTAGGGCAAATATGTAAACACGCTACCTACTTTAGTTAATCCTTAATGGTAGGCAATGCTATTTTTTTTCTTTTAATCATATCTAATCTTATTCTCATTAGTGGAATGTCGAAAGACATCGAGAGATCTTTACCTTATCAGTTAATCATCCTAATTGAATCCAACTTCACTTCAATATAGAATTTTTCTCCACAGCAAAGACTTGACCAAGGAAGAATAGTTATACATGATCTTTATATCAAGTCTTAAAATTAGAATAGTAGTAGAACCTTAAATCCATTGTAATTCTATATTGTCTACCAAAAAAAAAAAGTTGACATTGGAGAGACCTTTTTTGAGTCAAGTAAATAACCTGTGAAGAAAACCTTATAAGAGAAATATTAATCATAAGGAAATTCATCGGGGTAAATTCTTCAAACTTTTCTATTGTTTCCATGTATTTACATTGTTTTTGTTTTTTGTTTTTTGTTTTTTGCAAGATGGAAAACTAATCAAAAAGTAAATATGGATTACGTTACGATTGCCTTTTGTTGTGTTTAGTAAAATCTTATACTAATTGAGTTGAGTAAGCCTATTAATTGGTTTGAAAAAACAGGAGTCGGAAACAAATAATAAAACAACAACAATAATAATAATATGAGTATTGTCAACACAATGCATATGCTTAATCTTTTCATTTACGTACTATATCAAATCTATTTAGCTATTGAAGTTTGAACTTCATAAGATTTTTGTGGTTTTATTGTATAGTCTTTATCATATTATGTATATGATATTTTAATTAATTCCTTTCTAAATTACTTGTAGTTTTGAGGATTTGTCACCAGAAGGAGGCTAGAGAACAAACTTTAATTGGTTGGTTTTGCTCA
This sequence comes from Cinchona pubescens, assembly GCA_025175665.1. Taxonomy (NCBI): domain Eukaryota; kingdom Viridiplantae; phylum Streptophyta; class Magnoliopsida; order Gentianales; family Rubiaceae; genus Cinchona; species Cinchona pubescens. The sequence continues at coordinate 172,776 of JANKKI010000125.1, forward strand.
CGAAATATATTTTGATAATAATATTTAAAATAAATTGATTTAGTAAATCTCTAATTAATGCAGATAGATTATTGGGTAAGCTAAAAATTGTAGCCAAGATAATATTTTTGTCTCATTTTATTCAATTCCTTCAATATGATGTGTAGTAATCATTCTTTGATTAATGATAGAAAGCATTTTTTTCATATTATAAACCATCTTCTTTAGGTAAAAATCTATCGTTGATCCTGTTTTCTTTTCTTTTCTTTTCTTTTTTCCAGAAAAACATCTTCTTTTAGGGTGTGTTCGTTTGGATTGAAAATATTTTCTAGAAATTTTTTTGGTGCCAAACATCGGAAAATATTTTCCGGTGTAAAATATTTTCCAATTTTCCTTCCTCTAGTTGAAAATAACTTACGAAATTTTTGAGCGTAAGTTATCTTTTCGGATAATTCAAGAGTGACATTAAACCTCAAATACTTACTTTTAAAATTTCGTTTGATAAATTTATTTTCGTTTTTAATTCTTTTTCATTCGTTTTTCTCTCAATCATGGGTCCTATACCAATATAACTATCATTATGCATATTTTACTTCTATATTGTACTATCATTTAATTTTGAACAAAATCAATCTTTTATTAATCACAATTACTTGTAAGGTATTTATTACCATTGTTATACGTTTTTTTAACTTGTATTCATAAAATTAAAGATAAAATCGTTAAAATTTTTTATTTCAAAATATTTTTATTTTGTCTACCGAACACTGGAAAATTGTTTGAAAAATGAACTTTTTCATGTAAAATATTTTCCAAGGTCAAGAAAATATTTTCAATCTAAACGAACACACCCTTAGAGTGTAATTCTTTAACAGTCACCACAACAAGGCTTATAATAGAGAGTAATAAGGTTACATTCAAATTAGTTTTAATAAGTAATAAGCTTAAAGACTTGACATTCAAATTTAGATGGTAATAAGTTTACATTCAAGTTGGCTATAAACAATTAAACATAGTCTAGGGAATTTCATAGAATGCGATATTTTATGTACTTTGACATTATCACACAATTTTTACGGAAAAGAGATTTTTATCATGCCTCCAACGTAGGAAATTATTTTCAGTACTTAAAAAAAATATTGCCCTTGCTAAGAAGTATGCATTTTGTAGCCTCTAAAGGTGTTATGCTTTGACTTTTGATGTAGTTTGTTAGTTTTCCTTCCTATTTGTATGTACCACACCATTCTTATATTTATTATTAAGAGAAAATGCCCTTTAGTGATATCATCTATATGTCCTAGCAAAACATTTGTTTTTGATATTTAACCTAACCTATTTGGCATTATTTTCCCTGTATATACCTGGGTAAATTACTTAATACAGTAAGCAAAATAAACAATAAAGCAAGAATAAAATGTTTAATCTCAAAAGTAAATTAGGATACTGGAATGCTAGGATCTAAAAAATTATTCAATTTAGTATAAAAAAATCAAGTGATCATGTAGCCATTTACAACTTAAGCAATTAATTATAATTTCTACTAGCATTAATATGGATAGAAGAGTACAAGAAAATTATGTAGTTTATTTTATGATATTATTTAATTAGGAATAATCGTTGAGAGTTAGGCAACACAAAACTTAAATTTATAAGTTCTATATCACACTACAAAGTGAAATAATAATACATTGTGATATATTTCCCATAAAAAGAAAATTATTATCCCAAAAATGAGAAATAAAACACAATAGATGATAATTATTTAATAAGATAATAGTAAATCAAACAAAATGGTGATTAATAGTGATAAGTTAACAAGAGAAGAATGGAGAGATTAAATCGATCTTTAACTGTATATATGTTGTGGTATAAGAAAAACTCAATAAGTTAAATTAACAGCGGAATTGTATATTATGATATTAAAGACAAAAGAATGAAATGATGAGTATAAAGGTAAAGATAAATCAAGTATAATCCAAAGTCAATAAAATCTAAAACAATATTTAGTGGGGAAAAAAAAAACAAAGACATTTGTGTAGTAATGATATTTAAGATATTTACCTCTTAGAAAAAATACATCATACGCTTTTATTTCCAAAATTTGAATACTTTTATTAGATATAAATATCTTTTTAAGAGAAATTGAGAGAATACATTTTTAAAGATAACAAAACGAGATACATGGGTCGTGCATCGTACGTGCATCTTACTAGTCGATTGTAAGTTTGTAGACTTGAAATTTAAAGCTTATTCTTTTTCACGAGTGTGCAGGATATTCATATTACTCTGCAGGCAAAAAGGCTTCCTCTTTCCTCATGCTATGTCTTTGCTGCTTCAAGCTCTGAGTCTAGAGATCACTTCTTCAGAATATGGCGAAAAAATTTGTTATGAATAGTTCCTCAAATATCTATATCTTAAAAGAAAGCTTTTAACATTGGTGACAATTAAGTGTAGTTCAAATTGTAAGCCTATGCTTCCCCTATGTTCTAGGTCATGGGTTTGAGTCACCACAGGGGAGGTGGAGATCCAATGTAGATCCTCTTTGAAAAAAAAAAACAAAAAGCTTTGAACATTGGTATTTCACAACAAAAATTGTCTTACACTAGGTATTGCCCATAGTATGGCTTATAGATCTTTAGAGTTTTAAGGACTCGTGAATTGTAGGAGCAACTGAGCAAAGACATTTTTGTTAAGAGTTAAGAATGAAATACTCTTTGGAGAAGACAGTACAGTTAGTTCTAAATCATTGGTTTAAGCTAAGAAATGAAATACGCCTTTCTGATTATTAGTGGCATTAATAAGATATCAATTCCTTGTATCACTTCAGCAAGACCTGCTAGGATGTTGATTAATTACACTTAAACCAAACAATCATGATAGTAGCTTGGAACTGCGTAAGCCTTAGAATGGGTATTCCACATTGGAAAAAACTTACATAAACCCAGTCTTTGACCCCACCTGTAGATCATGTGGTCAAGATTAAATCTTGAAGATAGAATCTTGCTTACATAAGCTTATGTCATAGATTTCATAACATTTAATCTATACCACAAGGTCTACAAGTGGGGTCAAAGACCATGTCTACCTAAGTCTTCCCTTCCACATTTATTGCAACCAAGTGCAGTCTTAGTGACTGTCGCTCCATGCTAAATTATCTTTCAATCAAAGAAAAGATTTGGGTCCTAATACCTAGACAACGGAGAGAATTTATCTACATAACCTAGACAAGCAAAGTAACTTATTTTAGCCTTGAGAACAGTGGTAGACCTACTGTTTGTTTCCTAAACGAGGAGATGCAAGTAGTTTCTTCAGTCAATTGTTTTAGATACTGCTAGATTTAAAATATCAAGTTAGATCTATCCTTGTACGTTTCCTGGAGCATAATATCACCTTACCTTCAGAGGTTTTAATTTTCTTCGATTTGTTGCAACTAACATTGTGCGCCTTGTGCAAAGATGTCCATGTTCAGTTGTGTTAGTATAAAAAACACGCAGTACAAAGATAAATTTATTTAACATATATAAAAATATGTTGGAGAAGAGAATGAGTTACAAAATAACACACATCGGACTCTCATATTGATACTCGCATAAACCCACGGCAGCCCTACCATTAGACTAGAATCTCTCTATTTTAGACTCTCTCAATCAACTCTTCTCTACTGAATAAACTAAACAAATCATCTATTTATAGGGTAATAAATTTAACTACCAAGAAATCTAGAAACCTAATTAGAATAGGAAATAACAACTCTAAACATAATTGTATTAGCAAACTAAATTACTTAAACAACTAAATTACCAAAATCTAATAATAACATATTTCCTAATTGATAAGGAGTTTGGTTTAATTATGTCATCAATGCCTCCCTTAAACCAAATTCTCCAAACTCTTCATGAGGGTAGATCCACGCCATGCAAGATTAAGACGATCAAAATTTTTCATGCAATTTTTTTCGACCACAATTTGGCATCGTCAATTTGATTTAATTTTCATCTAAACATCAAAATTTTTCAAACGATCCACGTATCTGGACTGTTAAATTTTCGTCGTACACTTTTCTTCAATTATCAACCTCCATGAATTTCATGATAACTGGTATCAAAATTCTCAACTTTTGTAAATCAATCACAATCTACTTGGTAGGATTTTTTTCCTCCATCACTGCTCAACAACAATAAAAATAATCACGACAGTATCACTTTTTTTATATCCCTGTCCAATTAGAGCCAATTTCGTTACACCCTAATTGTCAAACGAGTACCCCAAGACCAACCTTATGTGATCTAATTTTTTGATGTTCGAGTATTCCAACAAAAAAATTTTCTCCAATTTTTGACAAATATCCCAAGATCAAACTCTTGAACCTAGAGTTCTGATACAACTTGTTAGCATAAAAAAATACGCAGTAGAAGATAAATTTATTCAACACATATAAAAATGTGTGGGAGAAGAGGAGAAGTTACAAAATAACGCACATCGGACTCTCATATTGAGACCTTTATTCAACACATAGAAATATGTGGGAGAAGAGGAGCAGTTACAAAATAGTGCACATCGGACTCTCATATTGAGACCCGCATAAATCAATGGCATAATAGCCTTACCATTAGACTAGAATCTCTCTATTCTAGACTCTCTCAACTCAACTCAACTCTTCTCAACTGAATCAACTAAACAAACCCTCTATTTATAGGGTAACAAATTTAACTTCCAAGAAATCTAGAAGCTTAATTAGAATAGGAAATAACAAGTCTAAACATAATTGTGTTAGGAAACTAAATTATTTAAATAACTAAATTACCAAAATCTAATAATAACACATTTCCTGATTGATAAGGAGTTTGGTTTAATTACACCATCAAGTTCTCCTCAAATATGAACGAAACATCAAATATCACATGGATAGTAGAACGCTCTATCTAAGAATGTTGAAATGCAACTAGTAATGTATGATAAACTAATTGTTTTCGTATTGTTAAATATAAAAATATCCAACATTGGTTAACTATGTTAAGATCCTATATTAATTAATAAGTTTCATGGGCCACTACACTAACTGCCAATTAGTTTTGATTTGAAAGCCCATGTTCTTTAATATGATATCAAAGGTAGTCTTAATTGTTTTCCCATCCACCCATGACTCAGGCTTTATCCACATTGTCCTTGTTTCAGTCCAAGTTATACTTGAGAGGGGGCATTAAATATAAAATATCCCATATTGATTAGCCCAAAGATCCTAAACTAATTAACAAGGTTCATGAGCCACACCACTCATTACCAATTAATTTTGAGATAATAATTCATATTTTTTAACATGGTATCAATACTAACCTCAGATTTTCTCCCATTCACACGTTCCTTGGGTTCTCTCCAGCCTAACCTAACGAGCTTGCTCAAATTCCCTGGGAGCTCAATGAACCCAAGTCACGGGTTCTCTCTCTAGATCTGGGCACTCATCGCCAGGAGCTCAAAATAACCCAAGTCACGGGTTCTTTCTAGTCTCGGGTACTCAACCAAGTACTCAAGTCATATGTGAGAGAGAATGTTAAATATTAAATATCTCATATTAATTAGCCACAAGATCTTGTACTAATTCATATAAATCATGAGCCACTCTACTTATTATTAATTAGTTTTGAGATGAAAATCTAAGTTCTTTTAACACATATTTAAAAAAAGATTGGAGTATCCCAGCTTTTGGGTGTCATATGGATGTGGATACAAATGCACTTTATTGCGCACACAATTTGGAGGGTGAGCATTCATGTATTTTTAAGCTAAACTTTAAGTCGTACATTGTTTTGTGATTACACTTGAGACTTGGTATTTGTAGCTACTAGCCATTGTAGCTCCTGAGCACCAGAAACATTAACAAAAGTTGGTTCATCGGTTGATACTAGGAAAGAATGGTCAAAGCTTAAGAAATAGAGTGAAGAATTTTTTGATAAATATTCTTCAAGTTCAATCGTGAAAAACTGGGGGATGATCTCTGCCCTCTGGAAATGATACATTGGAAGCTTCAGTCTTCTATGTTCAGGAAACTCTACTTGTCATTGAGATGACAAATAAGCAATTGTGATCGGGTCCCATAAAGAAGTCTAAACTTGCTTGTGAAGAAAGTAGTTGGATTAGCCAAGCACCTATTGTATCATAAACCGATTTCTGAAAACTTGTTAATAAGTTTTCTGTTTCATGCAGATGTTCAATGTGCCTGGGGGATTATCAAGCAGGGGAACGGCTTCAGCAGATACCTGCTTGTAGGCATGCATTTCACATGGATTGCATTGACAGCTGGTTATCGACTCATGCCACGTGCCCACTCTGCCTCCAATCCCTATTTGTGTCTGCTAAAACATCATTTAAAACACTAGGTATTAGTTAGAAAGCAGTAACATGTCTTCTGACAATCAAAATGGTGGGGACATATATCCTGAAAATGGCTCTCAACCAAATGAAGGCAGTGGCCAAACTAATGGGTCCTGCAATACAATAGATGAAAGAATTCGTGTTGAAGAAGAGGACAGTAGGTGAACATGACACAGATGCTAATAGAGAAATCACGGGAAATAATGAACACTAGCAATGCAAGTTATGGTGTTTTGGAAGTCATAGAGTTCTTCCCGCCGAAGCAACTAACTTTTAGTATGAAGTTATTAATGTGGATGCAAGTGATGAAGCTATTAGGTATCACTCCAGAAAGTTAACGTCACCGTATTGATTTTGACATCCTAGAAAGAAAAATAAGACGACAGAAGCATTTTAGTAAAAATAGCTGGTTACAAGCCTAAAAAACAGGCATCATATTTCATCTTTCATGGCAGCTCTTAGACAGGAATCCTCAATGCTTATGCAATACAAATTAAAAAGGAAGTAAAGGAGAAAGATTGCTACCGTATAAGATTAAAGGATAATTTTAGGTGGCAAAATTTGTTATGGCATTGAGCAATTACTAGATATCATAAGTATTCTAATAGTTACTCAACAATTAACAGGGGTTTTGCATTAGAAAATGGTGATGCAGCAATTGTGGAAAAATAATCTCTATTTTGTAAAAAAAAATACGTCACTCATTCTAAATTAATTTCTCTTAGTTATTGCACAACTATTAAGAAGTCTTTGTTTAGTAATAACCATAAATTTTTGTCATTTTTACTGGGCCATCGAGACACCACTTATGCAAGTCTATAAATGTCAACTACTTACGATCCTGTCCATTTTACGAAATTATATTTTATATTTTGTTATTCTCTTTAAAACTTAATAAACAAGTTTTAATGGACTAACATAAATAAATAAATAAATATATATATATATAAACTTTGATTGGAGTAACATGATTATTCCCAAACCTTATTTTGATGATTACATAAGCACTAAACTTTGAAAACAAGTTGTGCAGCTCTGCTATCTTTTCTGCTGAACCAGGTCGTTCCGACGCAATACACCGTCCGAACTATGCCACTTTTCTCGAAAGGACAGGAGCGTCCGATACAGATTCACTCGGACGCATTTCACCTTCCGAACGGATAGAGCACTGGCAGAAAGTAAACTTCTTCATGCACCTGCAATGGACGCACAGGCACGTCCAAGGAAATATCCCTCGGACATATTTTCGCCCGATTGATAAAAATCAAGAATCCTAAGCTCCTCAACGGACCCATACAACTGTCCGAACAAAGCTTGCTTCGGAACGAACAGAATCGTCCTAAACCCAGTCCGGACGATGAAGCGGACGCATGCACGGCCGTCCGAATGACATCTTTCACCAACTATACTGAGATCGGACGCTGTGTCGGACGCACCATCTTTATCTCGGACGTCCGAAATCTTTAACAGCTAGTTTTTGTGCATTTATTATTAAGCCGTTGGGAATTAGTTACAACCAGAATTTATTGCTCGTATATATACCTACTCTATTGTTCTGTAAGGAATATCTAGTAAATTGAATATAAGCTTTAGAAAAGAGCAATTTAAGTTGAAATTGGCTATAGTGCTATATTGTATTAGTGTGTAGCTTAGAGTGCAATTTAAAAGATTGAGTGGAGTTCTTTATCTGATAATCTTATACTAAAGTGAGGTTAAAAGTGAAATTCTTGGTTCAATTAAAGTGAATTAGTGTGAGCAAGGATTGTCCTACTTTGTGTACATTAGAAGATTATTGACTCACCAATTTTGTGAAGCATTCTAGTAGATTAACACTTCAAACTTGGTAGTTTGGAAGTATTGCTTGTTTAATTTCTCTCGTTACCTTTCTATATTTCATAAGTTTCATTGTCTTTATATCTATTTATCCATTTAATAGTTTAAAAGATTTTATTGGTGATTATTTTGCTATATAATTTTTAAGAAACCTAATTCACCTCCCTCTTAGGTTACTTTGGGGCCAATAATTGGTATCAGAGCGTTGGTCTCATTCTATTGCTTAAATTTCTTTTGACAAAAGATCTATTATGACAACTAATAATGCTCTATTTTTTTAGGGTCAATCCATCACTAGGCCCCCTATATTTAATGGGGCAAATTTTATTAGTTGGAGAGATAGAATAAAAATATTTTTGAAATCAATCTATTGATAGACTTACGGTATGTTATAAATGAAGGTCCCTTTGAAGCCACCATCATTGATGATCATACAAATAGAAGAAGAGAAAAGACAGGGGATGAGCTCACTCCACAAGACAAGGCAAACTTGACTTTAAATGCGAAAGTTATGAATGTGCTATGTAATGCCTTGGATGCTAATGAATCAATTCGTGTCAAGGGATGCATTTCAGCTAAAAAATTTTGGGATAAATTGAAGGAAATCCATGAAGGGAGTGATGATGTTTGAGAGCAAAAAAAATCCTTGTTGCCAAGTATGAGTCTTTCAAGATGGAACCACATGAGAATATTGACAAAATGTATTGTAGGTTCAATGACATCATTAAAGATCTTGAACCCTTGGGTAAGGAGTATTCTTTAGGTGAAAAGAATAGAAAAAATTTGAATGCTCTATCCAAAGAATGGGAGGCCAAAACAATCGCTATAGAGGAGGCTAAGAATTTAAATTCTATGCCTATTGAATCATCTAATCAACTCTCTTACTTCTTATGAATTGAAGTTAAAGGCCAAAGTGGTGAATGATGAAGAAGCAAGACGAAAAAGGAGCATTGCATTAAAGACCTCTCAAGAAGAAGATGAAAATAGCTCCATCAATCTAGAAGATGAAGATCTTGATGAAGGAGATCTTGCACTCATCATCAAAAGATTTCTTAAGCATTACATCAACAAACGGAGAATGAGAAGAGGTGGAGCTACCAACTCAAATAATTTCAAAGGGAAGACTAAGCTAGAAATGAAGAAGCAAAATGAAAGGTGCTTTGAATGCGGTCAACCTGGACACTTTACAAATGAGTGTCCTTCCAAGAAAAAGAAGGAAGGAAGAAAGCCCCGATTCAACAACTTTCAAATCATATGAGATGATTGCAATTCCGAAGGAGAAGTTGAAGAGGAAATGGAGTCGGCACAAATGGCCTTTATGGCCATTAGAGATGATGAGGTATAAATATCACCAACAATGCTAAGTGGTTGACCATAGATAGTGGATGCTCAAGACACATGACAAGTGATGCTTCTCTCTTCACAAATCTCAAATCCAAAAATAGTGAAAAAGTAATATTTGGGGATGACAATAAAGCAAAATCAATCGGCATTGGTGATGTAGGTAAAAATGGTGAAATCTTGATTAAGAATGTGCTTCTTGTTGATAATTTGAACTACAATTTATTGAGTGTAAGTCAACTTTATGATAAAAATTTATGTGTTATTTACCAAGCATGAATGCCTTATTTTTTATAAAAATCATGTTGTTTTATTTAAGGGTGCTAGGCACAATGATGTTTATGTGATTCACCTTGACAAAATTAGTAATAGGAATGCAAAATGTCTTACCGCTTTCATAGATAATCCTTGGCTTTGGCATAGAAGATTTTGTCATTTTAATATGGATTTAATTGAAAAACTTGCTAAGAATGAATTAGTAAGAGGTTTGCCAAAATTAAAGTTTTTGAGAAATAAAATTTGTGATGCATGCCATTAATTTGGTAAACAAGTTAAAGGTTCCTTTAAACCAAAGAATTGTGTGTCTATTTCTAAACCTTTAGAATTATTGCACTGAGACTTGTTTGGACCAACTCAATATAATAGTCTTGGTGGTAGTAAATATGCTTTTGTGATTGGGGATGACTATTCTAGGTATACTTGGGTATTATTTCTTGTTCACAAAAATAAAACTTTTGAAAAATTTATAAAATTGTTTTCTAAAATTCAAAATTTGTTGAATTTGAAGATCACTCGATTAAGAAGTGACAATGGTGCCGAATTTAAATATGGAGCCTTTCCCGAATTTTGTGATCATAACGGTATTTTACATGAATTTTCGGTTGTTAGAATTTCTCAACAAAATGGTGTTGTTGAAAGGAAAAATAGAACACATCAAGAAACCGCTAGAACTATGATTAGTGAAATGATTTATCAAATATTTTTGGGTCGAAGTCGTTAACACGGCTTGTTATGTCATGAATCGAGTATTGTTGATTTATGTCTATTTTAAACAAAACTCCTTATGAACTCTTGTTTTGTAAAAACTCCGTTGTAAGCTATTTTAAAGTTTTTGGTTGTAAATGTTTTATTTTAAAAATCAAAGAAAATCTTAGTAAATTTGATAAAAAATTGAATGAATAAATTTTTCTAAGATATTCTAGTGACAAGAAAGTATACCGAGTATACAATAGAAGAACGCTTTTGATTGAAGAAGTTGTACATGTTACATTTAATTAAGCTAATAATGTTATTTCAAAGAATATATGTGGAGATGAAAATGTAGGTATTCAAAAGGAGTTTGAGAAGCTTACTATCCATGAAGATTATCAAAAGATCACATCAAGCAATGATGTCAACTACCATCAAGTAGATGAAGAAGAAGAAAAGAACGAGGATATTCCAAAAGATCTTCCAAAAGCATGGAGATTTGTCTCTAGTCACCCTCAAGATTTGATCATAGGTGATCTATCCGATGGGGTAAAAACTTGATCTCATAAACTCAATAATTTTGAATAGTAATTGTGCATTACTTTCTCACATTGAACCTAAACATGTAGATGATGCATTAAATTATGAATCTTGGGTTATTGCCATGCAAGATGAACTTAGTCAATTTGAGAAAAATAACGTACGGACCTTAGTTGAAAGACCATAAAGTCACCTATAATTGGAACAAAATGGATTTTTAGAAACAAATTAATTGATAAAGGTGAAATCATAAGGAACAAAGTTAGACTTGTTGTAAAAGGTTATGCTCAAGAAGAAAGGTATTGACTTTGATGAAACTTTTGCACCCGTTGCTAGATTAGAATCCATTCGCATGTTTCTCGCATGTGCATGTTTTAATGATTTCAAATTATTTCAAATGGATGTCAAAAGTGCCTTTTTAAATAATTTTATTGATCAAGAAGTTTTCGTTGAATAACCTCTCGATTTTGAAAATAAAAATTTTTCAAATCATGTTTTCAAACTCTCTAAACCCTTATTGGTTTGAAACAAGCTCCAAGATCTTGGTTGGTATGAAAGACTAAGTGGATTTTTGATTGAAAATGGATTTAAAAGAGATGTCGTTGATACCACTCTCTTTACCAAAACAAATTCTAATGGTTTGTTAATTGTTCAAATTTACATTGATGATATTATTTTTGGAGCAACTAATAAAGTTTGTGCAAGGATTTCACACACTTGATGCAAAAAGAGTTTGAAATGTGTATGATGGGAGAGTTACAATTTTTTCTTGGATTTCAAGTTCACCAAACAAAAGAATGGACATTTATTACACAAATCAAGTACACAAAAGAGTTACTCAAATGATTCTGAATGGAAGATTGCAAACAAGTTGGTACACCTATGTGCACCTCAACCAAATTTGATAAAGTTGAAGAAGGTAATAGTGTTGATGAAAAACACTATAGAGGTATAATCGGAAGCTTACTTTATTTAACGGCTAGCAGACTAGATATTATGTTTGCTGTTTATTTATGTGCTAGATTTCAATCTTGCCCTAAGGAATCGTACACACTTAATGGCTGTAAAAAGGATTTTAGATATTTAAAGGGCACAATGAATTTTGGTCTGTGGTACCCAAAATTCTCTATTTTTGATTTAATTAGTTTTTCTGATGTTGACATTGTTGGGTGTAAAATTGATAGAAAAAGTACTAGTGGTATGTGTCATCTCCTAGGTAATTGTCTTGTGTCTTGGTTTAGCAAAAAATAAAATTCTATTTCTCTTTCTACGGCTGAAGCCGAATACATTGCTGTTGGAAATTGTTGTGCCCAACTTCTGTGGATGAAACATACTTTAAAAGATTTTGGCGTTGTTTTTGATTGTGTGCCTATTAGGTGTGACAACACTAGTGCAATTAATCTCACAAAAAATCCTGTAATGTACTATAGAACTAAACACATTAATGTTAAGTACGATTTTATTAGATATATTGTTTGCAAAAAGGAAATATGTGTTGAATTTGTATCTATATTGGATCAACTGGCTGACATTTTTACTAAACCTTTAGCTTTAAATCGTATTTGAATCTCTTAGAAATTGTTTGGGGATTTCAAAGTTCACATCGGCATAAACTCTTTGTCCGGACACACATGCTCGTCCGAACAACACTCTCTGTCGGACACTCTCACTCGTCTGAAAACAACTTCTCTGCCTTGAACGGTTATGATCGTCCGAATTCTCCTCACTTTCTTCATTTTTCCAATGGAATCCTACCGAACGCTCCTCATCGTCCGAGAAAATATCGAATGCACTAGCCTTGAGTTTTGGCCCTCCGTTCATCAGCTTTCGGACGCACGAACGGACGCATACAAATCGTTCGGACTTCCGAACGATCACTCTACTCGCTTAAAAACGTTCACTTTTCCCCTTTCGGTCTGAACGATCACTCCACTCGCTTAAAATCGTTCACTTTTCCCCTTTCAGACTCACCCAAATCCTCGAACCCTCCTCTGGCGAAAAGTCTTCCCCCTCAAAATTCTTACAATTTCTTCCATCTCTTGCCAAATTGTTTGAGAAATCTTCTATTCCCAAATTGTTCATTACCCTTATTGCACTCCATTTCACCAATCTACCATCAAATTTCTTCAAATCTCCACCAACTTTCCAAAAATCACACTTTTTTCTTCTCTTATATATACTTTCAATTCACAATGGTTCGATCTCGTGGAGGCTTTTCAACAGCAACTCGTGGACGTATGTCAAAAGGAAAAGCTCCAGTGCAAGGGGAATCATCAGCTAATCCTCAAGTTTCAACAAATTCACCCCTACCAAAATTCATAGATGCCAAGGCATCTGAACGGTATACATCTCTTCTTCGTAAATCTATCATCGTTCAAAGACCTGTTTTCCAAGGTTTTTTTGATGAATTTAATCTTCCAATTGTCAAATCTTGTTTTGAAAAACAAAATTGGGGTCACCTAGTTCACATTGACTTACCTGTTTATCATGACATGGTGCTCCAATTCACAGCCAACCTTAGAAATGGCCCTACTGTTCATACATTAGTTTCTCGTGTGAACAACACAATCTTTTATCTTGAAATTTCTTCCAACATCATAAATACTATTTTTGAATGTGAAGTCTTATCCCTGAATGAATTTGCTTATTTCTTTTCTTCGGATAAATGGCCCGCTCTGGACACTAGATTTGATATTGACGAGGTTAGAGCAATTTTTAATATCAATTTCAAACAGGTATCGGAAGTCAAGACTACTTTGCTTACTCCTGAAATGAACATTTTATACACTCTTGTCACAAATTTATTGTTACCAACTGATGAACATCGCACTGAACTCAGAAAAATGCAGCTTTACTTATTTTACTGCATTTTCAAAGGGATTCCTCTCGATTTTGGGTACCTTTTCTGTTCCTTGTGGGAACTATCTCTCACTGATACTCGCCGAAACATTCTCTTCGGCAAATTTCTTACAAAAGTGTTTGTTATCTTGAAGTACCTTTCAGCGGCAACAAACAATTCCCTCCCTATTTCAACAAAGCCTACATTGAGCGAAAATGCTTACGTTTTTTTAATGATCATCATGGTTAACTAAAGCTGCTTATGATATTGAAAGATCAAAAACTCAAGCCCTACCTCTGGTCTAGCACTTCCCCGTTCCCCTCCTTCTCAAACACCTCCACTAGTCCATGATCCTCGCCTTTCTTCCTCCGAACCTCCATTTCACACATTTGCAGCCTTCTCAATTCCTTGACCACTAAGGTGAGCTCCTTCCAACGTCGTACTAATCGCAAGTTATAGCGTTTTGAAACTCGTCAGATGATCTTGCAAGAGGCACTCAGCTTGAGCATCTCTGCTTCAGCTCAAATTCAATTTGCAAATATTCAATCGCAGTACCCCCTGGACTCCTCTACCGAAAGTGAAGACAATGACAATGTTGAAGAAAAGGATGATCGTGAGGGCGACGACGAGGACATTGACTATTCATTTAATTTTATCATGCAACAACGCGACGACGAATATGACAATAGTGAAGCTACTGAAGATGATGCCCCTACCAAAAAGAGCAAGATCGAAACACGCTCTAGAAAGAAGAAAAATGACTCGACTTAGATTCTTTGTTCCTCCTTGAACCATTAATCTGTATTTTGATATTACTATTATGAATTACTTTGGTTTTGGAATTGAACCAGATGTTGACATTGTTATTGTTTGTTTGGAATTGAAATAGATGTTATTATCACGTAATGGTCTAATTTTGATGATGTCAAAATGGTGAGTAGGAATATGCAAAATTGTTGGTTGTTCTATTAATCATATCTGTTGATTTTTTATATACATGATTGGATATGTTTGGTTATTTGATGACTGTTTGTCATCATCAAAAAGGGGAGATTGATATTTTTCAAACCTTATTTTGATGATGACATAAGCACTAAACTCTGAAAATAAGCTGTGTAGGTCTGTTATCTTTTCTACTGGAAACAGGTCATTCGGACGCAGTACACCATCCGAACTATGCTACTTTTCTCGGACGAACAGGAGCCTCCGATACAGATTCACTTGGACGCATTTCAACGTCTGAACGAATAGGCAGAATTGCTTAAAAAGCAAACTTCTTCATGCACCTGCAACGGACGCATAGGCGTGTTCGAGAAAATATCACTCGGACATATATTTTCGTCCGATTGATAAAAATCAAGAATGCTAATCTCCTCAACGGAACCCTACAATTGTCCGAACAAAGCTTCCTTCGGACGAACAGGACCGTCTGAAACCCAGTCCGGACAATGAAACGAAAGCATG
Source organism: Cinchona pubescens (assembly GCA_025175665.1). Classification (NCBI taxonomy): domain Eukaryota; kingdom Viridiplantae; phylum Streptophyta; class Magnoliopsida; order Gentianales; family Rubiaceae; genus Cinchona; species Cinchona pubescens. The sequence continues at coordinate 188,110 of JANKKI010000125.1, forward strand.
CACGGCCGTCCGAACGACATTTTTCACCAACTATACTGAGATGGAACGCTGTGTCGGATGCACCATCTTTATCTCGGATGTCCAAAACCCTTAACGGCTAGTTTTTATGCATTTATTATTAAGTCGTTGGGAAGTAGTTACAACCAGAATTTATTGCTCGTATAAATACCTACTCTATTGTTCTGTAAGGAGTATCTAGTAAATTGAATATAAGCCTTAGAAAAGAGCAATTTAAGTTGAAATTGGCCATAGTGCTATATTGTATTAGTGTGTAGCTTAGAGTGCAATTCAAAAGATTGAGTGGAGAGTGATAATCTTATACTAAAGTGAGGTTAATAGTGAAATCCTTGGCTCAACTAAAGTGAATTAGTGTGAACAAGGGTTGTCCTACTTTGTGTACATTAGAAGATTATTGACTCACCAATTTTGTAAAGCATTCTAGTGGACTAACATTTCAAACTTGGTAACTTGGAAGTGTTGCTTGTTTAATTTCTCTTGTTACCTTTTAATATTTTCATTGTCTTTATATCTATTTATCCATTTGATAGTTTAAAAGATTTTATTGGTGATTATTTTGCTATATAATTTTTAAGAAAGCTAATTCACCCCCCTCTTAGGTTGCTTTGGGGCCAACATAATATAAATACTATATGAAAAAAGTAAAAGAAAATGAGATGTTTCTGTGTCAATTTTATAACATACAAAACGGATAGCACGGTAAAAATACTAAAGCCAACTAAAAAGAATAACGAACATTTGCAATTTTGATTCATATTAATTTTGGAAAGTTCTTCATTCAAAGTTAAAGAAGACAAGCAAAAGAAATATATAGAAAAATAAAATCTTCATTTATAAGTTCAGAGAAGAACTGTCAAGAAAAATAAGTTTATTAAAGAGTCATTACTCTTTATGCCCCGTGCTAAGATAATACATACATAATCACTTGTAGGTATGATAAAAAAGAATGATTTATAACTGTCCGAAATTTGTACGAACAGTATCAAAATTATTTAATACACGTGCATGCTTTTACATCTTCAAATTGAAAAAAACATAAAAGTAAAACTGTGTTATAAAATTCGTCAATGAGTAGCAAATAAGATCAATTTGAAGTTGAAAAACTTATTTTGCCCGACATACAAAAAATACTTGCATATTGTCAATCTAGAGATTTAAAAAAAACTTAAAAACAATAATATATCAATTATAAAATGAAGTTTATATAATCATGCATTTTGTCACATTAACACCCAAGAAGATATTCAAATGTTATTCAGTGGTAAACAACGTTAAGAAAATGATGAAAAAAATGGTAATAAATGTACCGGAGGAGTAAATCTTCCCAAAGTCGTAATTGAAAGGTCATCACTTTCCTTCCTCCAGTGATCCATGAAAATTTTCATAGTTTTCTAGTGAACCAGGAGAGGACACATAGTAGTACATTAAAGTACAACACGCCTTTTTTTTTATAGAAAATACTATCATACACTCGGTCTTGAGCCACCTGTAAACCTCGCGGTCAAGATTAAATTTTATAAAATATTGCTTACATCAGCTGATGTCACAGATTTCATAATATTTAATCTACACCACAGGGTCTATAAGTGGGGCCATAAACCAGATCTACCTTAGTATTTCCCCTTTTTTATTACTACTTGAAACCTCCATAGCTGAAGAACAATGATTTTGCTACCTACAATTTTTATTTCTTCTAAATAACTGCCAACCATGAAAAATGTCAAAAACTTAAAAATTGGCAAACGTATAACATGAATATATAATTGAAGTACAATATACCTATTGTTACAACTTGAAGCCTAAGTAGCACGACGAACAATGATTTTGCTGACCTACAATGTTTGTTTTCTTCTAAAAAACTACCACCCAACGAAAAAAAAGTAAAAAATTAAAAAAGTATATCAGAAACATGAACATGTGTAACATAAGAGAATAGTAATTGAGAGATTAATACCTGTAGAATCATTTACACGTAAAAAAACTAGATTATAAGAAAAATTGTGTCAAATTGTTGTTTTCCCTCAAATTCTCACACATCTCCTCATAAATTAGAAAATCAAAACCAATAATAATAATAATAATAATGAAAAATAAACTGACCAACTTGGTAACAATGCTTAAAAAAAAAAAAAAACATACGGATACGTACCTTTGATGTAATTTTGTCAGCAATTTTTAACAATCCGTTTGGCGACTTGTAATTTCAAGAATAAATGTAAATGATAAGGATTATAAGGACTTTTAAACACAGGATAGAGAAAGTTAAGTAAATTTTTAAACATCGCATTTATGAATTTCTTAACCGAGAGAGTGAAGAATTATTCTGAGATAAAAAGTCATAACTTTCATCTGAGTAGATGATAGGATAATTTTTAATTTGATTTTGGTTTTGAAAAGATTGGATATAACATATTAAAACTTGAACATAAAAGATAGCAAATTTGAATTATATGAAAAGGAGTTAGTGTATGAGTCAAAGAGAAATTCGTGGGAGAGTTGAGAGAGCAGAGAGTGCTGAGCGTAAATCAGACTTCAATCGGATTGTACCGAGTAAGAAACAGATATATTTACCAGAAAAAAGAGGTCAAGTGTTCATCTTTATTATATTTACTAGAAAAAAAGTATATGCTCCACACGTGTAATAGTCCTGATTTGTTAGAAATTTTTAGTTTCTTTTAAATTAAATGAATAATCAGTAAATAAAAAAACTTAGAATACAAAGTATAAACATTTTATCATTTAAGGTTTTTTTTTTTTTATTTAATGCAAAAGTTATATATTTTTAAATATAAATATTTAATATTTTTTCTTTATTCTTCGAAATTATTTTCAGCCACTTCCAAGTTTACCCTTTCTTTTTTAAATGTTTTTCATACATCAATTCCATTCCATCTCAAATATAAACAAACTTTCTCTTTTATGAGAACATGATGTAATATTTGCATCTTATTTTTATTTCTCTTTTAGGCGTTTAGATTATGATTTCCCACTATCAATTACTTGATCAATTAAAGATAAAGATATTTTTCATAGTATTGAACTTTTTAAATATATTTATATATAATTTGTATATACTAAAAGATGAAATTACTATCAAGTGCTAAACATCCTCTTATAAATGAAGTATAGATATTCTTTTATTAGCAAAAATTATTTATAGGAGATCAAATGATATATGGATAATAATTATAAAATTAATTAGTTATAATTTCAAAAAATGCGAAAAAATGAATCTGATTAAAATATAAAAAATGAATGCACAAAAAAATCATTATAAAATGTTAAAATCTAATTAAACTAATATATTCTCCAAATTATTAATAGGTACCATATAGTATATTAAAATCATTTTTAATTAAAATTAAAATAACAAATTGTTCTTTTATGTTGCTCTGAAATATACTGAATATTAATGAAAACAATCATTTATCTTACCATAAGATACACGTAGTGCTAATGAAAAAAAACATGTAGTTTTAAAGATATCTAAAATTACACGTTACTTTAAGTTTGATTTTATATAAATTTCTTTCAAAATTAATCATTAACATATTGTGTAAATGTGTATACATATAGAGAATATATTGATTTTTTTTATATTTCTTGAATTTTTATTTTATTTTTAAAAAAAGAGCATTTACAGTATATTTCCACTTGCTCTCTTGGTGACTCGAATATATTGGTATTTTTCATTTTCTTAACCTTATGATAACATTCATTTTAGGACTTCGTGAACATTTTAAACTATTCCCTTCATTTTGAATGGTATCGAATGTAGTTAAATCCGAAATTATATTTTGATACATTACTTTATTGTGAAATTAAAATTTGTATTTATTAAATATATAAATGAAATTAAAGCCTGTACTAATAAAAGTGTGTGAATTTTATTTTTGTTTTTCGCATACTTTTTCAATTAATTCCTTATACTATTTATTAAGATAGTTAATCTATATTTTTATTATTTTATTAAATAGTGTAAAAATTACATTATAGTTTTCAAAGTTGATGAACAACACAATTATATCTAAATTTATTTTATAATATTTAATGATATGATTTTATTTGCATAATTTATATTTCCTTTTACATTACTTACCTACTTATTTTTCTATATGTCATTCAAACAATTTACGCGTAACATTCTTATATTTCTTGCAATGATTATTCTAAACTACTTTAGGTTTGTATCATACTATCGGTTGAAAATTTTCTACCTCACAATAGCTACTCTAACTATATTTTTTTTATCAAATACTGTAACAACTATCATTGTAATTTTCAAAGTTGACATTTAAACTTCATATATACCAACAACTTTTTAGGGTATTTAATAATATGATTTATTTGTATAATTATATTAATTACTTACCTAAGTGTTTTTTCTATATTAGTATCACAAATTGTGTATAGAATCTCTTGTATGTGTTACAATGATTATTTTGGAATATTTTGGGCATTGTATTGTATTATGAGCTGAATTTATTTTGTACCTCATCAATAGTTACTGTACACCGATATATATTATAAAATGATATTATTAAAGATAAGAATTTTGTAATCAAATATTATTGAAAAGATATAAAATTAACAGATATTTTTATCTCAATTAAAAATTGTGAGTTTTCTGTTTCGTTCAAATCTTTACTTTCGTTGCTTGGGTAATTTTCTTTTCTTCGTCCAAGGAATGCAAAAACAAATCTAAATTAATCATAATAAAAATTTAAATGAGAAAGAAAATAGTATTATATGCTCCACTATTTTTTCACTTTTATTAATATTAAAATTTTTATTTGTATGATTATTAATTTTGTGATTTTTAACTTGGAGGAATACTTTGATATTAAAAATATATATTACTGAATTCAAATGCCAATCAAGTCAAATACAATGCATAGAGTTTGTTAGAGGCATTTTCTCCTCTTTTATTTATTTTATGTTAAATTTTAGTGGGGTTGAACTTTTTGGGGCAAAGGTAAGCTTAATTCCATAAGTGAAAGAAGTTGTTAACACTAATAAATTTGGAAGCTCAACAATTTAACTTATTTGCTATGATAAACAACTAATTATTTATTATACGTTGATTTTAAACCACAATAACTTCATGTCATAACCAAAATAAATATATGATTAATCACACTGTAATATAGCCAAAAAATTTATATTTTTAATCAAAATAGTTATAGATGTTATTGGCATATGAAAATATATAAAACAAAAAAAAAATTCTAATTAACTAACACACAAGAGCATACTTGAATAAACAGTTAGAGAAAAGAAAATAATTATTTGTGAATTTACAATATATAAAAGACTATTTTTATTAGGAATACAAAATAAAAACAATTTGAACAATGTATAACATTTGTAAAATAATAACTTTTATTTATTCTTTGCTCAAGTATAAATAATTTTTCTATTCTGAAAAATTTATACCTTTTTTATTACATATTTATGCTAGAATTTTGTAATAATTTAAGGAAGAAATAATTTGAACACACATAATAGCTATAGAAACTAGTTTTATTTTATTTTAGCTCAAATAGAAATTACTTTTATACAATTAAAATTTTTACCATCTTATTATGTATATATGTACAATTTTTCACATAAATCTAAAGAATTATGTTATAGCAGTTTGAAATATATATATGATGAATAATAGTAGTATTATAAAAGATAGATAATCTTGTTATATTTGTTGGCGCAAAAGCAACCTAAGAGGGGGGATGAATTAGGTTGTTTCAAAAAATAAACCTTTTAATGTGCTTAATGAAAATGTAAACTTTATGCAACAAATAAACACTTAAACACAAATGAATACAATAGATATTCAACAATTGAAGCTTAAAGAACAAATGTAAAGATTGAGATAGAGAGTATTGACTCAAACCAAACTCCCAAACTTCTCAAGTTTGGAGTATATCCACTAGTAGTGCCTCTTCAAAGAAGGTGAGGCAATAACCTTCTTGTACACAAAGTAGGCTCACCCTTGCACCAACTAAATTCCTCTAGTTGAGCCAAAGGGTTTTACACTACAACCTCACTTTTGTACACTTGTTATCCCTCTACTCTTACACTTGAAGATCACTCACTAGTCTACTCTTGCTCACACTAATTCCCTCTAATTGAGCTAAGAGAACTACACTACCCAAACCAATACAACCCACAATATGTTAGGCTATTTCTTCCCAAATAGCTCTTACAAGTATTTGTATTGAATGCAGTAGTTCCACTCTCTACATATTTGCAATTACAGACTTGGGGGTATTTATAGATGCCCAAAAACTGCATCCAACAATTCTCTAACAGCTATTTTCTGTTTACTGGAAAACTAGCCGTTAGATATTTGGGACGGCAAATGCAATTGGTGTGCGTCCGAACGAACTCTATGGCAGCAGTTGGATCTTCCGGATGGCTGCTGGTAAACTCTGCATTCGACGTTGCATCCTTTCTTTGAGGGTATTCGTTCGGATGTCCGAGGATGCATCCGAAACTATGTCTGGTCGATGCAATGTCTTCTGGAAATATGATCGAAAGTTATTCCTCGTCCAAGACTGCTTCAGGTTTTTGTGTCAGACGATTAACATCGTTCAAAGCTCTGTCTTCCGGAAGTCATTTGTGTCCGATAAGTTTATCACTTCCAATGCCCTCTGGGCATGTATCGGACAGTCACTTGCATCCGAGCTCCTTTCTCTCGGACGGTCTTCATTATCTGAATCTCCTTGTTCTTCTGCACACTTGTTTACAAGTCGTTAGTATGATTTGGTCATCATCAAAACATGATTATCATAATTGGGGTCCAACAATCTCCCTTTTTTTGATGATGACAAATCAATTGGACAATTCTAAAAATAACCATAAAATATGAGGCACAAGACAAGAAGTTTTGTCCATTATTTCTCTCCCCCTTTTGGCATCATCAAAACATAATAAAAAATAATGCAATTTTAAGCTCCCCCTAAGTTTATTTTCCCCCTTAAAAGGTGAATGTAATTCAAGTGAGTACATGGGGAATAAGTCAAGCTGTGCAAAACATTTGTTCCCTTCAAAAAACATGTATTCAAGTAGATGTGAGGGAATTAATGCAAAGAATTAGCATTAAGACCATTTTTGCTCGAAAGGATCATCAAAACAATAAAGCATACGTGATGCAAAATAATCCATTAAAAAAGAGAATGCTCCCCCTTACTTTTGAAAATAGTGACTTATTATAAACTAAAAGTGGGGATACTTGTACCCAACCATTCTAAGCAAATTTAAACACATAGTTGAAAAACATTTAAGAGATCATAGTTCACATTAGCAAGTGAATGCACAATTTTGATAAAATTTTAAGTGTAACCCATTTTAATGTCATGTTAGCTCATATGCTTTGAACACCCTCCATTGATGATCCATCTTGAATCCTAGGACAGAGATTTGGTGCTCACCAAGCATACCTACATGCAAAGTTAAATAACAATTTTTGGTACCCAAACTTTCTTGGGTCCAATTGGGTTAGTGACATGCTTAAGCACCCAAATAGAATTTATTCCCAACTTTTCATTTCTTTTAACATAACAATTTTTCTTTAAACGAACATGTTGATGACAATAATTGTAAATAATATTTTTATTGCCATAAAAAGAAGATTTAGACTTAATAAAGTACAAATCATCATTTCTATAGGTGACAAAATTTTTGTTGATATGTATAATTCTAGTTGTTTTGTTTTCAAAAATATTTTCCTTTTTCTTTTGAAAAAGAACATCAAGATCATCTATTCTCTTCTTCAATGAAGCTTGTTCTTCCTTGATCTTGGTTTTTCCATCAAATTTTTTCTTCAAAGCATCATTTTCTTTTGTCAAAAAATTATTTTCATGCACAAGTTTTGAGTTGGCACTCAATAAAGCATTAACTTTAATTTTTTATTCTTTGTTCCTGGAGCATATGATTCTTTCAAACATTTATGCATTTTAAAATTAAATGATTCAACATCATCATTATCATCATCACAAGAATCATAACTTAGGATACCTCATTATTGCCAAGAGCCATAAAAGCCATTTGATCCTCCTCATATTCTTCTTCAACTTCTCCATCCGAATTGCTATCATCCCATGTAATTTGGAAGTTGTTGAAGTGAGGCTTCGTTGACCCTTTCTTCTTCTTGGAAGGACTTTCATTTGCAAAATGTTCCGCTTGGCCACACTTGAAGCATCTATTATTTTGAGAAGCTTTTAATGCTATGCTTCTATTGGCCCTTGCTTCCTCCTCATCTTGTTCCTTGTATTTCAACTTCAATTCAAAGGAGGTTAGAGAATTGATCAATGAATCAATAGGCACATAATTTAAATTTTTAGACTCTTCTATGGCAATGGATTTAGGTTCCCATTCCTTAGGTAAAGTATTCAAAATCTTTCTATTCTTTTCACCCAAGGAATATAATTCTTTACCTAAACCTTCCAAATCCTTTACAATATCATTGAACCTACAATACATCTTGTCAATGTTCTCATGAGGTTCCATTTTGAAGGATTCATATTTAGCCACAAGAAGTGACTTCTTTTGCTCTCTAATATCTTCATTTCCTTCATGGATTTCTTTCAATTTGTCCCATATCTCCTTGGCTGATTTGCAACCATTCACTTTGGAAGACTCATCTACATCCAAAGCATTGTACAAAATATTCATAACTTTAGCATTTAAAGATAAATTTATTCTATCTTGTGCATTTAACTCATTTTTAGTCTTAGGCCTTAATCTATGTATATTTTCATCAAAAAATATTAGCCTCAAAAGGACCTTCATCAACAATATACCACAAATCAATATCAATGAATTGTATGAAAATTTTCATTCTTTCCCTCCAAAAATAAAATTAATGCCATTAAACATGGGAGGTCTAGAAATGCAATGCCCCTCTAAAAACAAAGCATTATTGGTTGCCAAGTGTAATAAATATCTTTACTCAAAGGTGATTAAACCAAAACAAGAAGAGACCAAGCTCTGATACCAATTGTTGGCCCAAAAGCAACCTAAGAGGGGGGATGAATTAGGTTGTTTCAAAAAACAAACCTTTTAGTGTGCTTAATGAATATGTAAACTTTATGCAACAAATAAACACTTAAGCACAAATGAATACAATAGATATTCAACAATTGAAGCTGAAGGAACAAATGTAAAGATTGAGATAGAGAGTATCAAACCAAACTCCCAAACTTCTCAAGTTTGGAGTATATCCCCTAGTAGTGCCTCTTCAAAGAAGGTGAGGCAATAAGCTTCTTGTACACAAAGTAGGCTCACCCTTGCACCAACTAAGTTCCTCTAGTTGAGCCAAAGGGTTTTACACTACAACCTCATATTTGTACACTTGTTATCCCTCCACTCTTATATTTGAAGATCACTCACTAGTCTACTATTGCTCACACTAATTCCCTCTAGTTGAACTAAGAGAACTACCTACAATAGTCAACTACCCAAACCAATACGACCCACAATATTTTAGCCTATTTCTTCCCAAATAGCTCTTACAAGTGTTTGTAATGAATGCAGTAGTTCTACTGTCTATATATTGACAATTACAGACTTGGGGGTATTTATAGATGCCCAAAAACTGCATCCAACAATTCTCTAATGGCTATTTTCTATTTATTGGAAAACTAGCCGTTGGACCTTTCGGACGGCTGCTGCTAAACTCTGCATGCGACGTTGCGTCCGTTCTCTGAGGGTATTCGTTCGGATGTCTGAGGATGCGTCCGAACCTGCGTCTGGTCGATGCAATGTCTTCTGGAAATATGATCGGATGCTATTCTTCGTCCAAGACTGCTTCAGGTTCTTTGTGTCGGACGATGTTAGCTGTCTTTCGGACAATCAATTGTGTCTGATAAGTTTATCACTTCCAATGCCCTCTGGGCGGACAGTCACTTGGATCCAAGCTCTTTTGTCTCGGACGGTCTTCGTCATCCAAATCTCCTTGTCCATTCTTCTGCACACTTGTTTACAAGCCGTTAGTATGATTTGGTCATCATCAAAATATGATTATCATAATTGGGGTCCAACAATATTAAATGAAGACTTTTTTAGATAGGCCAATTATACTCCATGAAGGACATGCTAGACATAACATTTTAACTAAGGGTACATTATGCGGGACAAAAAGGAGAAAAATAATATATTATCTCAACAGGATTATATGACTACAAAATAGTTGGTGGTGTCCTAAAAAATATTATATGAGGAGTAATTTAATTATTTTTTTTAGAAATTATATTTCACTAAGAGCGGGTATTTTGGACATTACCAAAAAAGGGAGAAACACTTAAAAGGGTGAATCACTTTAAGGAGAGTAACAAAAAAAGGAGAGTTTATATGGGTTACAGATATATGATGGTATGATATTAAAATTAAGGGTGGAATTTACGAACATTAAATCCATGAAAAAGGGATTAACAAGTAGAGAACTTAGATTTATAACAAAAAATTAGTTTTCCTAGCTACCATAATGGAAAAATTTATGTGTTAAAAAGGAGTAAATATCAAAATAAAAAGATATATTAGTAATATTGTCCATTATAGTATCAGATGAAGTCAATTTACTCTTTCAACACACATGTTGCTTTGACATATAGCTTCATGGATAAAGTTCTGTAACCTTTATAAACTTTACCATGTTATAATTCAATTACTCAATTTTGAAAAATAATCGATTAATCCCCCTTCCATCCATTATAGGCATTAAAGTGATTGTTTTGTCCATATCTTAAGTTGAACGCGAGTTTTGTAAAGAGTAAAAACATCAATAAATAAAGAACCTTCATATAGAGTCAAATGAATAGTTTATTAAACAAAGTTAACATCATTGTCTTCCTTTTTTCACCAACTTTGCTAATTTAACCAATGTCCCTCCATCGCCGGCCACTACCCCTTCCCGGTTGACCACCTTGTCAACTTCTGAAATTTCCTAATTCCCATGAAATTCTTATCTCAAATCCCTAACCCGAAATCAAAATTTCCCTTTTTCTTGAAACCTAATTTCTAATAAAAATCTCTTTGATCCCCACGAGCCAAAAATTCATCTACTGCCCTTTGCTTATTTGTTTGATCGAGTTGAGAGTATAAGAAGATGATAGAAGTAATAGAAGAAGAGTATGGAGTCTCTTATCTAATTGATGTATAGGAAGTTGGTAGATTCAAGTCCGTTTTTTGGATTCCTTTCGAAGTCAAACCTCAGATATGGACTCCTCATCTTTAGATGAAGAAGAAACTTTAGGTTGAAGTTTTGAGGTGGGGGTTCGGGATTTTGGAAACCAGGCATGAGTAGTTGTGGAGGAATTTTTGGGATTTCGAGAATTAGGTTTGGGGAAGTTTGGGTTCAGATCGAGTTCGGAGCCTTCTTGGAATAGGTTTGCTCTTCTTCTTCCCCATATTCTTCTTCTTCTTTGGACTCGATATCCTTCTTGGAATAAGTCTTTTTATATGTTCTCATGTAAATTTTAAGTTTTGTAAAAGTATTAGTAGAGTGTTAGAGTAATATTAGGTTTTTTGTAGTAATTATGTGTAAATTGATTAGTAAATGGTACTTATTATGTTTTGGTGTCCATTTGTAGGAGTAATTTGCAATTAGGATAGCAACTTAAAGAATTGAAGAAGTCAAGGACTAAAGCTATAAATAGAAGAAAATTGAAGACCAAAATTCAAGGTTGCTGATGCTTGACACCGCAGTGCCACTTTCAAAGGTGTAAATTCTCACACTGCAGTGTCGAAGCAATTCAAGATTTGAAGTGTTTGACACCACAATACCACTTTGAAAGGTGTAATTTTTCACATAGCGGTGCTGATTGGCCAAAACCCTAGTCAACTCTAGTGCGGCACTGTGGTGCTAAATCCTAAGAAGGCAAAAATGACACTGCGATATGACGTTGCTTTTCAGACAAAGGGAATGTTGACCATTTTTGGAAAGGTTGGGAAAATTATAAATTAACCTATTACATACACCCAAAACACATAGTATAAGGTGCAACATTATTACTCTATTAGAGTGTTTAGTAGTAGTAGGATAGGATAAGGTTTCTTTAGAAGTAGTAAAACTTTCCAGTTTTAGTAAAATAGCATGTATTCTTAATCTTATTTTTAGCACATTTAATATTAGAAATTGCTCTCTTTAATTAGTGCAAGTTTAGAACTTTCATTACTATTGTTTTTTCCCTTTTTATTAGCTTTTATTAGATATAAATATCTCTTATTTTTATGCTCAATTATATTTTTTGCTATCACAACTAGTATAACTAGAATGATGATGTTCTTAGCTCTTTCCTTAGTAGTAGCTATGACTTGCCTTTTCTTTGTTTTATCATGTGTAGCTAAACTACTAAGGGATCGGATTATAAAAATGTGAACTTTACACATTTGGGTGATTCCAAGTGGGTAACTAGTAAATAGTGGACATTTGAGTGGTAGTAAATGATTTGGGGTGATTTGTGATGTTAACACAACATACGAGCGTTGAGTGTTAATACTTAGATGGGTTTACTACTTGTCTTCCCCAATTAGGGCAGTTCGTAGTAGGGCCAAGGTGCTACCTTTCCTAATTAATTCCAGGAACTGCACAAAGAATATTAGACTAGAACCTTAAGCCTGGTAAGAGGATTGGTTCATGGTTGGGAGGGAATTCTTATTTGTACCTACTGAACATTAGTCGACTAGAAGATCCCACCTAGTAAAAAGGATCATAGTCGTAGTCCAATCCTCCTTTTTATTACTTGTGTTAATCTAGTTGTTTATTTATTGCTTTGCATACTTACAAGTGATACGCAAACACCTAGTTTTAAATTTATAAAATATTTAAATCCTAGGATTAACTAGGTGGCATCCTGTAAGTATACGGTTGTCAAGTAGTAGTAAAGGGAAGTAGGGATCGTACCCACAAGGATTGGTTGATAATTACTGCATATTTGGTTATATTACAAGTAGAAACGATTGATTAAAAGAAGAGATTTAACTATAACTAGAACTAATGGAACTGAAAAAGCAATTTAATGTAAAGATTAACAATACTAAGAAAGCAATTAAAAAAGAAGTATATTCAGAAATAAATTAAAAGGAACAATGAAAATGAAAAGCATATAAAGCAAGCAATTAGTTAAACTAAACTATTCATTATCCCTAAGCAAGCACAATTAGAGAAAGCCCATAATGTATTATAAGAAATCTTGTAACAAGAAAGCATATTTAGAAAGAAATTAACTAGCCTAAGTTACAAATTAATACTAAAAAAACACAATTAAGGAAAATCCATTAGCTCATCTACTAATTAAACGAAGAAAACAAGTAAAGAAAGCAATTAAACTAATAGCCCATAAACTAATATAACCTAATTAACCAATCTAAACTAGAAATTAACTCTAACAAAGCACAATTAAGGAAAGCTCACTAGCTAATCTACTAATTAAACTAAGAAAACAAGGAAAGAAAACAATTAAACTCCTAGCCCATAAACTAATCTAACCTAATTAACTAACATAAACTATCAAGTACCACTAAGGAAGCATAATATTGAAGGAATCCCATGAACTAATTTAACAGTTACACTGAGAAATCATGTAAAGAGAGTAACTACGTGAAGCAATTAAACTAGTTAAACTAAATAAACATGAAATTAAAGATTAATTAAAGGAGTTTTAACATAAACAAGGAACTTACCACTAAAAAGTTTCAATCTTTAGCAAATTTTGATTACAAGAAAGAGAAATCCTACTCTTATCTAATCTAAGAAAACCTTCCCCAAATAGGGAAGAAAAAGGAAGAAAATTAATCTCTAATCTAGTCTACTCCTACTAGATTTCTAATGGGTCTTCTATGCCTCAAATAAGGTTTAAAAGGGGTATAAATAGTACTAGAGTCGTGGGGTAATAGAGCAACAAAAATCACCCCCAAACAAACTCATTTTTGCTCCTACCGTCTCTATATTGTGGTTTGGAATATCCAAATCGTGATATGGATTGAAATTTCTGAAATGCAGCACTTCACAGTTTTGCATCGAAAATCTTCATCCGACAGTCTGATTGATACATCATTTTTTTTCATGCAACCCTAACACATAGGATAATATTATTATTCATAATAAACACTTAAAATGACACCTAAATATATAAATAAAATTCTCAAAATTCTCACAAAATAGGCCAAAATGAAAGACAAACAAAGATGAACGAAAATGAAACTCCTAACGAAGTTAAGTCAAAGACATAGCATAAATCTAAATGCAAAAATCTAATAAAATATGCTAATTAGCACGAAAATAACTACTAAAACACTCAATAAACACATACTAACACATTCTAGCATATAAAAGCAAAATAAACAAAAACACACACGAAAACATTAAAAATGTTGGAAACTAATAGCAAAACCATCAAGTTTAGGGTATATATAATTCGAGTTTTCTAGAGTAATTACACCTCCAAACTTAAGCTTTTGCTCGTCCCGACCAAAATAAAAGACAAGAAAAAGAACAACAAAAACAAACAACACAAAACACATGACACAAAACACAAGACAGGGTTCAACACATTAGACACCTCCAAGTTGACAACACGAAAGGTGAATAATAGATGTACTTTCAATAATTAGGAGACCTATAAAGGGATCTCATATACCATATGACAATTGAATTATTTTAACTAGTTATTCCAAGTTTTTCAACTTTTTCGAAGGAAACATTCCAAGTTTTTCAACTTTTCCGAAGGAAACAAGTTCAAATGCCAACAAAAGGTTTCAAATAACCAAGTATTAACCGTCATCAAAAGGTTTTTAAAAAACAAGTTCCATTCATCTAAAACACAGTTTTCCTCAAATCAAAATGATTATAATATTTTTCAACCATCTCGACAAGGTCACGTGGAAATAGAAGGTCATTAGGAGTCTACCCAATATGCACATGCCACACAATTGGGAATATTTCTTTATCAAGGAGTGAGTAGTATGATATCAATGATGAGTATTACAAACATTTTCTCCTCAACTTGTTGGTATACTAAAACGTAATTCCTAATTCGGAGAAACAACAGTGGATACATGCTGGAATCCCATACTCGCCTTATTCCTAAAAGCAAAGTTTTTTGTTTTGTTTTGTTTTGTTTTGTTTTATTATGTTTTTTTTTGCACAGTCTAAACCAAGAAAGAGGAGTACCCAAGATCATATTCAAACTAATCACTCACAGGTTAAAAGAAAACTCCCTATGCAAACATACAAAATGACATAAATCACTTCTATTCCATTTAAACTATTTTTTTTCCAAAACATGAATGGACCAACAAACAATACTATTAATTTGGTAAAAAATAATGTTTCAAATGAATTGCTATAAACGTGTGAGTGCCTCAATTTTTGAACATAGTAATACACGACTTTTGAAATTCTTTTGTCGCAAAAGAACTACTCAACACACACCAAAATCCGTGGAATGCCAAGTTTGAATAACTCAATCATATGATATCGCAAGTCATTTGTCATCATCGAGTACCGTAATCAATCAATTTTCCATCCAAAATTCCCCACACATATATTTACATTCCCTTACAAAATGAAACCATTCCAACACAAGTAAATAACACTCCAAAACTAGTAATTTTATTCAAGTGACGAGTACAACTCATCCTAGCACTCCCCAAAATAGAACAAACGTATAATAATACTACTAGAAAGCATAAAAACAAAAGACTGGGCAATGATTTTGAATTACACTTGGACAATCGAAAAGCTAAAATAGAAGATAGATAACATATTAACCAAGTGAAGGTGAATGCAATCAAGTAAGCTGAAATTGAACATAAAAACAAGAGATCTACCCTTTAATTATGGACTTCACCAACATTGAGAACAACATTTATCAAGGCTAAGCAATGAGGAAATGTCAAGTAAATCATATAAATGTAATTTTTAATTAAACAAGAGTCTTAGAAATTGATTTTTCTGTAACAACCAAATATGGCTATACTATGAAGGGGTCCTTGGGGTTTCACGGGGTTCAAACAATTAAAGAAAAGAAAAACACACATAAGCATAACAAGATTTAACACAGTTGTGGACAAATGGGTTATCTAAATGCCCAACTCATCCCCAAACTTAATTTCACACATAATCAGCTTCAAAGAAATATTCAACCACCAACATTACTCTCAATCCAAATCAATCATTCAAATGATTTCCACAAAATAAACTCAACTATTTAGCACATGAAGTGAACAACAACTAGAATGTCCACAAGTAAAAAGTAAAAATCAAGTCAAAAGTCATTCTATATAGTATGTATATCATTCACAAATCACAGCAAGGCATCTATTGTCATCAACATTTTCATCAATGGCCAAATTCATCCAAGTGTATCCAAATTCAATTGCCAACAACAAAATATAAGCTAAACTAATCACAGGGCTACAAGCCTTTATTACCAACAGGGTACGTAAACGAAAACAAGGAAACTAAAATAAAGCATAATAAATAAAAAGGAAAGAAATACTCTCTCAACACCAAGGGGGCTTCCTAAGGATATTGTAAACCTTGGTGAACTTGCACCAATGCTTAGGTCTGATCCGAAGTTCCTAAGGAATTGAATTTCGGCATATGTAGTCGGCACCTCCCTGATCCCTTCTAGAATGTATCCTTCTTTTTCCACTCTTCCTAGAACCAGCTGTTTCTCAACGAACACCCCAAATTGAACCTCTTTTGTTGTAACCAGGACAAACATACACTCTTGCAAAGGGAAAGTTGGTGATTCCTCTACATAAGCGTTGAGTGTCCTGGTTGTTGTAATTTCAAATTCATGAGGCTCTGTAGAACTAGTATCTTGCAAGACATTTTCAATTTGTTCTTCTTGAACCGGTTCTTCACCCATTAGTAGGGGGATTGGAGTCCGATGTTCTTTACCATTTATCATTCCTTAAATTTGGGAAAGTTGGTCATGTAATCTAGCATGCTCTTCTCGAAGTATGGCCATCGCCTCTAGGCATTGGGCTTTTTCTTCTCGAAGTTGGGTTAGTTCTTTTCGAAGTTCTTGGACTTGCATCCACATGTCCTTCCTTTTTGCCTCTTCACTTTCTTCTTGAGTTGTTTGGTGAAGGAAATATGACTCCATTTTATCATATGAAAGTTATTGTGGTGTAGGGAAAGAGTAGGAACTTTCTTGAGCTCTCATACGGATATAGATGGTTAGACCATCCCATTTGATAATTTTGGTAGCTCGCATAAGCGTGTTGATGGCTAGACCATCCCACTTGGTAATCTAAGGGGTAAGAAGAATAACTATTACAAGAATCATGCTCATTGGGTATACCTCCATTACCATAAAAATGATAATATCCTTGGTATGAATCATTCCACATAGGTCCTTGTATGATCTTGAACAACCAACAACACAAATAAAAATAAGAAAACGATCTAAAACAACACAACCAAGAAAATTAGGAAAGTTTAGACTACTAGTTAGTCTAAACCATCCATCACAAAGAAAATCTTGTTGAATTTTAGAAAATAACACAACAACAAAATCAAAAATCTTTTGGACTTTTCAAATGGATGAAACAACTATACATGAAAACAAATTTTCATGAAAGAGACTTCAATCTAGTCTTCCAACCAAATTATATCAATATTATCGAAAACCAATCTCCAGCAACGGTGCCAAAAACTTGATGTGCAAACACCTTGTTATAAATTTATAAAATACCTAAATCCTAGTACTAACTAGTTGGCATCCCACAAGTACACGGTTGTCAACTAGTAGTAAAGGGAAGTAGGGCTCGTACCCACAAGGATTGGTCGATAATTACCAATTATTTGGTTAGATTACAAGTTGGGGTGTGTGTGAAAATATGTATAAACGTGTGGTGTGTTTGAAAATGTGTGTAAGTATGTGTATAAAAATATATGTGTGAAAATGCATGTAAATATGTGCATGTGAAAATGTGTATAAGTGTGTAAAAATGTGTGTAAGTGTAAGAAAATGTGTGAAAGTATATGTAAATGCGTGTAAGTGTGTGTAAATGTGTGAAAATATGTGTAAGTGCATGCAAGTATGTGTAAGTATGTGTGAAAATGTGTGTGAGAAAATATGTTCCAAGTGTGTGAAAATGTGTGTAAATATGAAAATACAAAGTTAAATGGTTTTTAAATGGATAAATGGTTTATCCATTATCCATTTAAATTCATCCATTTATATCCATTTATTAAATGGTTTTAAATGTATTGGATGAATTTTATCCATATCAATTTAATTAAATCCATAGATGATCTATTTATGCATTTTGCCACTTCTAATTCTGTGTATAGAAGTTTATTTAACGGGTTCAATGTGTTTCATGATGAGGACAAATAGACAACACGAATAAACTGGAGAGAAGAAAATATACACGAAACAAGTTTCACCCACTTCTACCTAAAAAGGAAAAATTCATTACAGTCTATAAGTGAAGAAAAAGATAACTAACAAATATGATAAAAGTTGTGTAAAATGAAAATTATAAATAATGTTACTTTGGGTTTCATCGAAAAAATGGTGATGTACTCTATAGCTTTTATGTGCTTCCTATCAATTTTGAAAGAATAATTCAAAGAAACTACATTCAATTTTGTTCTTAATATCTCTAGGTTTTAACATTGTTTCAAATACTAATTTCATGAGTTAGTTACTTTGATAAGTAAATTATTTAAGAAAGATTAACTAATACTATAGAAATGGTACGAATATATGTATATCAAACCTAAAAGAACATGAATTTTAACATTGTTCCAAATGCTAATTTAATAAAATTAGTTACTTTGGTTCCTAAATTATTTTTAAAATCTTAAAGTATTACTGATATATGTCAAACCTAAGGAGACATGAAATAATCCCGTACATTGACTAACAACTTTTTTGTTGAGAAAACCATAAAGGTTAAAATTTCATTAACCCAAAAGCTGGAAATTATCCAGCATCAATTGACTAACAAGGATTGGAGGAGAATTCAAAAGGTATTCGAATTATTGCTAGTTTATCCAAAACTAGCAAACTAAAGTGCTAATTTTTTTTTTTTTCCTTCTAATCTAAGCAATCTTTGAAACTTGTAAATCATGGAGAAACTCATCTTTTGCATCAGAAATAATTGGGCCAACGGTTGAGAAGTCCCCGTCATCCTCCTGCAACATTTTAATTATAAATGAAGCATCTCCTTCAAGGTAGAAACCTTGGAGATAAAGTGACTTTGCCTTTAAAAAAAAAAAAAAAAAAAAGGTTGCGTCCCTTGCAGCTATCACTTCCGCAACTTCAATATTGTTTAGGAAAAAAATTAGACAAATGAATGAAAAAGTACGTCAAAGTGTTTGTCTAATTGGATATATATAGAAGATTCGTATCTAATCATAGAGACATACCTATTAGAAATTCAACTATTACATGGAGAGTTACAATATTTTAGGAAGACAATACTACTTTTTAAGAAATCAACTAACTGATTAAGAGTTATTATTGTTCAGAAAAACTCTTCTAAAAAATATTACTAAAAACAAAACTCTTAATCATTTTGAAATTCTCCAACAATTTTTATATATAAATACAAAATTTTTAATTTATCGAGTTGAATTCAATTCGAGTGAGTACAAAAATTTAGCGAACGATAAATTTTACTCAAATTTGCCTTGATTATTAATGAGTCAATCCTAAAATAACTCTTAACTATAAATTTTGTTTGAATTTAACTTCATTATGGACGAATCAATTCTAACAATTGAATATAGAGTAATTTATACTCACTTATAGTCCTACACATGGAGTCAGGTTGTTTGAGTTTCCCTTCAAATACAACTGAATTCCGATTTTGTTGTTTGAGTTTCACTTCAAATATAGCTGAATTCCGATTTTGCCAGATTTCGTAGCATAGCGCGGAGAACAATTCGAGCCCTTGAAACTGGCACTGCAAATGGCTTTGACTTCCTTCAGGGATCTGGTGAAACTGCCAAAAGTATTCGTCATGATGATTATTTTAGAAACGCACAATGCACCAGGGGGAATTCTGCAGCTGAAAATACTTCGGGATAAGAAAGAGATAGCCAAGTTAATTTACTGAAATTTGAAAACTTTGCCATGGGTGAGCCGCAGAGCAAATTTAATCATTTACCATAAGCATAGAAGAGAAGATAATTAACCTGGTTTTTCACGAGTTTTTACAAACGGTCAATTGGAGTCCATGTGCTATTTTTTTGAAAAAAATAAGGATAAATTACAAGGAACTCCCTTATAGTTTGGTTAATATTTAGCTTTTTCTCTTATGATTTACAAATATGCAATTTGTCTCCTGTTTTGTGCAAAATAGATGGAAAGTTAAAAAACTGACAAATTTGTGTAAAAATTCTAAAATACCCCTAAACTTAGTATCCTTTCATCTCCTTGACACTCCTATATTTTATGTTAAAATATATAATTAACCTTGATTAGAATAATTGACTTACATAACCCGTTTAACTCAAATATTTTAGTACCCTAACAGTCGTTTAATAAAATATTTAACAGTTTTACGTTAAACCAAATCACAAGGAGGGAATAGTAGGTTTGAAAACTATAATGTGATAATTTAAATATTAATCAAATTATAAGGATCCTATATGTAATTTACCCAAAAAAAGTTAAATGGAGAAAGTAATTGAAGGTAAGGATTATAAAACTGAGTGTGTAATTAGAAGATAAGTTAGATGTATTAAAGAGCATCCCAAGATAATCATTCGAAAAATCAATTAAACAAATGTCTCAACTCTCAAGTGCAAAATAGTAATTTGAATAAACAAAGTTTATTACACGTTAAAAATTTTTTAACCGGAGATGGCGCTTACAAATATTGTTCTACTGATTAAGCAAGCATTCTTGGCCTTTCTTGTAGGGATCGTTACAGTAATCTTCAAACATATAAATTTTCCGCATCTCCTGTAGCTTTTTTTCTTGATCAGGACTTAGTTGGCAATAATGCTTTCGGTTCCAATAATAAGTTTCGGAGTAGCATTTCTGCGGATTCGAACCTGCGTGGCGGCATCCATGGATGGGAAATCTTCGATAATAAGCAATGAATGGCCCTTGTGCCCAGTCTACGCTTCCAAGCCAATCCGGATTCCAAATGTAAGCTTGCCTCCAAATGCATGGGTACTGTCGGGAAGCCTACTCCGAGATTTGAAATGTTTTTCCACACTCTAATGGGAGTTTCATCAACAAACCACCTGCAAAAATCAACAAGAATCTGTAATCAAGAGTGCTGCAACGATACATATAATATACTTTCTTTAAAATCTAATTTTGTTATGGAAAATGATATACAAACCACAAATTCAGGATATGACAAAATCATCATAAATTATTAATTTCTAATTTTAGATATTCAGTGAAATTTTATTTATTTTTTTACGAATTTAGTGGCATAATTTTATCAGTGTGTATAGATACATTGTTTTATGGTATGGTCTACTAAATTTATTGCAAATGAGAAAATATTCTTTAATTTTTCTGTTAGATACTGTAGAAAAGGATGGAGAATAACCATGACAATTGAATAAACTGAAGAATGAGTTTTAGTTGGAATGGTCATTTCTAGTAAAATGGATTTTCCGACTTAACATTGACACACCAAGATGAAAAATAGAAAAAATAAATTAAAAAGAATTTTCTATTTCAGTCATTTCCGCGCATCAAATATGGGATTTAAAGTAGAAAAGAGAAGGCGGGGCAAAAGAATTCTTACACAATTTGATGATGGTTCCAAAGAATCGCATACTTGTGAAAATCCATCGTAGGGTCAAACCAAAGATGAAATAGTTGCTCCTTTGCTCCAAAATCGTTCACAAACACATTTGTACTTATTATGTGAGGATTACCATTAGTCCCCAAAAATTCAATGTCAATCTCATAATGCTTAACGCCTCCGACTGGTTGTCCTACTGGAACTGAAATCAACTGCAATAAGAGATGACGTAACAATAAGACATACAGTGTTATAACTAGGCCACAAAATGATTTTTTGTCAATAAGGTTACCTCATGTAAGTAGCGCAACCACCTAATAAATATGAAATGTTCTAAATTCAATTCTAATTCTTTTGTTGGTGTATAATCTATAAAAATTATAATGAGTCGTGCATATGAAATATGATAATCTACTCTAGTCTCAAAGAAAGAGATAACTTATCCTCCCTAAGATAACTTATCCTCCCTAATACTTTTTATTTCCCGAAAAAATTAAATAAAAGACAAAATGATTTAATCAGAGTAGTAAAATTTAGTGATTTACATAAAATGACGTGTTGATTCCCGTACTGTTTTTGTCTGGTATTTTCATGTTTATACCAAAGTATCCCGAACCAAATTCTCTTTTTGAACTGAATCCAGCACCTACAACACCAAAAACTAATCAGGTTGGGCAGATGTTTGTAACATATTCTAGCTTTATACCATATAAGATAACTGGAAACATTTTTGAACATGTGGTGTGAATACAAATCCTTGTCAAATGTTATAGTGTCTGAAGTATAAAAGATTTATCCCCTGTGATATTATGTTTATCAACTCGTAATTAAAGAATTAACGAGCAATAAATTAAAATAAATATTCCTTGTGTCATTGACCTGTAGATTGGTCCATTAGAACGTTGAACTTCGTTTCCGTTGTCAAGGACGCTTAGATGATTTCCTCCGTATGTCTGATAGTAGTACTCATCAAAGGTAAATCCACCGCCGCCATTTGCATATTTAGTAGCAAGAAGAAGAACGAAAAAGAAGATAACTAGAAAATAGTCCATCAAGTTAATGAATCAGAAAATAAAGTTTAGTCATTGGACGTAATGTACTTTCCTGAATCAAGATGACATTTTTATACAGATGAAGTGAAGAAAATAATTTATGCATATGCAATGAACAAAGTTAATTGTAATTAATGGTTATTAACATTTCCGAGTTTAATGATATATGGTTATAAACATTTCCTACTAATATTTAAGCCTTGAATTACTAAATTTAATAGAAATAGCACTGGACAAGATTCTCCTTAAATATTTTCCAATGGCCAACACATGCTGAATAGTTTATTATTTTCTAGGACGAAGATAAAGCATGCAAACGGTTAAATCAACAACAAAATGTTTCTGAATTACATAAGTTTCGTTTTATTGAAGTCGCTGTTCTATAAATACTGTTGCGTAGATATCCAATGTAACGAAGTGGAAAATCTCTGTAATTTGTACAAGAATTAAAACATCATAAAATCAACTTGTAAGCAACTTTGCACTTTGCATACATAAAAACATGTCTTGCCGCCAAAAGGATAAATCATCGATAATTCGTTATACCTTTAGTCATGATTTTTTCTGCTATTTCAATCAGGAATTGAATATGACCCACATATCGTGTACCATAGAGAAACTATTTAAATATACAAGAAGAAAAAAAGATCTCCGGCAAACGGACTATATATAGATTAGGTTAGACACACATACTTCGCCCACAAGAAAACTCTAAAATTATTGTATCAAAGAACCTTTTTTATAAAATAAGAATAAAATCCTAAATATTCACTTTCCAAATCTCAGGTTTTGGTTTTCGAAATCCCATAATTAGTTGGCTATCCTATAGAAGGTTATGTAGTAAAACAACCAAAATTCATCTTTTTGTGGCTCCAAGACCTTTATCCAGGTCAAACCGTGTTCCAAGTGCACCAAAATTATAGGCTGCTACATTTATTTATTTATTTATTTTATGTTAAAACATGAATTAAATCGTGACGATTTTTTTTATTTTTTGGTTATGTCTATGTTTTTCCTAAGGATTAATTACATGTACCTCCCATGAGGTTTGGCCATGTTATTAATCACTCCCTGTAGTTTGAAAAAATTACAATCAACCCCGTGAATGACTAAATGTTTAACAAACACCTCTCTGACATTAACCACCGTTAGTAAATGATGTCAGTAAAAAAATAATTTTTTAATCCCCAAAATACCCTTCTAATCCCTATTCTTTTCCCAAACTTTCTCTAGCCTAAATTTATTCAAACCCAAAAATATGAAAAGTTATGCAAATGAATGTTTCTCCACCTTCTCTCTAAGATTTTCTCTCTTAAAAACTCTTCTTTCGCTCTTTCACTGATGTGTTACTTGTAAGCAACAAGACCTTACGAAGTTCTTCAACCGGATCAACCATTGAAGAAACTTTAGTCCTACAAGGGAGAACCAGCAATCTTCTTCACTGACTGAAGTTTGCTGGTTCAAAAGCTTGCAGTCCCTTTTCGATTCACCTTTGTGGGGAATTTTCTCCGAGGAAAGCCAAACATGGAGACAGTGCAAAAGAGTTTTCAGACAATTGGCTTTGAGGGTGAATTCACTATTGGATTTCTTAATCAAAAACATATTTTAATCCGTTTTTCATTGGAGGAGGATTTTCTTCAATGTTGGCTCAAAAGCACATGGTTTATTAATAGATTTTTCATGCGTATTCTCAACTGGCATCCTCTCTTTACACCAGAGATTGAATCTTCCATTGTACCCATTTGTATTACATTGGAAGGTCTGCCGGCTGTTTTCTTCAACAAGCATTCGGTATTCAGTCTTGCACAAGTGGTGGCATTCCTCTCAAATTGAATACGCCAATTGAAAACTTCACTCGTCCAAATACTGCTAAGGTTTTGTGTAGAAATTGACTTTCTCGCAACTTTGCCATCACGTTTGTGGATTGGTTGGGTGAGAAGGGTAGATAGCAAAAATTTGCTATGAGGATCTGCCAAGCTATTGCACAAAATGTTACAAGATAAGTCACAGTCTTGCAAATTGTATGGCGAGAAAAAAGAATGATGCTAACTCAGGAAAATTCCAAGTTCAGAAAAAATCAACCGATGGCCAAGAACAAACCATCTCAAAGAAGTCTTAGCAAAAGAATAAGCAAAAAGTCCAACCGATTTCAATAACGAGCCAAGAGGCTAGACTTTCAAGCGTATCAAAGGAAAAGGATCTAGAGGAAAATCAAGTTTCAGGGCAATCTCGAGAAACCCCATTAGAATCAGCAGTCTGAGAAAAGGTGCAAGATGGGTCTCTGGTGGTGGTCCAGGTGGAGGAGCCGCTAGTTCCAATGGCAGTAGAAGTGTTCCTAGCCACTCCTCATTGTCGGGAAGTTCAAATTTCAAATCCCCAAAACAAGATGGGATTGGCTTAACTGCCTAAGGTGGAGCTAATTTAGAAGATAAGGATCTAGTTGGGCAGAAGCTGACCATGTTCAAAGGATGATGAAACAACTTCGAAGAGAAATCCTACTCTAATCTAATCTAAGAAAACCTTCCCCAGATGGGGAAGAAAAAGGAAGTAAATTTCTACTCTAGCCTACTCCTACTAGATTTCTAATGGGTCTTCTATGCCTGAAATGAGGCTTAAAACGGGTATAACTAGTACTGGGGTCGTGGGGTAATAGTGCAACAAAAATCACCCACGCACAAAGTCATTTTTGCTCCAGCCGTCTCCATATCGCACTTTGGAAAATCTGGATCACGATATGGACTGAAAATTTTGAAATGCAGCACTTTCCAGTTTTGCTTCAAAAATCTTCATCCGAGGCCAATTGATTCGCATTTTTTTTCATGCGACCCTAACACATAGGAGAACATTATTATCTAGAATAACACTTAAAATAACACCTAAATATATAAATAAAATTCACTGTTATAAAATAGGCCAAAAAAATTAAAGACAAACAAAGATGAACGAAAACCTGACTCCTAACGAAATTAAGTCAAAGACACGACACAACTCTAAGCATAAAAATCTAATAAAATATGCTAATTAGCATGAAAATAAGTACTAAAACACTTAATAAACACACACTAACACATTCTAGAATATAAAGGAAAAATAAATAAAAACACACACGAAAACATTAAAAATGTTGGAAACTAGTAGCAAAACCATCAAGTTTAGTGTACATATAACTATAGTTTCCTTGAGTTATTAATTGGTTGTCTTAGCTTAATTGTACCTTGAATCAATGTCTAGATTGTACTTGTGTCTGTGTAATCCTAGTAATTGCCATCACTATCTTCGTGGCCACTAGCTACTTAACTACCTCATATACTTGCGTGTATGTGGATTGTGGTTTAAGTGAATTAGTTGTTTTATTACTTGATGTTAAGTTTTTTGGCACTGTTTCCAGGGATGGTTAAATGGAGTGTATATTAGGTGCAAAGAATAGTTGCTAATTTAGATAGTTTCTTTGTTTTAGTAGTTATTTCTTGTTCTATTGTTGTTGATCAATTTTTCTCGTTGCTCTATTGTTGCATTTTGTACCTTGTCATGGGAATTTGACTTGTTCCTTGTTATGTTATGATCCTTACAGTGTAAAGTTCAAGGAAATGAGGCTCTATTTCCTCTTGAATTACAACTTGAAAGAACACTAAGGTAGATTCGTGAAGGCAAACAGTTGCAACAAGCAAAAAAAGAGTTCATATTGGCAGAGGAACAAAACAATAGACGGGTGGAAGAGGAAAATATTAGGAATTTTGATCAAGAAGAAGGCATAGGCAATATTGGTATTGGAGGAAATGGTAATGGAGGACATGGGAATGATAGGGCATTAAGACAATGCACACTGCCGAACTTTGGTGGATCCAATTCAAGCATAGCGAGGATACCAATACATGCCAACAACTTTGAGATAAATTTGGGGCTTATACAAATGCTTCAAGCTCATGACAAGTTTGGGATGGACCGAATGAGGACCCATAAACACATCTAATGAACTTTGAGGAGCTGTTAGACACTTTCAAATTCAACGGAGTACACCCTGATTCTGTGAGGATAGGGGCATTCCCCTTCTCCTTGAGAGATAAAGCAAAGGATTGGTTGCAAAACCATGATCAATGGACATTCACCAATGGAATGGTTTGGCTCAAGAGTTTCTTGCATAGTATTTTTCACATTCAAGAATGACATCGTTGATAAATGAGATAAACTTCTTTTAAGCAGGAAATCGGTGAGGGAATTGGAGAGGCTTGGGAAACATATAAAAGGTTGCTTAGAAGGTGTCGGCATCATGACCTCTTTTGCTTCAAGTCCAAATATTCTATAATAGACTCTATCAAGAGACCAAGTCGATTATAGATGCTTTGGCTGGAGGATCATTATCTTTCAAGATGCTGGAGGAAGCAAAATATTACTCAACACAATGGCCTTAAATTGCTAATAGTATCAACACAGCTGGGTGGCACAACACAAACAAGCACAACCACCAGAATTACCTCAAGGGCAAAGAGGAGTTCTACATGTAAATCACTCCGACGCTCTATTAGCTCAAAACAATCTTATAATAAACATGATAGCCAACCTACAGGGAAGGTGAACGCCGTGTCAATGCAACCCCCCGTCTAATGTTGTGTGATTTTTGCTTAGAGACCATCTGAATGGTAAATGCACAATAGAGGGAATTTCATTACAAGCTGAGCAATATAACCATTTGGGAAACAAAGCACATTAATCCTGGGCCTATGGAAACACCTATAATCCATCTTGGAGGAACCATCCCAATTTCTCATGGGGTGGTCAATCATCCCAAAATAACCATCCATCCAATTACAACTACGAAGCATCATCTTCTAGACCCTATCACCTGCAGCATCAAAGGCCATACCCATCCAACTGTCAACATTCCCAACTAAGCTCTTTATATCAACCTAGCGCTTCTTACCAAGTCAACCAACCATCCCGAAACCAACCTTCTCAAAGGGAGCCGGAGAATGTGCATGCTCAACTTGCAAACACAAGGAGGGAGCTTGACATACTAAGAATGGAAAATGAGACAATAAGAGGAGACCATGAAGCTTTCACAAGGAACCAAGGTGCCTATTGAAAACTCAATTGGGACAAGTGGCTAGGCATGTGTCCGATAGACCAAGTGGCTCACTTCCAAGTGATACCTTTTTTAACCCAAGGGATCAACTTCCAAGAAGAAAACTAGCTCCAAAGCATTGCAATGTCATCATCTTTGGGAGTTAAAGAGAGGTAATCATTGAGGATGGGGAGAACAATATTGAATAAAGGCTGGAGAGAAGGCAAAACACAAGGGAGATAAGATCAAGAAATCAAGTGTGAAAAAGACCAAATTTGAGAAATGGAAAGAGTCATTGGAGACCAACCCTTTGGTGAAAGTTCCTTTTTTTGCAATGATTGCTTTATCAAAAGTAAAAATAAGGGAGGAAATATTTAATCAATTTGCTAAGTTCCTTGAGATTTTCAAAAGCTTCAAGTGAACATCCAATTAGCCGATATGCTCACAAAAATGCCCCACTATGCAGTGTTCATGAAGAAAATTTTATCCAAGAAAGGAAGTGGAACAATGAGGAAATCGTGTGTCTAAGTGAACGATGTAGTGCGCTCATGCAAAGGGAGTTGCTGCCTAAATTGAACCGGGGAGTTTTTCCATTCCGATAACTAATGGGGACCATACTATTAGTCAGGCATTGTGTGTCTTAGGAGCTAGCATCAATATCTTGCCCAAAGTGGTCTTTGACAAGTTGGAGATCCACAATGCGAAGCCCACAATTGTCGCCATCAAATTGGTGATAAAACCATGAGGATACCTTATGTCGTGGTCTAATATAGACTCAATGTGTGTCCACAAGTATATAGATTGTACAAGTAATATAGAGTAAGTAGAGATCATTTTTGCAGGACTATGCTAACTCTATCACCAATTACTGAAATGACACAAGACACAAACCATTATAAATAATATAATAATGGAATGATATTGAAAACAAGAAATAAATAATTAACTAACTAAGCATGAAATCAATACAATTAAAACTTTAGTTATTCTTCATTTACCAATCCAATTATTAATGATGTCAATTTATTATTCCTTCAATCCCACATTCCGTTTACTAATTTAGGGGTTTAGTGATAATTGCATCTTTGATTAAGATATATCGCAAATTTATTAATATTGACCAGTCCACTATATGTCTATGTGGATTAAAGCCCCAACTAACGCATTCATGCAACCCTAATTGACTACCTAAAATGGGCAGGTATATTTATATTCATACCCCCGAAATGGTTCAGCCAATGGGCGGTTGTTCTAAACAATGGCTATTTGACCTCGTCCTAACCCTAGATTTCCTCTGTTGATTCCAACTAAGGCTACAGATTGCAACCATTGAAAGAGTAATAAATGATAAAGAAGAGAAATAGGAATGAAAATGATGCTTATAATTTTCTCAATCTTTGCATCTCCTCTATGCAATTCCTCCTCATGAAACATTGTTGTTCTCTCCTTTTTATGATTTTTTCCTGGAAGCTGCTCTAACCTTAGATTGATATTACTATCTTTCTCATACCTCTCTTATGTCTGATGTATATTAACAATAGTCTAGGAACACTTATTTATAACTCCCATTAGGATTTTATAAGTTTGGAGGTCAAAAATGCCCTAAGATACTGTACAAGTCAAAAACTTGCTAACTCCCGAATTGGACCAGCAAGCCAGGCGCGACATAGCTCTTGTGGTTGTACCCGTGCCAGGAATAGTCCCTGGGCATGGCTCAAGTCTTGAGGGTGCACCAACACCCAAGTCTTGTAAACCGACTCATTGTTTTGTTCTGTTTTCGATCCGCTTGGCCTCCGATTGATCCTAGACCTATTAAAACACCACAAAACATATAAAGGATTTTATTTGAATATTAAAACACATAAAATAATGTTCATAAACTAAAATCCTTAAGGTTTACCAAAATAGCCCTAATTAATGAACAAGATACCTCAGAAACCAACTAAAACTCAAGCTAAAATGCATGTAAATAACTATCCTTTAGAGAGTTAACACACCTCCCAACTTGAACTTTTACTTGTCCCAAGCAAAAAAAAAAAAAAATAACACATAAACATGTTCAAGCACATTAACTTCCTTCAACATGACAATTGTCGTAACAAAGATAAAACTAAAGAAGAAGAGATATGGATTCGACATGGATATAACTTCAACCCGAAATCATCATTATGGAAGTGTTAACTATCCTATCGTGAAAGCAGATAGCACCCCCTCAGTGATCAATGAAAAACCCATTGAATATAAGCTTAACAAGGGAAAAACATGTTGGAAGAAATTTTTAATCACGCAAAATTCTCACTAATATAAATGGCTTCAAATCATGGATCAAGTAGGTTTTTGAAGCTTGTAATGTAGGCTAAGAGATTAAGGTAGGATATATATGGATAAAAGTTGCTTAAATGCACCTTAGATACGTTAGTAAATCACTTCGAACCATAATATAATCTTCAAGAACATCTCCCAAGTAACCATAACCTTTAACCAACTACAACTTTTCCGAAGGCAAAATGCATCTTCTTTATTACAAATTAGAAGGAATTTTCCTTCTTTACACGTAACATTAAACACAGACTTAGAAGGTAATTTTCTTCATGTATTCTTCTCTTTTTCTTTTTCTTTTCTTTCTCATTTTTTTGTTTTCTTTTCTTGTACTTTTCACAAAAACATTACGTAACATTGGGGATTATTACAGCCATTAAAGCCATAAGTGTGACGTCTCCCGGCAAACAAAAACACTTGTGTCCTTCCCAACCACCCATATCATCATGCCCGTAGTATTAATGTTGGGCACCACTAATACTAACTGCTCAAATGATGGGTAGAAACGAGGAAAAAAATAAAAGTGTAAGTTGATGTTTTTTTTTAGAAACACTCCTAGTTATATCATTTATGAAAACCTAAATTCCATTACTACTAACTGGGTGGCATCTCACAAGTATACACTTGTTAACTACTAGTAAAGGAAAGTAGGGATCGTATCCTAAGGATTGGTCGGTAATTATCTATTATTTGGTTAGATTACTAGTTGAAGTGATTGATTAAAAGAGGATTTAATTAAAACTAAAACTTAAAGAAACTAAAAAAGCAATAAAAAGGCTAACAAAACAATTTAAAAGTAAACATTAACACTAAAGAAATAATTTTAAAAAGCAATTAAAGAAGGCAAGTAAAAGAGAATGAATTTTAAGGAAGCAATTAACTAATCTACACTACTAATTATCAATTAAAAAGCACAATTAAAGAAAACTCAAACTATTCTAAGAAAACATGTAAAAAGAAAGCATTTTTAGAAGGTAATTAACTAGCAGAAACCATAAATTAACACTAAGAAAGCATAATTAAAGAAAACCATTAACTAATCTACCAATGAAACTAAGAAAGCAAGTAAAGAAAGTAATTAAATGAAAAATCCATTATACATAAACTAATGTACCCTGAATAACTAATATAAACTAGAAAATATTACTACAAAAGCGATTTTTTTTTTAAAGAAAATTCATTAAGTAATCTAACATTTACATTAGTAAATCATGTAAAGGAAGCAATTAGATTAATTAACAAAAGGAACATCAAATTCTTAACTAAAGGAGTTTTAACATAAAGAAAGTACTTACAAGTAAAAAGGTTCAATCTTCAACTTGGAAATTGAACTTACAAGAAATATAAATCCTAATATAATCTAAGAAAACCCTCCCCAAATAGGAAGGAAAGGAAAGTAAATTACTCTTTAATTTGGCCTACTCCTCCTAGCTAAATTATACCTCAAATGAGGCTTAAAAGGGTATACATAGTGCTAGGTTAATGGAAAAATGCATCAAAAATCAGCCCCAAACAAAGAATTTTTTGTCCTAGCGAGCTTCAATGTTGCGACAACAAATTTTTGGTGTCACGATACCAACTAAACTTCTAAAATGTAGCACTTCACATCTCTTAATTATTTTACTTCGAAAATTTTCATCCAATGTCTAATTGATGGGCCGGTTTCTCCGACCGCACCCAGACACGTAGGAGAATATTATTAACTATAATAAACACTTAAAATAACATCTAAACATTTATATAAAATTCTCACAAATTTATTATTCCTTTAATTTCACATTATGCTTACTAATCTAGCGGTTTGGTGATAATTACAGGTTCGGTTAAGACACATCACAAATCTATTAATCTTGACCAGTCCAATATGTCTATGTTGATTAAAGCTCAGACTAATGCATTCATGCAACCCTAATTGACAACCTAAGATGAGCAGGTATATTTCTATCTGTACCCACGAAATGGTTCGAGCTATGGGCAGTTGTTCCAAACAAAGGTTATTTGAACCCGTCCTAATCCTAGATTTCCTTTGTCAATTCCAACTAAGGCTATAGATCATGCTATATAGTGGCTAGTCATCCAAAGGGATTATGATTAATTCAACTAAGAAAATGCATGCACTATAGAATCGAAAAGAATAAATAAATATTATTAATCAATGTTCAAGGTAAAATTAGAAGAAATCCTTGTTTAGGGTTTAGTTCGTATTCTTGGAGTAAAATACATCAATGGTGTGAATTACAACCGTTGAAACTGTAATATTTTTTTAAGCAAACACCCAAACAGGTGGTAATTTTTATTCGTCGAACTCAAGGTTTACAATGTCGGATGTAGGGGTAACCCCTAGTATCCAAGAGCATCAATCCTTTAATGAAAGAAGGAATTGTGTCTTGGTTGTACTCTACGTAGGAAGAGACTTTAATGCCCTCATTTGCTAAACAATTAGGTATTTGATTTGCCTCCCTAAATACTTGCGTAAAAGAAAATTTCTTGCCTATTACAAACTCTTTAATGAAATGTAGCTGCTGAATTATCAATGGTGGTGCTGGTTTGCCATTCAAAATATTAACTAAAGTTAACGTATCAATCTCCACTTCGATTGATTGTATTTGCAACTGCCCGCAGACATCTTGAGACCATCAACTAGGGCCATTACCTTCGCTTGCAAGTTAGTTTTTTGGTTATAAAAGTTGCAAAGTGCCTTAACACACATCCATTATGGTATCTAAGCGTTCTACCCAGCTACCAAGCCCAGATTCCCTTTTGATGCCCCATCAATATTCAATTTGAAGATGCCTAAAGATGGAGTTACCCATTTAAGTGCAATGGCCTTTCTTGGTTTGGTTGGATTTTGATGACAAACTCCTTTGGAGAGTAGAACGTCATTAGCCCCCGCTTGCCTTGTGAATGGATAAATGGAAGAAATGGTTTTCAAGTAAGAGAAAGTATACAAAATGATTCGTTGAGCACTACTTACCATTCTTTCAAAGATTGCCCTATTTCTTGCTTTCCTCACAAACCAACAACTGATACATGGGAGGATTATATGTAGATCTCTAATAGCTGTTGAAGAGGAAAAAGACCACAAACAAGAATTTAATTTGTGCTGCATGGAAGTTGATGGAGAATACAGAGATATGCCAATTCCTACCATGCTTCAAAAAATTGCTTATCTTGCTTAGTTATTCCACATTCTGCAAATAAATGATCATAAGTTTCCTCGTTTTCACAAAAATAGCGTTTAGAAATGAGAGAGAAGCCAATCTTAGAGAGTGCATCATCGAGTGGAAGGCGTTTATTTAACAATCTCCACATGGAAATTGAAATTTTTAGTTGGAGTCTCTCATCCCATATCATTTGTCTTGAAAAAATCTATGCTTTTGGTGTTAAAGTAAAGGAGACCGAGAAGGTACCCTTGGCTGTTGAGGTTCATATAATCTTATCCGGTTCATCCTCCAAGAAAACCACTTTTTCCTTGAGTATTTCACGAATTTGTGTTAATTCGTCATTGGAATATCTTTTATCTAAAGAGGAAAGATCCCAATCATTAGAATTCCACACTTTTGCCACTGTGAGATGTTTATTATAGACTTGGTCCACCTTATGCAATAAAGCCCCTTGTTCCATCCACGGATATTCAAACCAGAAGGAACAATGTGCATTCCTTATCAAGAATAAAATATTATTTTCAGCCTCATAACGGGCTCTCAACATCCTTTTCCATGTGAAAGAATCCCCTGTTTATTCATTGACCACACAAGGGTGATACTGGCCTCTAAGGTATCTTCCTTGAAAGAATGAACTCCAAAGGAAGCCTTCTTTTTGAAATTTCCACCACAATTTAATGATAAAAACATGTATTACCTCTGTAAGGGATGAGATTCCTAGACCATTCAATATTGTTGGCTAACTAATTGTGGTCCAAGAAACCCAGTGGTGCCTATGGTTATCTTCTGAATCACTCCAAAAGAAGTTGGTAAATTGCCTTTCCAACTCCTTGGTGACTGATTTTGGAGGGGATATAACTGCCAAAAGGAAAATGGGAATACTACTAAGCACATGTTTGATGAGGATTAGTTTGACTCGAGGAGACAGAAACCGAGTTTGCTATTCATGAATTCGTGCTGCTACCTTCTCAATCATTGGTGGAAAAGCACATTTCTCTTCTTTGCCTTCTAAATAGGATGTCCATAGTAGAGTAATGGGAAAGATATCTTCACAAAACCTTTTTTACATTTGGAACATCCTGATTCGAGATATTGATGCCTTGTTAGATAAATAAAAGAGCTTTTAGACTTACTAAAAAGCTGTCTCGGTGAGGTTTCAAATTGAGAGAGGAATGCCATAAGATTTTTGAAGGATTTGAGTTCTGCCTTTGTGAAAATAACTATATTAGCCATAAATGCTAAGTGAGAGATAGCCGGATAGTATCTCGGCAAGGCAAAGGTTGAAATTTTCCCCAATTGAAATTGGTTCTTTAACCCTCAAGTGAAAGTTTCCAGGATGATTATAAATAGAAGTGGTGATATTGGGTCACATTGTCGAACTCCTCTAGTAGATTTGAAGAATCCTTTTGGCGCACCATTAATAAGAATGGGAAACCAGCAATGCTCCAGGACATTCCCTATTAAAGAGATCAATTCATTTGTTTACAAATCCAAGTTTCCCCAAAATTGCATAGAGAAATGGCCAAGAAAGCCTATCAAATGCCTTAGTTCAGTCAAGTTTGATCAGAATATTGCCTCCTTGGGTTTTCCGATCAATAAAGTCAATCATCTCCTGAATGAGCAGAATATTGTCTGTAATTTCTTTCCCATGCACATAAACCACCT
Source organism: Cinchona pubescens (assembly GCA_025175665.1). Classification (NCBI taxonomy): domain Eukaryota; kingdom Viridiplantae; phylum Streptophyta; class Magnoliopsida; order Gentianales; family Rubiaceae; genus Cinchona; species Cinchona pubescens. The sequence goes on from JANKKI010000125.1 coordinate 223,128, forward strand.
GTTTAGGAGAAATTTGTTGGTCCCAAAGAAACCTAAGAGGGGGGTGAATTAGGTATAAAAAATTGATCTAGCAAATAATGCTCAATTTAATATTTCTTGCGCTTGGCAAAAGAGATGATAAAAAGATGAGCAATTAAGTAAAAGATTAATAGATTAAATTGAGAGAGAGATTAAACAAACACATCCAAGCTAGCTAGCTTGAAATAGTAATCCACTATGATACTCCTTCAATCTTGGTAAGCCAATAATCTCTAGTGTAAACAAGTAAGATCACCCTTGCTCACACTAGTTCTCTTTAATTGAGCCAAGGATTTTACACCAAAAGTTTAACCAAATTCCTCACTCTTGTACAAGATTATCACTCAACTCAATCTTTTGAATAGCACTCTTAAGTACACACTAATACAATATTACTAAAGAGCTAATTTGCACTCAAATTGCCTTTCTTTTTGGTAGTATTTAACGTGTAAGATCCTCTTCGTAATTCAAAGGATTTGGTATTTGTAGATGCAATAAATCCGCTTCCAACCGCCTCCTAACGGCTCAATAATAAATGCTAAAAAACTAGCCGTTATAGTTTTTGGACGTCCGATGTTATTGTTATGCATCCGATCTATCATCCGATCTTAGATGTCAGGGAGTAGGGGATACCGTTCGGACGGCCGAACTTGCATCCGTTCCTTTGTCCGAATCAGGTATGTTTGAAAGGTTCACACATCGAATGGTGTAGTGTGTCTGAAAGATTTAATGTTTAACTGGAAATGTTTATCTTTCGGACAGTTAGCCTCATCCGTTATAAGCTTCTTCAGACAGTTAGATGCGTTGTAGGTGCCTTAAAATCTTGTTGACTATTCCTTGACATTTCGAACGGTGAAATACGTCTGAGATAAATTTATTTGGACGAGCTTGTGCGTCTATTGTAGATGCTAAAACATCTTGTTCTCTGTCTAATCGTTCGGACAGTGTATTTTGTCTGTGGTAATCTTGTTCGAACGAGCTTGTGCGTTTGAGAACCATAGTACTGTTCGGAAGGTGTTCTTCGTTCGAAAACCCTGCTAATAAGCAAATGTACTGGCAATCTTGCATAGATCCAGTTAAGATAGTTAAATTACATTTGTCATCAACAAAACCAAGGTTGTAGGTCATCAATCTCCCACTTTTTGATGATGACAAATTTCGAGGCCAAATAACTTACAATAATAATGATCAAATAATCACAGTAATCTTAATCACACAATTCAAACAATCAATGTAACAAATAATTCTAATGTCCATCTAACCCCCCCTTTTGGCATCATCAAAGCAAAATGGGCTCCCCCCTAAGAGGATGCTCCCCCTTACGTAGGCAATATATAATTGTAATATAATCAAACTAGAATAATCATCACCAAGGCTAAGTAGATCCGTCAATAATTACAACTAGAGTAGTCAAGTGCAAGGAAGTGACAAAAGTCTAACAAAATTCTACCAATCATAACAAAAATCGAAGAACATTAAATTGCAGGGAAGTAAAGAGCAAGTCTAAGTGGAGTCATTCTTCTTTTTGGAGCGTTCCTCAATTTTGAGCTTCTTGGTCAGTGCATCATCCTCCGTAGTCTCGCTGTCGTGACCACTTAATTCATCAGGATCTCGGCGTTGCATGATGTAGTTAAATGTGTCATCAACGTACTCGTCATCATTATCATCATCACTAGGACCAGTAGGTTTGTCAGGATTGGTGGTGCCAATTGGATCCTCACGATCTTCATCCTCAGGAATGGAATGATCACCATCATTGATGTCATCACTATCAGAAGATGACTCGAGAATGTATTGGGATTGAATGTTGACAAACTAAACTTGAGCTGAAGTAGACATGCCTTTAAAAGATACTGAGTGCTTCTTGAAGAATAGTTTGTCTGGACTCGAGCCTTTTTAGCTTCCGAAGGGTGTGGCATTGGAAGGAACTCATTTGGTTGCCTAGGGAGGATACAAGGGTGCATAGATAAGAGAGTGAGGGTTCTGAGGAAGAAATATGGGGTTCATGCGATAGTGGAGGTGCTGAAGAGGAGGGTTGAGGAAGAGGAGAGTGAGGAGGTGCAAATTCAGAGGTAGAGGCATGAGATTTAAATTTTTCAAGTTCATATGCAGCTTTTGTAAACCATTGATCATTAAAAACCTCAAACCTTTACACTCAATGTAACCTTTGTTAAAGTAATGAGGATATTATTTTATGCCAGTGAAGGGGATGTCAAAATGATCGAAAACTTTAGAGAGGAATTTACCAAAGGGAATATTTCTGTGGGTATCAGTTAGAAAGAGCTCCCATAGAGAGCAAAAGAGATAGCCAAAGTCAAGTTGGATACCTTTAAAAACATAGTAAAATAAGTACAACATTGAATTGGTAGCAGTAAATTAGTGACTAGTGTGAATAAAATGTTGAGTTCAGGAGTAAGAAGTGTGGTTTTGGCTTCCGAAACCTGTTTAAAATTGACGTTAAAAATCTGTCAGACCTCTTCAATGTCGAAACAAGTATCCAAAACAGGCCATTTATCCAAAGAGAAAAAATAGGAAATATCATTAGGAGAGGTAACTTCACATTCAAAACTAGAATTAATGACAGTGGAGGAAATCTCAAGATTTTTGTTATTGAGACGTCATACCAACGTACGAATAGTAGGACCCTTCCTGAGATTGGCAGTAAATTGTAGCACCATATCATGATAGACAAGCAAATCCAAATAAACTAAATTACCCCAATCTTGTTTTTCAAAGCATGATTTAATAAGAGATAAGTTTAACTCATCAAAAAGACTCTATGACACAAGCCTTTGAACAATAAAAGATTTGCTAAGAAGGGAAGTGACTGATCAGATGCCTTGGCATCAATGAATTTTGGTAGAGGAGGGATCGGGAATGGATTGAGGATTTGAGGATGTTTAACCCTGCACTGGAGCCTTGCCCTTCGATTTTCTTCCTCTGTTAGCTATTGAAGAACCACCACATGACCGTACCATTGTAAATTGGAAGGAAAAGATGAAGAGGAAAAAGTGAGTGTGAGTGAATTTGTGGGAAATTTCAAGGAATGAGATGTTATACGGGTGAAATAAGGTTCAATTGAGATGGGTGAGAAGTTGGGAAGAGGAGTTTCTTAAGGAATTTTAGAGGAGAAGGGAGAGAAGGAGAGATTTTTGAAAAGGTTCTTGGGTGCCGAGCTCGGGTTCAGTGGAGGGGAATTGTCCGAAAAGAGGAAAATGAAAGGATTTAAACGAGGAGAACAATCATTCAGATGTTCGAACGATTCATATCCATCTGATCGTGCATCCGAACACAGATGAACGGACTGCCGAAAGGCTATGCTGTGTGTCCGAAGAAGTGTCAGACAGTGATAAGTGTCCGTTCAAAATTCTACAGAGAGTTTGGGAAATGAGAAGGAAAATTTGGACGATTATAGGTGTCCGAGACAAAAGAGAGCAGTTCGAACGTTCAAGTGCATCTGATAGAGCAACTAGTTCGGACATTCATATACGTTCGAAGGATTAGATATCATATAGTTATATCCGAAAGCATAATTCATACAATTTTGAAATCAATGATGCCCAAATGAGATATGAGAGATTCAAAGCGATCTAAAGGCAAAGGTTTGGTAAGAATATTAGCTAGTTGATCCTTTGTACGTACAAATTCAACACAAATTTCCTTTTTGCACACAAGATCTCTAATAAAGTGATGCTTGACATCAATGTGTTTGGTTCTAGAATGCAAGACAGGATTTTTAGTGTGATTGATTGCACTAGTGTTATCGCATCTTATAGGTTCACAATCAAAAATAACACCAAAGTCTTTTAATGTATGTTTCATCCAAACGAGTTGAGCACAACAATTTCCAGCAGCAATATATTCGGCTTCTGCTGTGCAAAGATAGGGACATAGAATTTTGTTTCTTACTAAACTAGGATACCAAGAAATTACCCAATAAATGACACATATCACTAGTATTTTTTCTATCAATTTTGCAACCTGCAAAGTCGGCATCTGAGTAACTGATCAAATCAAAACTAGTGGATTTAGGATACCAAAGACCAAAGTTTAGTGTCCCTTTCAAGTATCTAATTTTTTTTTTTACAGCAATTAAATGTGATTCCTTAGGACATGATTGAAATCTAGCACAGAGACAAACGACAAACATAATATCTGGTCTACTAGCTGTTAAATAAAGTAGGCTCCCAATCATACCTCGATAGTGTTTTTCATTAACACTATTACCTTCTTCATCTTTGTCAAGCTTGGTTGAGGTACACATTGGCGTCCCAACTTGTTTACAATCATCCATTCCAAATTCCTTGAGTAGCTCCTTTGTATAATTGATTTGGGTGATGAAAGTTCCTTCTTTCGTTTGGTGAACTTGAAGTCCAAGGAAGAATTAATTATCTTGTAATTCTCCCATCATACTCATCTCAAATTTTTTTTGCATTAAGTACGAGAATTCCATGCACAAGCTTTCATTAGTTGCTCCAAAAATAATATCAACATAAATTTGAATGATTAGAAAACCATTAAGATTAGTTTTGGTGAAGAGAGTGGTATCAACAACACCACTTTTGAAGCCATTTTCAATCAAAAAATCACTTAGCCTTTCATACCAAGCTCTGGGAGCTTGTTTCAAACCATATAAAGTTTTTGAGAGTTTGAAAACATGATTTGGAAAATTTTTATTTTCAAAGCCAGGGGGTTGTTCAACAAAAACTTCTTGATCAATAAAGTCATTTAAAAATTTACTTTTAATATACATTTGAAATAATTTCAAATTATTAAAACATGCATATGCAAGAAACAAGCGAATAGATTCTGAACGAGCAACAGGTGCAAAGATTTCATCAAAGTCAATACCTTTTTATTGAGCATATCCCTTTGCTACAAGTCTAGCTTTATTTATAGACTTTGGTTGTTACTCTCACCTTTATCATTTAACTTATTTTTAAAAACCCATTTTGTTCCTATCACGGGATGAATTGAGGGTCTTTCAACCAAAGTCCATACATTGTTTTTCTCAAATTGGCTAAGTTCCTCTTGCGTAGCAAAAGCCCAAGATTCATCATTCAATGCGTCAACCACACATTTAGGTTCAATATGAGAAAGTAATGCACAATTATTATTCAATGGTTTATGAGAACGAGTTTTTACCCCATCGGATGGATCACCTATGATCAAATTTTGAGGGTGACTTGAGACAAATCTCCATGCTCTTGGAAGATCTTTGGGAGTATCTTCGTTCTTTTCTCCTTCTTCATGATGAGTGTTGTTCTCATGGCTTGTCAGGGTCTCTAGATGTTCTTCATGTAATGTGAGCTTCTCAAGTTCCTTTTCCTACATCTTCATCTCCAGAAACATTCTTTGAAATAATATCATTAGTCTCATCAAACGTAACATGCACAACTTCTTCAATTAACTTTTATAAGAGTTCTTCTATTGTATACTCGGTATGCTTTCTTGTCACTCGAATATCCCAAAAAAATTCCTTCATCCGATTTCTTGTGAAATTTTTCAAGATTTTCCTTGTGTTTTAAAACAAAACATTTACAACCAAAAACTTTGAAGTAACTCACAATAGGGTTGTTTACAAAACAAGAATTCATAAGGTGTTTTACGTAAAATAGGCCTCAAAATAACTCGATTCATAACATAACAAGCTGTGTTAACGGCTTCGGCCCAAAAATATTTAGATAAATCACATTCACTAATCATGGTTCTAGCGGCTTTTTGAAGTTTTCTATGTTTCCTTTCAACAACACCATTTTGTTGAGGCACTCTAAAAACCAAAAATTCATGCGAAATACCATTGTGGTCACAAAATTTGAGACAACCTTGAAATTTAAATTCAACTCCATTATCACTTCTCAAACGAATGATTTTCAAATTCAACAAATTTTTTATTTTGGAAAATAATTTTAAAAAGATTTGGCAAAGGCTTCATTTTTGTGAACAAGAAATAGTACCCAAGTATACCTAGTATAGTCATCAACAATCACAAATGCATATTTACTACCACCTAGACTAGTATGTTGAGTTGAACCAAACAAGTCCAAATGCAATAATTCCAAAGGTTTAGAGGTAGACACACAATTCTTTGGTTTGAAAGACACATTAACTTGTTTACCAAATTGGCATGCATCACAAATTTTGTTTTTCAAAAACTTTAACTTTGGCAAACCTCTTACCAATTCTTTTTAGCAAGATTTTCAATTAAATCAATGTTGAAATGACAAAGCCTTCTATGACAAAGCCAACGATCATCTATAGAAGCGGTTAAACATTTTACATTTTCACCACAAATATTGACAAGATAAATTACATAAACATCATTGTGCCTAGCGCCTTTAAATGAAACAACAAAATTTTTACCAAGAATTAAACATTCATGCTTGGTAAAGAGCACATATAGATTTTTATCACATAGTTGGCGTCACCCTTAAGAGATTGTAATTTAAATTATCAACAAGAAGCACATTTTTAATCAAGGTCTCAATGCCAAATGATTTTTCTTTCATGTTATCCCCAAAAGTCACTTTTCCACTATTTTTGGACTTAAGATTGGTGAAGAGAGATGCATCACTAGTCATATGTCTTGAGAACCCACTATCTGTGAACCATTTAGCATTTTTGGTGATGTTCGTTACCTACACAAGAATTTAGGTGATAATTTTTGGTATCCATATTTTCTTGGGTCCATAATAGTAAATTGGCTACAAATCCATACGAAATTTATTTCAAGTTTTCAATTTCTCTTGACATAACAATTATTTTTCATATGTCCACATTGTTGGCAATGATTGCAAAAAATATTTTTTTTCCATATAAAGAAGACTTTGATTTTACAAAACATAAATCATTTCTACTAAAAGTGACAACGTTCTTGTTGATCAACATATTTCTATTCTTTTTCATATCAACAATATTTTCCCCATTTTTATGCAAAAGAACATCAAGATCATCCATTCCTTTCTTCAAGGAGGCTTGTTCTTCCTTGATCTTTGTTTTCACATGTTCTTCTCCTCAAATCAGCATTTTTTTGTGATAACCTATTATTTTCATTCACAAGTTTGGAGTTCGCATTTAATAAGGCATTTATTTTTCTAACTAACTCCTTATTTCTAGCATATGATTCTATAAAGCTATCATGCAACTTTAAAATGAAAACTTCAAGATCATCATCATTAGAATCATAGGTAGTTGTTACCTCATTATCACCAATAGCCATAAAAGCCATTTGTGCCGATTCCATTTCTTCTTCAACTTCTCCTTCGGAGTTGCAATCATCCCATGTGATTTGGAAATTGTTGAAGCGAGGTTTTCTTCCTTCCTTTTTCTTCTTGGAAGGACACTCATTTGCAAAGTGTCCGGGTTGACCGCATTCAAAGCACTTTTCATTTTGCTTTTTCATTTCTAGCTTGGTTTTTCCTTTGAAATTTTATTCGGGTTAATAACTCCTCCTCTTCTCATTTTCCGTTTATTGATGTAGTTTTTGAGAAATCCTTTGGCGATGAGCGCAAGATCTCCTTCATCAAGATCTTCATCTTCTAGATTGATGGTGCCATTTTCATCTTCTTCTTGAGAAGTCTTTAATGCGATGCTCCTTTTTGGTCTTGCTTCTTCATTATCCACCACTTTGGCCTTAAGCTTCAATTCATAAAACATAAAAGAGTTAATTAAGGACTCAATAGGCATGGAGTTTAGATTATTTGCTTCCTCTACAGCAATAATTTTGGCCTCCCATTCTTTGGATAGAGCATTCAAGATTTTTCTATTCTTTTCGCCCAAAGAATACTCCTTACCCAAGGCTTCAAGATCCTTGATGACATCGTTAAACATACAATACATCTTATCAATGTTTTCATGTGGTTCCATCTTGAAGGACTCATACTTGGTAATTAGTACGAATTTCTTTTGTTCTCGAACATCATCGCTCCCTTCTGATGAATTTCTCTCAATTTGTCCCAAATTTCCTTAGCCGAAACGCATCCTTTGACACAAGTAGATTCATTAGTGTCCACGGCATTGTATAACACATTCATGGCTTTAGCATTTAAAGTCAAGTTTGCTTTGTCTTGCGGAGTAAGCTCATCCATTGTTTCTTCTCTTCTTCTATTTGTGTGATCATCAACAATAGTGATTTGAATGGAACTTTATTGACAATATACCACAGGTCAATATCAATATATTACAAAAAAAATTTCATTCTATCTTTCCAATTGGTAAAGTTCACCCTATTAAACATGGGAGATCCAGTGAAAGATTGACCTTCAAAAATAAAGCATTATTGGTTGCCATAGTAGATCTTTACTCAAATGCAATTTAAGAAAATCAAAGAGACCAGGGCTCTGATACCAATTGTTGGTCACAAAACAACCTAAGAAGGGGTGAATTAGGTTTAAAAAATTGATCTAGCAAATAATTCTCAATTTAATATTTCTTGCACGTAATTGGCAAAAGAGATGACAAAAAGATAAGCAATTAAGTATAAGATTAATAGATTAAACAGAGAGAGAGATTAACCAAACACATCCAAGCTAGCTAGCTTGGAATAGTAATCCACTAAGATGCTCCTTCAATCTTGGTGAACCAATAATCTCTAGTGTACACAAACTAGGATCACGCTTGCTCACACTACTTCTCTTTAATTGAGCCAAAGATTTTACACCAAACCTCACTTTTGTAAAAGATTATCACTCCACTCAATCTTTTGAATAGCACTCTTAAGTACACACTCATGCAATATTACTAAAGAGCTAATTTGCACTAAAATTGCCTTTCATTTTGCTTGTATTCAATGTGTAAGATCCTCTTCATAATACAAAGGATTTGGTATTTAGAGATTCAATAAATCAGCTTCCAACCACTTCCTAACGGCTCAATATTAAATGATTAAAAACTAGCCATCATAGATTTCGAACGTCCGATGTTATTGTTATGCGTCTGATCTAGTCCTCCGATCTTAGATATCGAGGAGTACGGGATACCGTTCGGCCGGCCGAGCTTGCGTCCATTCCTTTGTCCGATCAGGTATGTTTGAAAGGTTCACACATCGGACGGTGTGTGTGTCCAAAAGATTTAATGCTTAACTGGAAATGTTTATCATTCGCACAGTTAGCCTTGTCCAATATAAGCTTCTTCGAACAGTTAGATGCGTCCATTGACGGTGCTTTAAAATCTTGACTCTGCCTTGACCTTTCAGACAGTGAAATACATCTGAGATAAAATTGTTCGAATGATCTTGTGAATCCATTGTAGATGCTCCAAAATCTTGCTCTCTGTGTAATTGTTTAGACAGTGTATTGCGTCTGTGGTAATCTCATTCGGACAAGCTTGTGCGTCCGAGAACCATTGCACTGTTTGGACGGTGTACTTCGTCTGAAAACCCTGCTAATGAGCAAATGTACTAGCAATCCTGCATAGCTCCAGTTAAGATAGTTAAATTACATTTGTCACCATCAATACAAACCAAGGTTGTAGGTCATCAAAATTATCCTTGGCAAAATAGAGGGTAGTCTATGAGCCAAAATTTTTGTACAAACTTTATTGAAAAAGGTACATAGACTAATAAAGTATTCCCAAGATACAAGTCCTTCATCTATAAAAGGATTGTTAACCTTGGATACTAGAAGGTACACTTATATACGGCATTGTAAAACTTAATGCTACTGTAATAAAATTTCCACCCTTTCGGATGTTGGCTTTTAAAAAGATAGGTCTATATTCATTAAAAGATGATGGATTAACTGATTTTGGGATCAAAAAAATAAGGGCACTCGTGAAAATTCGCGGTAGCTTTTCTCCTTTTAAAAAGTTCAGTACTGCATGAAAGAGATCCTGTTGGATTATTTCCCAACAAGAGGTAAAAAATACCCCATTGTTGCCATCAATTCTAGTAGCACCATCTGAATTGAGAGAGAAAACCGTATCCTTCACCTCCTGTGCTGTGATCTCAGCAAGTAAGAACTGGTTGCTCTATAATCCTCAGTTGTGCTAATGTCCGTGAGATGATAAGTTCATAATTGCTCTATATTTTATATGTCATTTATTTCATTTTTGTGTGTTGTAAGCAAAATTTGAGTTATAATTGAGTTTAATTTGGTTGTTCTTAGTTTTTGCAAGGTTAAAGTGAAAAGGAACAGAAAAAGATGGAAAAGATGGAAGAAAATTGTAAGGGCAAAATGTGCATGAGTATGGAGCTATTTTGGATGCTATTTCATATTTTAAGTATAACATTCAAGTCTGATCTCTGATTGACTTGTTTTAAGATGCATTGGAAAGCTAAGAAAGAGAATTACAACTTTCATGTTTTAACTTTCCCAAATTCCAGGAGCATTGCGATCAAAATCGATGCCAAAGATGAAATGCAGTACGGAGGTCTGATTGCTTTGTTAGGTAGAATTTAACTTTGAAAGGACAAACAAGCAATAATTAACCACACTAATTCACTATACTCTACCTAACTTCCGCAAGTATACAGAGTTTGATAGTGGTATTGGATGAGTGGGTTCCCACAAGGATTGTCAGAAGGCAATTACCAAGATTTACGGATATTTGTGTAGTTAAGTGAAATCAAACAATGGATGATGGAACTAATCTAGTAAAAACCATGATTAAATGAAAACGATAAAAACTTAATTTTATGCTAGATAAACTAAAAAGCAAGTAAGTGAAAATTACCAATTACGATATTAAGAAACTAATTAATCTATTCTAGAAAAAGCAAGTAAAGGAAGGCACTTAATTCTAACCTAAATTAACCAAATTAAAACAAAAATTGAAAGCCAGCAAATTACCCAATTAAAAGGACTACAAATAAGAAACCTTGAAGACTAAAAGCAATCATTTCTAAACTAGAAATTGAAAAGAGTTAAACTAGAAATCTAAGTATTTTTGGATTTTTGATAGAAATAAAGAAAGCCCATTAGTAATTAACTAGAAATTAATGCAAGAAATTGAGAATTCTTAACTAGAAATGCAAGAAAGATTTATCAAGAACCCTAATTTACTTAAGAAACCCTAAATTGCAAGTAAAGAAATTCTTACTAAATTAGACTAGAAAGCGAATAAAAATTATATCTATGCGAAGCTTGTGATTAACCCATTATGATTATCTAATCAAAATTCAAACTTGGCAAGAAATTAAAAGGAGATCTAAGAGACAATTACAGAGAAATTTCTATTAAAGAAGTAAATTTGGAGTTCAAGATATCCCAAACTATCCTAAAATCTACTAATTATCTACTACTAATCCTTCTTACCCACTTCCTATTTCTTAAGTAGCTTAAATAATGTAGTATTACACAAGGCAAAAATCAAGAGTTGTTGCCTGAAAGTTTTCAAAATTGCCCTTACAAATTAACCCTCAGCGAGTCGAGATCGCAATATGGAACAATTGAGATCGCGATCTCGACTCTAATACATTAATACAATCTCCCGAGTCGAGATCGCGATATGGAGAGTTTGAGATCGCGATCTTGACTCTATTCTCAATATCAGAGAGCAGGCATTCTTCATTTCTTCCATTATTGCAATTTGGTCCTTTCGGTTTTGTTCATTCCAGCTTCCAACCTCTAATTCTGACCTGCATAATATTAACACCATTAAGCAATTAATTAACTACAAATTTAATAAAAACTTATCATATTTAATCAAGAATGGAAATACAAACACATATGAAAGAAATTAACCAAAATCTTCAATTACTTACCCAAAATTCGGGATTTAAACTATCAAAATGCTATAATTTAGAGGAAAATAATTCTAGTTTACTAGACTTATCAAGGTCTCACGCACATGCGCTAGGGATAAGTAGTGCATCTGCGCTGTTTCCAGAGAGCTCAACTCTAGAAGTTGATTTCGTGCACATGCATGCTGAATAGCCTATGCACGTGCATGAGGGTTTAGAAAGGTTACGTGATTTTTAATTTCGAATGAGTTTTTCATCAGGTTGGACTTATTTTCAGCTGATTTCATGTTCTTATCCTAGGGGATTGTAACCCCAGTATTCACTAATAAAATAAATACCCTTATAAGGTCTGATATAGGAGACAACTATTATTCTTAGTTTTATTGTTAGTTTTTCAGCAGTCGTTATTGTGTGTTCTCCCATGGAATTTAGTGCCTAAAAACCTTTTTTTGGTTGAGAGAATTCAAGTCATGGTTGATCCTATTAAGTTGTGAGACTTTTATTCGTTTTATACCAACTATTGATTGTTTTTCTGTATTAATTTTATGATTGTTCTCTTTGCTGTAGAATAGTGAGTTATGGGAATTAATCTACAGCTAGATTGTTTTAACTTTTGATTATTTGATTCAATATGTGAAGCAACTAAGTTTGATGATTTGTCGATTAGCGTTAATGAATTTATGGAAAATAATCAACTAATTAACATAACCGCGTGCGTTTATGTTTAATTAGCCTAATTTTTCTTATTGATTTTAATTCTTCTATTAATTAATCTTTGGCGCATGTCTAGGTTAAATTAATAGTTAGGGTTAAATGGATTGCGTGTTGAAAATTATATACCAAATTAGAAAGAAATAAAAATCAACTTTGAATTGAAATTCGGGATAATTCTTCAACTAGTGCTTGGTACTAGAATTGAATTATCCTTCGGTGTTGATGATCAATTGTTAGGATTTCCATGGTGGATATAACCAGAACCAAGATTCTTCTTTAGTTGAATTTTCTTAAAATTTAATTTCTTGCTCTATTTTTTAATTTATAAGTATTCAACACCCGCCTCCTTGTATTTTGAGCACAAAAATAGTCCCCGTTCTCTGTGCAACTTGGACTCACCGCTACTACATTTTTATAAGAGGAATTTGATTAATTTTTGGGGAGCCTACGACAGCACCACCAGAAATTTTGTCGCCGTTTCCAGGGAATAGTTTGATTTATTTTTGTGTTTTAAATTTTGTATTTAACTGTGTATACTTACTACTTGATCTCTTTTTGATCTCCATTATGCTTACCAATTCTTATGAAGTTTTTTACTCTGATTTCGCTGTTATTATTTAACAATTAGTTTACAAGACATGAGACAAGCAAGGACTTATGAGATTTGTGCTGGTAATCACCTAACTGACATGTGCCCTAGCTGTCGAAGAAATGAATGGTTCCCAAATCTACCAAAACCTTGGTATGAGCCCTACACGTATAAGTGCAATCAAGGATGGTTAGATTATCCTATGTTTGGTTATCCATCACAAGATTTTCATTGTATACAACCTGTTCTACCAGAATCTTGCTTATCCCCTACCAGGTAAGTCTTTGGAAGAACTAATTAATTCTCTGGCTACTAATACTTTGTAATTTCATCAGGAAAGAAGAGCTAGTCTGAAAAGCTTAAAGCATCAACTAAGTCAACTGAATTCTTCCATAAGTAGACAAGAACTTCAAGTGATTGAGAATGGAGAAAATGAAGACAAGGAGCGAGAACTAGAGATGGGATTAATAGATGATAAGCCTATTAAGGATGACTTTAGTTCATTACATCTGATTTCAATGCCTGAAGATCTTCCAGAGTAAGAGCCAATCAAGGTTTTCAGACTTAGCCATGGTAGAAGCACAAGAGATTTTAACTACTGTGAAGGCTCACCACTTGGTTGTTGATAGGGATTGTATTATGGTGCCATTATACCCCACATTCTGTTATGGATCAACCTTAAGAGTTGAAGATCCAGAAGTGTCTTGTAAAGAGTTTGATATCCTCGAGTCTTTAAAGGGCCATGAGGAACGGGTTAAGTCAGTTTGCATAGACGACAATAAGGTCCAGGTAAACTACACTAGGAGAGATAGGTGGTTCAGAGTTGAGTTTCTAACTGATGGAATAAAGGAGGTTGAGGATAAGTATATGGCGAACAATTACAAGGAGATAGCCTATGCAAGACCGCTAACAAGTATTGAGCTCTCTTTTCTCTAGTATAGAGATGGTTATTCCTTCTATCATGTTCACAGTCAAGCTATTGACTATAAAGGAATGTTGTATGGGAGGCAACACACATCCATTTGAATTTTATTTTGTTTATTTATTCTTGGAGTCTCAAAATTATATTTTGGTTTATTTTACTTTTAGGGTTAGCATAGTTTCATTGTGTTGTTAGTGTTGGAAATCAACTTGATTAATAAATTAAACTAACAAAATGGTCATTTAAAGTTTTTGTGTTGTATGGGTGATTTAGGAATAGAAACTTTGTTCTTAAAAAGGTGTTTTTACGCAAAATCCAGAAATAAAATTTCACATGCGCACATGTGTGCTACAATGCTCACACATGTGTGCGAGCTAGATTTCAGAAAAAATTGTTTCTGCCTAGCACGCAAATGTGAGAAACACAGGTTGCACATGTGTGCAATACTTTTATAAGGGTTAAACCCTTATTTCATGAACACAACACACAACAAACATTCTTCTACTCTTATCAAACCCTTTTAACCCCCACTATTCCCCACCACTTTCCAACATCAATTCACACCTATTTCAATAAAATCACATGAAAAACCTTTCATTTTTTTTCACAAGAAACACTCAATTAAGCTATGAATTTCTTAGATTGTCACATTCTTATGTTTTTCCTTTTTGGGTTTTGGTTTCAATTACACAAAGGTTTTGATTTTGCACGTTTAATTTGGTTCAATTTGTTGTGAATTAAATTCTGACAATGTAATTGGAGTGATTTATGTATGAATTGTTGATTGAGGAGTGATTTCATGTTATTTATTTGCACAAAATTTGCCTTTTATCTATGCATGACATGTGTTTGATAAATTGTCTCAATGAATAAAAATGTTGAAATACAAGAAATTGGTGCATGAATTCAATTCCAAGGATGTTAATTATGCCTTTGGATTCAATTTTAGTCCACTTTCGTGCATGAGAATGTTGTTGGAATGTGTATAGACCTTAGTTTTAGGCACAATTTTCTTTGAATTACTTCTTGTGCATTCTAGGGCTTATGAGTCGGGGATTAGAATTTTGTTTAAGTGTGGAGTGTTGGATTGATTGTTGGGTAGCCATGGTGTTCATATTTATATTTTGTAGGAATGGCAAGAAGGGGCATGTACGTATAAAGTGGCGATGGGCAAAAGTGCCAGAGCATCCTCGTCATCCAGGTCTCAACAGCCCAAGAGAGTTAGGGGTGTGAAATTTTTAACTGCAACAGCCCAACAAAAGTATGATAACGATATTTCCAAATGGGCTGTGATTAAAGAAAGGGGCATCAAGTACTATTAGCAAGAGTACCCGACATTAAGTTAACCATTCGCAATCGTGGGCAGAACCACTTCATCTAGACTCTTATAGACACAGTAATACTAGAGGTACGTGAATTCTATGCTATTTTTGACCATTACTGTGATATCAGGGTTTATGTTCGAGGCAAAGAAGTGGATGTCTCTGCTAATTAAATTAATAGAATTTTGAAGGTCAATCGGGTACGTAATGATGAATGGCCAGACATCCGCGACACCAACATGGTGTTAAATGAAATTACAGGTGTTCTTTGTAATGGTGCCGTCGAATGGACTTACACAACTGATGAAAACATGGTTAGGCACTTCAATGTTAATACGCTTAGAAACCAGCTTGGTTGGTCCAGTTTAAGTTCCTTAGTGCTCGCCTCCTCCTGGTCAGTCACCCTGCGCATATTACTTTAGAGAGAGTCAAACTCCTTACTATATTGCTACCAACAAATCTATAGATGTGGGTGACCTTATAAGCCAGCAGATATGCTATTCAGCCACCAATAAGCAATCTGGCTTATGATTTCCCTATCTAATTACTGCTCTGTGTCTAGAAAATGGCTTAGTGATTGATCCTATAGAATAAAAGCATAAGCCTGGGAAATTGATTGCGTGGTGGGTGTGAGAGCTCTGATTAGATGCACTTGCTCCCATGCATCTACATCACAAGCGAATGAAGCTGCCGATTCAGAGAATAAGCCTTTACCTGAGGCACAACATACTCAAGAAGAGTTTTTACAGCACATCCTAGAGGGACAACAGTAGATAAGTCAACTTTTTGACACGTTTATCCAGTATGAGTATGCCTGACAGCAGACCATGAAGGCTCACTAGTTGGCGAGGGAGCATGCAGGGAGAGGACTCGTTGATATTCCCGCCTTTCCCTCAATTTCTGCAGGATTTGGGGCTGAATGCTCCTTGAACTTATGATGTTTAATGCCTTTTTCTTAGGGCCATTTTGTTGATTTACTTATCTTTAAGTTGATTCCTCAACATTTTAGTTATTTTTACTGATTAGACATTTTAGGTTTAATTTTCATCACGGTATTTTCCTTTATTTTTGTGGTGTATTCCCTTAAGGACACGGTATTTTCCTTTATTTTTGTGGTGTATTCCCTTAAGGAAGTAGGTTTTTTCCTGATTATTGTAGCATTCTTTTCTACAATATTCTTGTTTTCCGTATTGTCTCCAGGGAATTATTTGCTTTGTTTAGTTTTGTTTAGTGTTACTCCAGCTTCCATTTACGACAAAGTGATATTTATAGCGAATACTGCTCTAAACGTGAATTAAATCCAGAGAACCTTTTCTTTTTCCTATTTTATAATTTTAATTTTGCATTAAGGACAATGCTTAGCTTTTTTTAGTGTGGGGTGAGGGAGTTATTTGGATGTATAAGTTGTTTGGCATATTTTGCTCGATCTTGCTACAATATTTTGACTTTTCTTTTGATTTCAGAGCTTCTCAAATTTTTTGAAAATTTTTGATAAATTTTGAATTTTTTTTAAAATTTGAGCTTAACAAGTTTTTCCCATTTTTCTGCATAATAATTCTTTAGTGGAACCATTCATGAATGAGTAGTCGATGTTAATATTTTCTATTCATGATTTTTAAGAATTTTGAGCACTAAGCCATACATTAATTGTAGATTTTGGACATTTAGAGAAACTTATGCAGACTTAATTACGTAGCATCCCAAAAGCTTACTTTATTACATTTTTGAAACGAATTTTTAGACAACCTGATTTGGTTTAAAGAAGAGGGTATAGCCTTCTTTGATTGTTTGAGCCTTGCTAACCAAGCCTTTTTAAGAATTTTATCTCTAAGCACCTTGTTTGATCTTATTGTTACGAAGGGAGAGAAAGGACATCACTTGCCTTCTTTTATTTGAACTTGGTTTACCTAACCTTATTGAGCCTAATAATCTCTTTTAATTGTTTAATCCTGAATTTTCCCTCTAAGAGCTTTATTTCGCATATTAAATGTCTCTTATACATAAGATGTGTGGAAGATTGTGAGAAGTGGGAGGTTTACATTTATGAAGCAAAATGGGGTACTGGAAAAAATCCAAAGGAACCTAAGAGGGGGGGTGAATTAGGTTTCTAAAAATTATGCTTTCAGAAAATAGTAACCTTTTTAAATTCAAATGCAGATATAATAAATTTACTAGAACAGTAAAGTAAAGAGAGAAAAATTGAACAAACAATACTTCCAAGCTAGCAAGCTTGAAGTATCAATTTTCTTGAATGCTTCACACACTTGGTAAGCCAATAATCTTTACAAAGTTGGTAAGTTCTTGCTCACACTAAAACTCTTTTAGTTGAGCCAAGATTCTTACTTACAACCACACTTTCATACAAGATTATCACTCCACTCCAAAGTTGAATTGCACTCACAACTTCACACTAATACAACAAACCACTATAGTCAATTTGCACTCAAATTACTCTTGTCTTAGGCTTGTATTCAATGTATTAGATGATTTTTACAGCATCTTCAGCACCTATTTATAAGAGCAATAAATAGAGCTTTCAACTACTTCCTAACGGCTAAGTAATAAATGCACAAAAAATAGCCGTTGGGGTTTCGGAAGTCCGAGGATGATTGAATGCGTCCGAGGAAGCGTCCGATCTTCTTTCAATTTATTGAGATGCTTCGTTCGGACGTCCATGCATGCATCCGGTCCTTCGTCCGACAGAGGTTTCGGATGGTCCTGAGCGTCCGAAGAAAAGGCAGTAGACTTCCATTCTTTCTGCCAATTTGTTCGGACGATGCAATGCGTCCGAGGAGCTTTTGACCTAGTTCGGACTGTTCTGTGCATCCGAAAGAGCTGTTCCTGCAAAAGCTTGTTTTACAGAGTTAAGTGTTTATGTCATCATCAAAATAAGCGTTTGGAAAACATCAGAAGCGGAGACAGAAGAGGAAGAAGGAGCAGTCAAAGAAGTGACAATGACTCAAACCAAACCGTTTTATTTGGATTTGGAGTCATCTGAGCCTTTTATCATAGACATGGATCCGCTTGAGGTAGAATCCCAGGAGCCCGTTGTGATTGAACTGCCAATACAATTGCCAATTGAGAGCACACATGCAGTGCCGTGGAATTATCAACCCTCAGCTGTGATAGTCGGTGGAAGGCCAATTTCTGAGGAGGAAGTGTTTGCTGTCACAAGGTCAGGGCGAATCACAAATGACAACAGTTTTGAGGCCGGACAATCCAATAAAGGTATAGAGCCCATGCAGGCCCCTAAGGATGTAGCAGACAAATATGTGGAGGACTTTATAAGATTGATCAAAAAAAGTGAATATTCAGTAGTTGAGCAGCTGAATAAGATGCCCTCACAAATTTCTATACTCAACTTATTGTTAACATTCGAGCTATACAGGGAGGCAGTCTTGAAGTCTTATACATTTTGATTGAGGCTATGTGCCTTGTGATATTCCCACTGACAAACTTGTTGGGTTAGTGGGCAGTGTGCTGGCATCAAACCAAATTTGTTTTTCTGATGATGACTTAACTTCTGAAGGGAGCGACCACAACAAGGCTCTATTCATCTCGGTTAGATGTGAGGGGCGACATTTGCCTAGGGTCATGGTTGATAATGGGTTTGCTTTAAATATTTGTCCTTTGAAGACATTGGATAAACTGGAAATCTCTCATGACCTGGTCAGGAATTCATCCATGGTGATCAGAGGGTTTGACGGGGCTCGAAGACAAGCCACCGGAGAGATAAACCTTATTTTGGAAGTGAGGCCAACTGCTCATCAGGTCACTTGCCAGGTTCTTCCAATTGTTGAGATATATAATTTGCTACTGGGACGTCCCTGGATCCATTCTGCTGGGCTATTCCGTCATCTTTGCATCAAATGGTTAAATTTATTTACAAGTTTAAGCTGATTACTGTATTTGCCAAAGACGATACACATTTAGATGTGGATAAGGCGAGTGTAATGATTGCAAAGGAAATGCTGCATGGAGGATATGGCATCGGCCAAGGTTTGGGAATGAATTTGCAAGGCATAATACACCCTATTGAGCGACCAACGCAGATGAATATATTTGGGCTCAGTTTTTGCCCGAATGCCTGGCAGCTAAGGGAGATTAAAGAGCTGAAGAGAGCTGAAAAAGAAGGTCGAGCATTGCCTATGGTCATTCCACCTCTTAAGATTACTTTCTCACGTTCTACCACCATTATGGCTCCTGATGCAGATGAGGCTGAAAAGGAGGATCTTATCCAAGGGGTAACCGAATTATTTGTAGGGCTAATTATTGAAGAGCAGACGGAGAAGGATGACACTGAGCTGCCATTTGCTGAGCGCCATCAACCAACTGCACAACTGGACATCTGATGATCTCCCTAGTCATAGGGAGTTTCGGTAAATTTGAAAGGATATTATTTTTAGTTTTGCTCCTTTTAATTTCATCTTCGTATGTATGTTTTGTACTTCTTAAGTCGTTTTGTTTATGCCATCTAGTCAAGAAGTAGGTGCATTCACAGCATTGTATTCATGATTCATCTCATTCATCTGTTTTGGAGTTGAATCTTGAAAACAATTTGATTAGTAAGGCAAGTACAATCATGATATTGCCTTCATGATTCATCTTATTCATCTGTTTTGGAGGTGAATTCTGAAGACAATTGATTTTTATAGGATGGCGAATGAATGTTAAGTTTATATTCTCTAGGATCACTTATACAAATCTTCGATTAATGAGAACTTTTTCTTTAAGATGTTTTAGCTCATTTTGTTTTCTTTCATTTCATGCTTTATTTTTTCCCAGATGGCCCAAAATCAATGCTTTTGATCCTTCGGATACTACAGTGTTATGAGGTCGATAAGTGCAATTTTGATATCACACCCGACCCTAATTTTACACAGTCTGAGAGTGGTGAGGACGAGTGTGATATTGAAAATGAATTCAGGCGACACGAGGAAAAACCAAAGCCTAACTTGGAAGAAACAGAAACGGTAAACATTGGGACAGACACGGATGTAAGAGAGGTTAAAATCAGCATACATTTGACTAGAGGGCAAAGGAAAGAGATGATAGAATTTTTTATTTTGTTCCAAGACGTCTTTGCCTAGTCTTATGATGATATGCCTAGCATTTCAACAGATGTCGTGGTTCACAAACTCCCCACCGATCCTAAATGCCCACCTGTAAAGCAGAAGCCAAGGAAGTTTAAGCCAGAAATGAGCTTAAAGATCAAAGAACAAATCATCAAGCAGTTTAATGCCACAATCATCATTGTATTAGGGTATCCTATTTGGCTTTCCAATATATGTGCCAGTATGGAAGAAGACTGGTTCTGTCAGAGTTTGCGTAGACTATCGAGACTTAGTAAACAAGGCCAGTCCCAAGGATGATTTTCGGCTGCCAAACATTCACATCATTCTAGACAGTGCTGCCTGCCATGAGATGGAGACTTTTGTCAATTATTTTGCTGGGTATCACCAAATCCTAGTGGACGAGGAAGACAGGAAAAAGACAGCATTCATTACTCCTTGGGGACATTCTGCTACAGAGTTATGCCATTTGGACTCAAGAATGCTGGTGCAACATATCAACGCACTATGACCACCTTGTTTCATGACATGATACACGAAGAGATGGAGGTCTATGTCGATGACATCATTATCAAATCCAAGAAGGCCGAGGATCATTTGACCAATCTTAAGAAGGTATTTGAGAGGATGAGGAGATATAATCTGAAGTTGAACCCAGCAAAGTGCGCCTTTGGAGCTCCTTCTGGAAAGTTATTAGGTTTCATTGTCAGTAAGCGGGGAATTGAGATAGACCCAGCAAAGATCAAAGCTATCCATGATATGTCTGCGCCAAAGACTCAGAAGGACGTAAAATTTAAAGCTTCTTGGGAAAAATCAATTTCATTGGTCGCTTCATTGCTCAGCTGACAGCTACTTGTGAACCTTTGTTCAAACTGTTGAGAAAAAATGCACCGATGTACTGGAATGATGACTGTCAACAGGCTTTTGACAAAATCAAAGATTATCTTTTGAACCCTCCTGTGTTGGTCCCCCCAAAGCCAGGGAAGCCATTAATCATGTATCTGTCGATTTTGGACGGATCCATGGGTTGTGTCTTGGGGCAGCATGACGATTCGGGCAGAAAAGAGCAGGCTATCTATTATCTAAGCAAGAAGTTTACAGTCTATGAAGCCAATTATTCTTTTTGGAGCGAACATGCTATGCATTGGTTTGGACCTCCCAACGGCTAAGGCATTATCTGCTGGGTCATACCACTTATCTCATTTCCAGGTGTGATCCCCTTCGCTATATATTAGAAAAGCCTATGCCGACTGGACGCTTGGCTAGATGGAAGATGTTGTTAGCAGAATTTGATATCATCTTCACTACTCAAAAGGCTGTCAAAGGACAAGTGATAGCGGATCATCTTGCTGAGAACCCAAGGGAGAATGATTATCAACCCTTGCACACATACTTTTCGGACGAAGACATCTTATTCATTGGCACTGCCGAAGACATGAAAGATGAATGTCCACATTGGAGGCTATTCTTTGATGGTGTATCCAACACTTTCGGTGCGGGCATAGGAGCAGTTTTGATATCACCAGAGGATAGACACTTCCCAGCAACAGCCAAGTTATAGTTTCTGTGTACGAACAACATGGCAGAGTATGAGCCTTTCATACTTGGTCTGAAAATGGCATTGGACATGGGTATTAAAGAGTTAGCTGTGTTTAGTAATTCAGATTTGCTCGTCCATCAGACACTGGGGCACTGGGTAACCAGGGATTCTAAAATCATGCCATATCACTGCAGTATTCTCAAACTAGGTCGACAATTTGATGCTTTAGAATTCACTTACATACCCCGATCTAGGAATGTATTTGCCGATTCTCTGGCTACCTTATCTTCAATGATCAGTCATCCAGGTGACACAGTGATAGAACCCATTACCATTCAGGTGCTGGAAAAGCCAGGGTACTGTTGCACTCTTGAGGCGGAATCTGATGGACTTCCTTGGTTTCATGATATCAAGGAGTTTCTGGACAAAGGTAGCTATCCTCTAGGGGCTAGTACATCAGATAAGAAGTTCCTACGCCGAATGTCAATCAAGTTCTTTTTAAATGGCAATGTACTTTATCGAATGACGATAGATCTGGGTCTTCTGAGGTGCGTTGATAAGAAAGAGGCCACTTACATTATGGAGGATGTTCATAGGGGAGTTTGTAGGCCACACATGAACGGGCACTTATTAGCTAAGAAGATAATGAGAGCAGGCTATTTCTGGCTTACTATGGAGCATGATTGCATCGAATTTGTCGGCAGGTGTGTTAAGTGCCAAATGCACGAGGATGAGATAAGGGCAGCACCAACTGAATTGCACAACATCACTACTCCATGGCCCCAATTTGTTCAATTTGGGGAATGGATGTCATTGGATTGATCGAGCCGCGAGCTTCTAATGGTCATCGCTTCATTCTGGTAGCGATTGAATATTTCACTAAGTGGGCCGAGGCTGAATCCTACAAGCACGTAACAAAGAAGGTAGTCACGGAGTTCATCCGAAAGAACATCATTTGCCGCTTTGGGATCCCGGATACATTGGTTACCGACAATGACAAGAACCTGAACAATGACATGGTAGATGGTCTTTGTGCCCAATTCAAGATTAAGCATCGGAATTCCACCACTACAGGCCAAAAATCTTATACACATGAAGCAGCTAACAAGAATCTTAAGAGAATTATTCGAAAGATGGTTGACAGTCAACGTGATTGGCATGAAAAGCTACCATATGCATTGCTGGGTTATCGGACTACCATCAGGACATCTACTGGGGCAACGTCTTACTCCCTCATGTACGGAATGGAAGCTGTTTTGCCGACGGAAGTAGAGATCCCTTCTCTACGCATTCTTTATGAAAACTGAGTTACAAGATGCAGAATGGGTGCAGCTCAGACATGAACAGCTTGCACTCATTGATGAAAGACGGCTAACAGCTGTGTGTCATGGCCAATGTTATCAACGGAGGATGGCCCAAGCTTACAACAAGAAAGTCAAGCCCAGACATTTTCAGGCTGGCGATCTAGTCTTGAAATGCATATTGCCAATACAGGACGAAGCAAAGGGCAAGTTTGCTCCTAACTGGCAGGGTCCATTCATTGTACACAAAATATTATCAGGAGGAGCTCTTATCCTTACGGAGATGGATGGACAGGTTTTTCCCCAACCGATAAATGCGGACATGGTCAAAAAGTTTTTCATCTGATTTGGCAGACTGTAAACCTTTAAGTCATTGCAGAACGTCGGATAGAATTCCACCTGTTGTTTTCTTTCCCTTTTCACCCACATCCGGACTAAATTCTTTTATATCTCTTCTCTTTATTTGCCTATCTTTCGTTTCAATTGTGCTTTGTCCCTATCTACTTTGCTGTAAAAACAAATTGGAACTGAGCTCATTTGCAATGTTGGGGCAAATTGTTGTTTTTGGGTGGCAAAAAAAAAAAAAAAAAAGAAAGTTTGAGAGGCTGACCAAAACAAATGCCCAACAAAACTCAGTTTGTTATAATAAAACTGGGGCAATTTTTTTCAAATCTATTTCCACATCTAGATGTGTGTAAGTCTGTCTCTTGGTAAACATGGGGCAATTCTTTTAGATAAGGAACATAACCAGTTTTCCTCAGATCACAAACCCGCTCTTCCATCCCTTGTAGCTATGTTCTTTCCAACCAAAGCGCCCATCTTAAATTGGGGCAAGTTTTTGTTAAGATAATCCCAATCTTTACCAATCACACGACTTAACCCATTTTGACCCTAACTATCCTAAGTTCTGCATAGGCTTAAAGGGAGAAGTTTGTGCGGTCTCGGCAGTTGATGTTAACATGTCTGTCCCAATTACAGGGAAGGCAGCCTTACTGATGCTGAAACGTGACAAACTTTGAAAACTAAAGTTCGCATGCATTGGAAAAGGTGATTACTTAACCAGACTTCTTCCGTTTACTCCCACACCTTGCCGTTTACTTGGACCTCATAGGTGAAAACCCGGAAAGGGCACATTTGTTTTTTAAAAAATAAAAAAAATGCAAAAAATAAAAAAAAAATAAAAGGGAGGAAAACCATAGTGAAAACCTAAAAAGGCACTAAGGAAGGGGTAAACTGAGCAAATGGTCAAAGTCTGGTTGACGACTTCTCTGGGTCCAAGTCTGGGAAAGTGTTCAACTAAAATTTGTTGACCGAAGTTAGGCTTATTGGTTGCCTCTATGTCGTTCTCTCAACATAGTCATTGGCCTTTAAAAGGCACGTATCTGATGAATCCAAAGCATTGCCTGATCGGGTCCAAATCACTTGGAATGAAAGTCAAAGCGATGTTAATACGGTGATGGCACGATTTTTACTAAGATTGTTCCCATGTGCCTATATTATTTATTCATGTACTTCTATCAGTAACTCACATGCTGCCATTTAGTTTGTTTGTAGTTGTTCTTCTTGTTGTTGATGTTTTAGTTGTCAAATATGTGAAAACCATCTGTTTAATTGAACTACGTTCGATATTCCTGTGGTGGGATACGTAGGCAGCTCTTAGCGAGCTCGATCACCTTGCTTATAGAAATGTTCGCTAAGATTGACATTTCGTATGTTTTGGCACTGACCAATTCGAGTTTTCTTTGCTTGATATCGCATTGTTTTGAGTACCTGCAGGTACATGAAAATAAAGTGGAGGCTAAAATCCACGACACTGGGGCAAATTTTTATTGATTGGATATCCTTCATAAACAACAAGGGATACACTAATCCTGAGAAGAACACATGTCTTGATACCCAACGGTCTTTCTTCGCATTTTGAAAGGGGTGATTCACGCCAACCCCTAATGAAGCAATCAACCTCACAGGTGATCGCCACTTGGGAGATGGTACACTGAGTTCCCAGTCAAACCTCTCAGTTTAAATAATGTCAGTTTACTGTTTTAGGGCTTAATGTCCCAGTTTACAATCCAGTCATGATTAGGGTTAATTACTAGTTGCCTTTTACACTTCATTTCATGGGTAATTGTGACTTGGCTCAGTGTATGTATCATACTTATTGCATTATCACCCGATAAACGAATTTTGGGTTCTCATTTCCATTTTCCGTTAACCTGATAAATGAATTTCAGGTTTGCATTTCCACTCCCGATAAACGAATTTCGGGTTCTCATTTCCATTTTCATAACCTGATAAACGAATTTCGGGTTTCCATTTTCATTAACCTGATAAACGAATTTCAGGTTTGCATTTTCATCCCCGATAAATGAATTTCGGGTTTCCATTATATTAACTTGATAAACAAATTTTAGGTTTGCATTTCTACATCACCCGATAAATGAATTTCGGGTTCTCATTTCCATCTCCATTAACCTGATAAACGAATTTCAGGTTTGCATTTTTACCCGATAAACGAATTTCGGGTTCTCATTTCCATGCTTCATTAACCTGATAAACGAATTTCAGGTTTGCATTTCTGCGTCACCCGATAAACGAATTTCGGGTTCTCATTTCCATCTTCATTAACCTGATAAACGAATTTCAGGTTTGCATCTTTACCCGATAAATGAATTTCGGGTTCTCATTTCCATCTCCGTTAACCTGATAAATGAATTTCAGGTTTGATTTGCACTCCCAATAAACAAATTTCGGGTTCTCATTTCCATTTTCATAACCTGATAAACGAATTTCAGGTTTGCATTTTCATCCCCGATAAACGAATTTCGGGTTTCCATTCTATTAACCTGATAAACGAATTTCAGGTTTGCATTTCTGCATCAACCGATAAACGAATTTTGGCTTTCATTTCAAGTTTGCATTACCCGACAAACTCACCGTTCGGGTTTTCATTTCATTCTTGTTACCTCGATGACACAAAGTCGGGTTTTCATTTTAATTTACATGTCTTTACCCCGATGACATAAAGTCGGGTGTTCATTTGTGTATTAGATACCCTTGCCTTGATGGTACAAAGTCGGGCTTTTAATTCACATTGTTTGCTGAGTTTCATCACCAGTGGCGTTTGCATGTTATGGCAAGTTAGTTTTCTTTGTCATTCACAGCTACGTTTCATTCTAAGTCCCTGCGTTCCCGATAAACACCAGATCGGGATTTCATTCTTGTTTCCAAGTTTCATTTATGTCTCTTATGGTTCATTTCACTGGGCATCTTTTTATTCACTTCTTTCCCCCAATGAAGACTTTTCCGCTCTGGATGAAAAGATAGACCTAATCTCCCCGGTGTCTTTGTCAAGATGGTGAATTTCCTCTTCCATGACCTCATGAGCTTAATGTTGACATGTGGCAAATTTTGTTGCACGAATGGAATCATCCAGTCATGCGGTGTCTACAATCTTTGCCTAGAGTTTCTTCGATCCTCTTCAACACTCCGGCAAAGAGGGGCAAGTTGTAGACACCTATTTTTGTCCCTTAAGTTGTCCCCTATTTTCCTCGACAGACAGAGCTGTTTTGGCCACATTTTTCTCTGCATTTTTTCACCCATTCTCACCAAATATCAGATGCTCCATACTCCCAACGTGACAAGGAATGGTCTTTGACCATTCATCTTTTAAAGTGTCATCCACACGTTTAGGTTCAATATGAGAAAGTAAGGAACAATTATTATTCAAAGGTTTATGAGAACGAGTTTTTATCCCATCGAATGGATCACCTATGATTAATTCTTGAGGATGACTTGAGATGTGAGACAAATCTCCATACTTTTGGAAGATCATTTGAAGAGTCTTCTTTCCTTTCTCCTTCTTCATCCAAGTAATGGGCATTGTTCTCATCGTTTTCCTTGGTCTCTTGATGTTCTTCTTGAATAGTGAGCTTCTTAAGTTTCTTTTGCACACGTACATCTTCATCTTCACAAACATCTCTTGAAACAACATCATTAGTTTCATCAAATGTAACATTCACAACTTCTTCAATCACAAGAGTTCTTTTATTGTATACTCAGTATGCTTTTATGTCACTAGAATATCCTAAGAAAATCCCTTCATCCAATTTCTTGTCAAATTTTTCAAGATGCTCTTTAATTTTCAAATCAAAACACTTACAACCAAAAACTTTGAAATAGCTCACAACGGGTTTTTTACAAAACAAGAGTTCATAATAAGTTTCGTTCAAAATAGGCCTTAAAAGAACTCGATTCATAACATAACAAGTCGTATTAACGGCTTCGGTCCAAAAATATTTTTTTAATGTAAATCACACTCATTTATCATGGTTCTAGCTGCCTCTTGAAGTGTTCTATATTTTCTTTCAACTACACCATTTTTTTGAGGCACTCTTGCAACTGAAAATTCATGCAAAATACCGTTGTGATCACAAAATTCGAGAAAATCACCGAATTTGAATTCGGACCCATTATCACTTCTCAAACAAACAAATTTCAAATTTAACAAATTTTGTATTTTGGAAAACAATTTTACAAAATTTTTGAAGGCTTCATTTTTGTGAACAAGAAATAATACCCAAGTATACCTAGAATAATCATCAACAATTGCAAAGCATACTTGCTACCACCAAGACTAGCATGTTGAGTTGGACCAAATATATTCAAATGCAATAATTCTAAAGGTCTAGAAGTAGACACACAATTCTTTGGTTTAAAGGAAATTTTAACTTGTTTACCAAATTGGCAAGCATCACAAATTTTGTTTTTCTCAAACTTTAATTTTGGCAAACCTCTTACCAATTCTTTCTTAAGTAAGATTAACAATCAAATCCCTATTGAAATGACAAAGCCTTCTATGCCAAAGCTAAGGATCATCTATAGAAGCGGTTAAACACTTTACAATACCACTATCAATCTTATCAAGATAAATCACATAAACATCATTATGCCTTCTACCATTAAACAAAACAACAAATTTTTTATCGAAAATTAAACATTCATGTTTAGTAAAGAACGCATATAAATTTCTATCACATAGTTGACTCACACTTAAAAGATTATAGTTCAAATTGTCAACTAAGAGCACATTTTTAATCTCAGTCTCACCATTTTTACCTACATCACCAATGCCAATTGATTTTGCTTTCATGTTATCTTCAGAAGTCACCTTTCCACTATTTTTGGACTTGAGATTAGTGAAAAGAAATGCTTCACCGGTCATGTGTTTTGAACATCCACAATCAATGAACCACTTAGAATTCTTGGTGATGTTCATTACCAACACAAACAATTAGGCGATAACTTTTGGTACCCGAATGATATTTTCTTGGGTTCATAAAAGTTAGTAAATTGACTACAAATCCACACAGAATTCATTCAGAGTTATTCATTTCTGTTGACATAACAATTATTTTTCACATGTCCATGTTGTTGGCAATAATTGCAAATAATGTTTTATTTCCACAAAAAAGAGGATTTTGATTTTACAAAACATAAATCATTCTTTCTAAAAGTGATAAAGTTCTTGTTGATCAACATGTTGCTATTTCTTCTCAAATCAACGACTTTTTTCTTTTTCCTATGCAAGAGTGCATCAAGATCATCCAATCTTTTCTTCAAAGAGGCTTGTTCTTCCTTGATCTTTGTTTTCACACGCATTCTTTTCTTCAAATCATCATTTTCTTGTGATAACCTATTATTTTCATGCACAAGTTTGGAGTTAGCATTCAATAAGAGCATTTTTTTTTCTATAAGAATCTGACTCCTTATTTCTAATGCTGATTCTTATAACACATGAAATTTTATAATGAACAGCTTCATGATCATCACGACTATCATCATTTGAATCATAAGAATTTGTTACCTCATCATCACCAATAGCCATAAAGGCCATTTGTACTGATTCCATCTCTTCTTCAACTTGTTTTTCGGAATTGCAATCATCCCATGTGATTTGAAATTTGTTGAAGCGGGGTTTCCTTCCTTCCTTTTTCTTCTTAGAAGGTGACTCATTTGCAAAGTGCCTGGGTTGACCACATTCAAAGAACTTTTCATTTTGCTTCTTAATTTCTAGCTTGGTCTTCCCTTTGAAGTTGTTGGAGTTGATTGCTCCTGCTTTCCTCATTCTCCTTTTGTTGATGTAGTGTTTGAGAAACCCTTTTGTGATGAGTGCAAGATTACCTTCATCAAGATCTTCATCTTCTAAATCGATGGAGCCATTTTCATATTCTTCTTGGGAAGACTTCAGGAATGCTTCTTTTTGGTCTAGCTTCTTCATCATCCACCACATTAGCCTTGAGCTTCAATTCATAAGATGTAAGAGAATTAATTAAGGATTTCAATGGGCATGGAATTTAAATTCTTTGTCTCTTCTATTGCAATAGATTTGGCTTTCCACTCTTTGTATAGAGCATTCAAGATCTTTCTATTCTTTTCACCCAAAGAATATTCCTTTCCCAAGGCTTCAAGATCCTTAATGATATCATTGAATCTACAATACATCTTATCAATATTCTCATGTGGTTTCATCTTGAAAGACTTATACTTGGAAACAAGGATTTCTTTTGTTCTCACATCATTGCTTCTTTCATAAATTTCTTTCAATTTATCCCAAATCTCCTTAGCTGAAGCACAACCTTTGACACGAGTAGACTCGTTAACATCCAAGGCATTGTACAACACATTCATGGCTTTAGCATTCAAGATCAAATTTTCTTTATCTTGTGGGGTAACCCATCCCACATTTTTTCTCTTTTTTTATTTGTGTGATCATCAACAATAGTGGCTTCAAAAGGACCTTCATTGACAGCATACCACAAATCAATATCAATAGATTGCACTGATAAAAGTTTTTCATTCTTTCTTTCCAACAAATAAAATTCACCCCATTAAACATAGGTGGTCTAGTGATAGATTGACCATCAAGAAATAAAGCATTATTGGTTGCCATAAAGATCTTTACTAAAATGCAATTTAAGCAAAATAAAGAGACCAATCTCTGATGCCAATTATTGGCCCTAAACCAACTTAAGAGAGGGGTAAATTAGGTTGTTTAAAAACTAATTGCAACAATTAAGTGATAAAAACTTAAGTGAGATGGATACAATGTAATTAGTGGTCAAAGCAATAAATGCACAAGTAAAAGAGAGACAAATAATGAGATTTAGAAAAATCAAACCAAACTCCCAACTTCACAATCTTGGGATGCAATTCCACTACTTTGTGCCTCTTCAATATAAGTGAGACAATAATATTTTTGTACACCAAGTAGGATCACTCTTGCTCACACTAATTATTTTTAGTTGAGCCAAGAGTTTTACACACAACCTCACTTTTGTACAATAATGGCTGATATCTCTCCACTCTTTACAATTGAAAATCACTCACTTTAACACTTTGATAACACTATGAAATGTCTATGTTTACTCAAATAGCTTTTGTAGATGCTTGTATTTAATGTGGAAGTCGTTCTTCGTAAATTCAGATTGGTTGGCATTTATATATGCAATAATATAGCTTCTAACCACCTCACAACGGATAAATAATAAATGCAGAGAAACTAGCCATTATAGATCTTGGACGTCTGTGGTCCTTCATAAGCGTCCGATCAATGAAAACATGGAGGTTGAAATCTACGTTCGAATGGCCGAAGTTGCGTCCGTTCCTACGTCCGAAGTAGGTAGGTTGTTGAGTTAGGTCCTCAGATAGTGTAGTGTGTTCGGAAGGTTTAATGCTATCTAAGTGTTGATCTGCCTTCGGACAGTCAGGTGTATTCGATAGAATTTCCTTCAGACGATATTGAGCGTCCATTGTGAATATCTCAGAATCCTTGTTCTCTACCTGACCTTTCGGAAGGTTCATGTATTGCGTCTGAAAATTTCTTGTTCAGACAAATTCCTGTGTTCGAGAAACTTAGT
Organism: Cinchona pubescens; assembly: GCA_025175665.1. Classification (NCBI taxonomy): domain Eukaryota; kingdom Viridiplantae; phylum Streptophyta; class Magnoliopsida; order Gentianales; family Rubiaceae; genus Cinchona; species Cinchona pubescens. The sequence continues at coordinate 254,202 of JANKKI010000125.1, forward strand.
CCCGTTTGATGATGTTGAGTGTCTGAAACTCTTCCATTTCAGACGATGTAGCGTCCGAAAATCCTGTTGTGTCAGATACAGTAAAATTCCTGCACTACTCAAGTTCAAACTATTAGATTGTATTTGTCATCATCAAAACTAGGATTGTAGGTCAACAATGCTGATGATGTTATTATTTATGGAAATGGAAGTAATAGGCCTTTAAACTCTCTTATGTGATTTATTAATCAATATGAAGCTATTTCTGGTCAACAGATTATTAAATCAAAGAGTAACTTCATTGTCTCATCTAAATTGCTAGCTGCTAGGATAAGGATGGTTGCTAGAATCACTGGTTTTGTTAGGAAAGCTCTACTTTTTACTTATCTTGGATGCCTCTTCTACAAAGGGAGAAAGACAAGGGTGTTGTCTCAACTAATGAAGGATAAAATCTTGCATAAGTTATCATGATGGATATCAAATATGTTGTCTCTAGGTAGTAGGTTGATTCTGATAAAACATGTGCTGAGTTTAATTCCTCTTTATCTAATATCTATTTCGGCTCTTCCCAACGATGTCATTAAGGACTTGGAGAGATGCTTTGCTGATTTTTTCTAGGCGAATCAGAATTTGGCAAGAGGGCAAACTGGATTTCTTAGGAAATAATTTGTTTTCCTATGGAGAAGAATGGACTAGGTATTTCAAGTTTGCATGATATGGTTAATGATTTCTCTATCAAATTGTGGTGGAATTTTAGAACCAAGCAATTCTTATAGAGCAAATTTTTAACCTCAAGGTTTCTTACTCTTGTTCTCATCCTTCATTGGCTTTTCTTACGTCTTTCTCTTCTAATACTTGGAAAAGGATGTTACTGGTTAAAGATTTTGGTAAGGAAATTATGGTGGCTCTAGTCAGGAAGGGTAATTCTTCTTTATGGTTTGACAACTGGGAAGGTTCTGGTGCTCTAGTGCAATCGGAAATAAGGGTCCTCTTTCTGATATTACCCTAATGTAAGCATGGAATGGAGCAAGCTAGAATGTGGTAGTAATCTATAAAAGATATCCAAGTTTTGCAATTTCCACTCTCATGCATGAAGAACTATCTTTACATGAGGGAAAGGATAAGATGGCTTGGACAGAAGTCTCAAATGATGATTTTACTATTACTTTAGCCAGGAATAGTTGTAGGAAGGTTAAAGCTTCTTTGATTTCTAGGAAGATGATTTGGGATTCTAGATTGCCAATCAAAATTTCTATCTTCCTTTAAAGAATGCTCAATTAGGCATTACCTCATGATGATATTATGCAATGCAAGGGTTTTCTAATGGCTTCAAAGTGTCAATTTTGTAAAGCTCAGGAAACACTTGATCATGTCTTTAGGGACTGTTGGCTCTCAGCAAAGATTTGGAAATTCTTTGGAAATATGATGAACATAAATATGGAAAGTGGTTGTCCCTTAAGTTATCTAAACAATTGGTGGATGGCTTTTCATTTGATTCTTTTGCTTACAAAATGACCATGAAGTTGTTTTTGGGTGTGGTATGTTGGGGATTTGAAAAGAAAGAAATAGTAGTTAATTTGATAATCTAGAAGCCAATGAAATTAGGATTATTGGGGCATGCAAATCAATGATGTATTCCCTTTCATGGCCTTTGTTTTTTGTTCAAGTAAGGTATCTAATAGGTCCTTAATGCAAAAATGCTTTCATATTCAGTTGCAAGCATCTTCTCAGAAGAGTCCGGTGCTGGTTAAATGGTTCCCTATTCAATTTAGAACTTTTAAAATCAACATAAATGGCATTTCAAGGGAAAATAGCAGGTAAATGAGCTATAAGAGATTCTTATGGAAATATTTTTGCTACTTTTGCTGCTTATTATGATTCGAACCAAAAAAACATATACACTAAGCTTAAGGCTCTTCATTAAGGGCTTCAAATTTGTCACGGTATGTGATTGCAAAATTTTATTACCAAAATTGATTCCCAAGTGGTATTTTTTGGATATGATTGCTAGGAGGAAAAGGATAGCTTGGAAGATGGACGGCTTGGTGCAACAAATCATTCATCATTACACAATTATAGGGAAGATAATCAGCTAGCCAATTTTTTAGACAATTTAGGATGTAATAACAAATGTAATAATGTCATTGATGGCTATAGTTTTCCTAAGTTAGCTAAAGGAATTGTTAGGTTAGATAAGATGTCTTGTGTGTATCTTAGACTTCCAAAATAGAGGCTTCAAAAGGTTTTATGTCTTTGGAGTTCTTTCCATTTTGTTGGAGGTTTTGGTCTTATATCTCCCCTTCCATCTACTGGTTTTATTTCATTAATAAAATTAGGAGTGAGACCTACCCACTAATGTACAGGTGGTTAACACAAATAAAAAAGGAATCTAGAGGTAAATTGGTCCAAATTATTAAGAGTGATTTTGAAGTTATCTTAGGAATGGACTAGGTAGCTAAACATGGTGCTAAGATATGCTAAGTGTGTGATCTTTTCACCACCTAAATGAGTAGAATTAACTTATCAAGGTAATACGAGTAAAAGAAACACATCTCGAAGAATGTTGAAGAGTCCAGTGCAAGAAAATAAAGTATTAATTAAGGAAAGATTGTGAATGATACTTAGCTTATGTGGTTGACACCTAAGAGGAATGAGTGAAACTCAATAACCCTGTGGTTAAGAATTTATGGAAAAATTACCTAGAATACCCCTAATAGGGAAATTGAATCTAAAATAAATTTGATGCTTGGGAAATGTCAGTATCTAAGCACCATATAAGATGGTTCATTTTTTGAAAGGACTTGGGTGAACAATTGCAAGAAATTATTGGATAAGAAATATATTAGACCAAGTGTTTCACCATAGGAACTAATCGTGGGGTTCTTAAAGAAGAAAGATGGGAGTTTGAAGTTGTGTATTGATTATGGGAAGTCGAACAAGATTACTATTTAGGATAAGTACCCTCTCCCTAGAATTAATGATTTGTTAATTAATTTAAAGGTACAGTGAAGGTATTGCATAACATGAATTAAACCCTAATTGAAAAAGAGTACATGAATTAAGGCGGTTCATATACCTAAGAGTACTTTTTGAACGAATTGTGGACATTAGAAAATTATGTATGGTATCATTTGGTTTGACTGATATTAATGCAATATTCATGTATTAGTTTTAGCTTTCAACTAAATAGACTGGTGGTTGTGATTGTTTTTATTGATGATAGTTTGATTTATTCCCTAAGTAAGAGCATTTAAGAGGAATACTTGGTATTTTAAAAGAAAAAAAATTTTATGCCCAACTTAGCAAGTTTGAGTTTTAGTTGTTAAGTGCAATTTTTATAGGACATGTGATTTTTATAATAGGAGTTTTGTGGACCCCAAAAGATTGAGGACAAAGTGGACTGACCAAAGTCTACAACCGTTATTGAGGTGAGAAACTTTTCAGATTAGCTGATTACTGTCACAAGTTCATCAAAGATTTTTTTTATTGTAATACTATTAAGTGAGTTGAGTCATACATAAAAGAAATTAAGATAGACAAAAAATCCTTCTTTTGCATGTATAATTTGTGTGACTTCAGAATAAGGAAAGAACTTTCAACATTTGAAAGAGAAATTGATAATGACACCTGTTTTAAGCTTACTATTTTGGAACTTGAGAGTTGTAATTTTAAAGATGCGTCTAAGAATGGATTAGATTGTGTGTTGATGCAAGCTATAAGGTACTACTAAGGCAACTAGAAATCTATTAAGAATTAACTGACACATGACTTGAAATTAACCGCTATAATATTCTAATTAAAAATTTAGTGACATACATATTGACTGTAAAGAACTAAAGTAATTGTTTACTTGAAGAGGAAACAAGAAGTTTGTAAAGATTCAAGGAGTTGAGAGAAGGCACGGTGCTCAAGTTTAGTGTAAGGTGTAATGATAGTTTATTGATGCGTTGGATACTATGTGCATGAGTGTATCTAGCAATGAGGATTTAATGAAGAAGATTATGAAGGAAGCACATTATTCTAACTCTAAATTATTTACACACCGAAGTGGACCAAGGATGTATTGAGACCTTAAGAAAAATTTCCAGTATAATGAAATGAAGAGGTCAATTGTTAATTGTGACAAAGTACATAAGTGTCAACAGGTTAGGATAAATATCAATGACCAATAGATTAGTTTAAACTTTTGGAAATTTCACAATGGAAGTGAGAACATATCATATAGATTTTATAGTAGATTTTCAAAAATAAAGATTGGTTGATGCTATTTAGGTAGTGGTGGATTATTGGACTAAACCTACACATATGATATCCATATGTAATGGGGCAATCATGGAAGAGTTAATGGATTAATATGTGGGGTAAATAATGAATTTTCACGGAGCCCTGTGGGCATAATATTGGACCGAGACCGTAAATTTATTTCTTGTTATGAGTTTGGTACTAAAGGGTTATGAGAAAGCATTTTAGACATAATATAGTTTTATCCTTAAATAGAAGTCAATCTGAGATGACTATCCAAATATTAGATGAATATAAGATATGTTACAAACTTTTGCATTAGAATTTTCAAGGAGATTGGGATCGACTATTAAAACTAATGAAGTTATCAAGTGGTATTGGAATGACTTCGTTTGAAGTGTTAGATGGACACACGAATAGACCTCCACTATATTGGAATTGAGTCAGTGAAAATTTGATTTCTGAACTTGGTTTATTGACAAAAACAATCGCAAATATAAGGTTATTTGGGTTAAATTCTTGATTAGTAGGACCATTTGAGATATCATAATGAATTGTAAAACTACATATTACTTAAGCTTTGACACTTAATTTGTCAAGGTTCCATAATGTATTTCACGTATCACAACTGTGAAAGTATATATGTAACCCAAGTTACTAGATTAAGTATTAACCATTGAATGTTAAAGGAAATCCTTATGGAAGAACCATCACTAAGAATCATGTGGACAAAGTATCATGAGAGCTAGAAGAATATATGAATGTTGATATCTATCTCTTTTTAACCGAGATGCGTAAAGTTTCGAGGACAAATCTTTTTGTATGGAGAATATAATGTAAACCCACGTATTTTTGGCTGCAAAAAAATAATAATATTTGATAATATCAAATTTACTAATAATTTTGTCTGCAATTGAATTATTTATTTGTGATGGTCTATTTGCATAAGAAGACTAGATTTTTATCAATTTTGGTTTTGTATTTATCATGTGGCGATTAATTTGGACTAACCTTTTGACAAAAAACGTTTTCCACTTATAGCACAACTCTTTTTCTAATTATTACTGAATTTTATAATTAATTTTAGTTAAATTTTCAGCAAACATTTAGCAACCAAATCATGGAAAGATTTGCAAGGAATTTGGCTAACTTGTACGATTTGGAGCTTGGGAGCCTCTGGGAGTTAATGTGTATATATAGGAGACCTTGTCAAGACTTCAAAAATTATTTGTTTGGCTGAATTTTTCTAGGGTTTTGGAGAGAGGGGTTTTCGTGGGAATTAAAAGCTTGTCGTACTTTGGATAATTCGATATAATTTCATAACCTTAGTTTTTTGATAACTTCATTCATATTGATATGTTTCTCATCTATTGAACATCATACCAACGAGTAATTTCCCATTTGTAATATTTCGATTAATTAGTAGATTTTGATTGATTATGTATATCAAAAAACAAAAAAACTGGAAAATTATTTCAAGGTATAGGAAGTTATTTTCTAAAAACTATTGTTGCCTAATTTAAGTAAGTGTTTTTAAAAACTTAATGAAATAAAGAAAGACTACTGGTAATCCCTAGTAGTCGTTGGTCACCGCAGCAGTTACTGGTCTGCTCCGGCTATTTTTGTTGTGCCGAACTGCTACTGCTTCACTGCAACTGCTGGTAGTGATGGTTACAGCCGGTAGTCGGCGGTTGGTGGGTAGTAGAGGAGCTGGATTGCGGCAACAGTAGGTTGTTTTGGTGATGATGGAACAGTAGGTTGTTTATGGTGGTGACTTGCCATAACATGGGAAAGAAAGAAAGAAAAAAAAAACTAAAAAAGTTAGTAGCCGGAAAGAATAGAAAAAGAAATTTTAGTGGGAAGAAGAGGTAGTAGGCAAGAAAGGATAAGGGAAAAAAAAGTAAAATAAGGAAAAGAAATAAAGTTGAGAGAAAGGAAATAAAAAATAAAGGGAAAGATAGCAATAGGAACGGGGCTTGGAAAAAGAATATAATATGTATATATATTTTGTAATAGTCTGGTTCTGTTACTTTGTACTTTTAGTAATTACATAGAAACTCCCTTAGGTACTTGTATTATGAATTTTGGAATAAATATTTATAGACTTTTGATATAAGTAATTATAGGATATGATAACTCTAGTAAACTAGAGTTAGTTTACTTCTATAAACTAGCTTATTGTTAGTATTTTCTGAATTTTTATTAGATTTATGTGTTTTTGTTTAGTTTTACTACATTTAGTAGTTGCATTTGTCTTTGTCATATTAGTATTAATTTTAGCATAATTTGTTACTTATTATGTTTATAGCATTTTGCTTCAGGTCTAGAATATAGAGTATGGAGTTTAAAGAATGAAAGATTTAAGGAGCAAGAAGGTAAAATAAAGAAATCAAGTTTACTGATGAAGGCTCCTTATTGCAATATGGAAATCCATATAGCAATATGGATATGAGGATCCATATCGCAATATGGATGCGCAGACAGAATGTTAAATTTTTGCCTCTTGTAATCTTTTGGCTGATTTTTGCTCCACTAACCCCAACCTTGTAAATACACTTCTATGTCTTTGTGGAGGCTAACTAAAGAGATAGTGATAACTTTACCGAACTAGAGTTATTTTACTCGAAATCATGGTATTTTATTAGTTTAAATTCTGAGTTTTGGTTATTATTGAATGTTTGGTTAATTTTATTATTATGTGTTTACATTTTTAACTATTATTAAATATGATGAGTTTTTATTAGAATTTTAGTTAATTTGGATACTTAATTGGTTTAATATTATGAAGGCTTAAATTGGAGGTTGGAAGTTGGAATAAACCATAAAAATACGAGAGCCAAGATGCAAATTGAGAAGAATTGAAGAATTGCTGAAAAAAGGGTTCACGTCGCAACATGGATTTCTTCAAATCGCGACATGGAGACGAATCAAGATTAATATATTTTTACGCCATGTCGTGACATTGAATTTTTCATGTTGCGACATGGAGGTGTGTTTTAGCAAATTAGTAATGGCATTTTTGTAATATTTTAGCAACCAACTCCTAATTTTTGGTTTGTGTAATACTCTTACTAGTTAAGATACAAGGGATATGTGTTAGTACACATAGTAGATAGTGTAGTTTGTAGTTTTTAAATTAGATTAGAGTAGAATAGAATAGTTTGACTCTCAAGTTTTATGTTAATATAAATCCTTTTTAATTTTCCTTTAGATCTAGTTTTTAATTCCTTGCAAGTTTAGATTTTGATTATATAGTTGTATTGAGTTAATCCTTAGCTTTTGTTTTCTGGTTTTAATTTTTAAATATCTCTTTACTTCTATTTCAGATTTTTTGTAGAGTAGTTAGGGTTCTTGTTAATTTAGTGCTTCCTAATTCAAACTTCCAATTCCATACATTAATTTCAAGTTAATTTTTAGTGGACTTTCTTTATTATTATAAAAAATCTAAAAATATTTAGTTTTCAAGTGTATCTCTTTACAAATTCTTCCTTTTAAGGTTGATCAAAAAAATAAATAAATAAAAGATCCCCTCTCCCCTTTTAAGGTTGATAAGATCTTTCTTTTTAAAGTTGATCCAAAAAAAAAAAAAAATCTCTTTTTCTAAATTTGATCCCAAAAAAAAAAAATATCTCCCTCTTTATTGATCTAAAAAAAAAAAAGGGCATGCATGTCAATGAATTTTCAACAGACAAAAGTAACATGCAGGGGATTCACGAGATTGGATTCATGATACAGCAAGCAAAAGTCATGGGCATAATATAAGAATTAAAAAATAAGGGACAAAGTTAATTAAAAAAAAATCAGTTCCTTACCTGAAAAAGATTTCGAAGAAGAAATTCCTGAGCCACGAAGCTTTAGTTACGGGAAAAATAATATGGCTAATTTTGTGTTGCAAGGACCTATATTTATAGGGTTATTGCAAGAAATCCAAATCCTTTTGATATTCCACTAAATCATTGCATATATTCCATGTTTAGTAGAATTTCTCAATCTTCAATTCTAGTCCAAAAGAGATTAATATTTTTAGAAATTTAATTGGTAAGTACTTCAAGCCTTACCTTAATACAACTGGTTAAGATTTGAAGTGGGGACATTTTTAACCATTAAAATTTTTGATAGCTTACAAAAATTGGTTATTTTTTAATTATAATTTATATTCCAATTTAATTTGCTACTAAATAAATAGTAGCTAATTTTAATAATTATTAATTGACTAAATTAACGGCCAAAGATAATTATTATGGATTTGGTGTTTAACTACAACACTCAATTGTTATTGTCATCTTTCACACATAGCAAAATTCCCATTGGCTAAAAGGAATCACAGTCCATGTATAAATATTTAAAGACAAATCTCACAGATAATTAAAGAATTATCTTACAATTAAGATAAGTATGGTGTCTTTGTACTGAAATCAAACACTCAACAATTATTGTCATCCTTGACACGTGACGAATTCTTATCGGTGAAAAGAGTTTAAATTCATCGAAAATGGTCCATGGTTTGCCTCTAAATAGAGGCATTCACTCGTAAAAAAAAGATACACACCAAAAGCAAAAGCTATAAAGATCCTACAAAAAAATCTCTAAGCATCCTCAAAAAAAAAAAAAAAAACATTAAATTGCATTTTCCCTTCTTTTAGAAGATCAAAAATCTTTTAATTGAATAACAACTTTCTAGTGATTTCTAATGGGCTTTCTTTTACTTAATCAAAAATTCAAAAATATTTAATTTTAATCTAACTCTCTTAACAAGTTTTTATAGTTTCATTTAGAAAAAAAATGGAGATTTTTTACTTCCGTGCTTTCTTTATGTTCAATCTAGATTTACTTGCTTTCTAAAACTCATCTTCTCAATTTAGTTGTTTTAAATAGTTTAGTGATAGATTTATTTGCTTTCGTTAGATTAGTTTAGATAGCTCTTTACTTGTTGATTACTTACTTAATTGAACACGCTTGAGCTAATTTTCCTTTTATTATTACTTAGCCTAACTATACAAAGACTTTTTGAATCTTGGTAATTGTCCCATATTAATAGGTGTAGTGCGGTAAATTTATTTGACAAAAATGCTGTGCATAAATTTATGAAAAAAGTTACTTTGCATTTATTTAATTTTTAATCATTCCATATTAATTTTTTAAATTGTTATATGAAGTAATTTTATTTTTATAGTAAGTAAACGTATTAAAAATAAAATTAATGAGTAAAATATTTTTAATTTGGAAAATAAATACTTAGTAAACAAAATTAGTAAGTAAACATTTTATTCACGAATTTATCTTTAATGGTTAGATAATGTAAAATAAAATGCATAAAAAATTTTGTAAAAAAAAAAAGAAAAATAAATACAAGTAACATTTCTCCACCAATTTTGGAAGGTAGTTTGTCAAAAATAAATTTCCCTATCATTCTTTTATACTACACTATTACTCATATTGGGGAGTCTTTTAGAGAGGCCAAGTGCAAGTTCATAGGGGTATACTATAATTAACCCTTTTTAAAACCAACGGGTCTTCTAGTCTTTAAAATTTGTAGTCTCTCAATTATTTTTTTTAAAACCAACAGGTCTTCTAGTCTTTAAAATTTGTAGTCTCTCAATTATTTTTTATACTACGAAAGTTTTCTAAGTTTTTGCTGTAATCTTAAATTCCAAAAAAAAGGGAAAAAAATCAATTTAATTTCTTATCTTTAGAATATCGACTAATTTGGTCACTCATCTGTCACAGCAAATCAATTTAGTTCCTTATCTCTAACAAAAGTCGCTTATCTATCACATCAAATCAATTTGGCTCCTTATCTTTAACAAAATTAACCAATCTGAAGTTTGTGATAAAAATTATAGACAAATTAATAGATCAATCCACAAACAATAGTCACGTAATTGATAACCTGCAATGAATATTTTGTTAACGTCTACATTAATTTATTCACAATTTCCCATAGAAATCTTAAATTAGTTAACTTTTAAGATGAGGGAGAGAGAGACTTGAGAGGATTTAGACCGGGAGTCGATGCGTAGAGTGTAGAGAGGAAAAGACTGGAAGTCACTCGTTTGCATTCAAGGATATCTATCAGCTCATAAGACAGAATAGATAAGAATGTGTGGAGAGTTGTTACTGCATTCCGTCCTGATATACAAAATAGGGGAACAATAATCCAAGCCAGCCAGGTACCTAAAATCTCAGCATTCACTTGGCTAATTCAGATACAATTAATCAGCAATTCTTCAAGCGTACATATTTAAAGGCAACAAAATACCAACAATACATTTTGGCCAAACAAGCGAAGGTTACAAACTCAGCAGGTGACACAGAAAGACTTGCTACAGAATACATGACAGATATCCACATATCTTCATTTGTCCCATTTTTTTCAGATTCCATTAGTTGAGGAAGCACCTTTGATGGGTTATTATGTGTGGTCCCCAGTGGCTGGTTAGTGTAATGGTCCCAGCCCATTATGCGAGGCAAAGCAAACTACAAATCAGGGTAAGGAAATAATTAAACAAACAATTTGAAAATGAATATACGATTAACTTAATCCAAAAGGGTGTAAAAGGATAGGATGAAATGAATGAACATGCGAAGAAAGGTTTTTGACACTAATATCTTCTTCTCACAATTATTCAGACCTGGTAATAAATTAACTGGCAAAAAGATTTGACCCAATTATTCACATTAAACATTGTTCTTGAATCAAATTCTTGTTTAATCTAAAGGAGAGAACAAAAAGAACCACCGTCATACATTAAGCAGATGAGTTTTTATAAGAAGATCAAAATATGCTACTGTGTCAATCTCAAACAAAAGGCCAATTTTCATTTAAGTGCTTGCACACTCCTTCATCAACACACTTTGCAAGTAATATTAAGTTAATAATATTGAAGACAAAAATGCCACAAAAGAAAAATACAACTCACTCTTCTTTTTTCCCCTTATGCCTCTCCAATGAAATTTATGTGTAGTTAGTGTGTGCCAGAGTGAATGCATCTGTTTCCAGTGGAGAGTGATGCACGGTAAGTTGACTTTCAGCGAGTACATTTTAGAAGAAGATTAAGCAGTTTTTCTAATCAAGAGTTTTGTTGATTTGCTTCTTTTATCTGATTTTCTAAATGAGTCTCAATAATTATGGAAATTTTAACCTAACAAAATAAGCATGATTAGTACATTCTTGTTCTATGCACTTCAGTGTTGACATGGTATTAGGAAGATTGGAGGTTTTTGTCTCATGAATGCGTACCACAGCCCTATATTATCATTGGAACTCAAACCCACCAGTTAAAGTATACAGATTCCTTGAGCCAAAGGTAAATAAGGAGGTATTTATATTCTCAGCCATACTTTCAAAGTCGGAATTTCTTTTTTTTTTTTCCATTTTTGGTCGTAGAGGACACACCACTAGCACAGTGCTTCAGTCCAATTTAGTCAGAACTAAAATAGTAAACTAAAGTAGTATTGTTAAATAAGCAGAGATGCGGATTGTTCCATACGCTAAAAGCTGTTCTCATCACCGCAAATTCAGCAGAAGTTACAGGAACCACAAGTCGTTCATTTGTTTTCAAAATATTGTTGACAACATCTGCAATTACAAGAGAAAAAAGAATTATAGCTAAATTACGCAGCAAGCATTGAACAAATGTTTCGCGTTCAAAATGGCACACACAATAAGACTAGTACAAAACACAGATGCAGAAGTACTTCATGTAAAAGTAGGCTCAAATCCATTACGTGGTTGGGTTTAAAGTAGCATAAAGTAATAATTTATGAGATAGAGAAGGCAAAATTACGTCTATTTGTTCAACAGGTGAATTTTTGCAAGCGAATCAATCTTATTGACCAATTAAACCTTTTCCACTCTTGGCATAAGATTGCATCTAGCTTTAGCTTCTTAAGTGACAGTACAGTCCGGCAGCTACCATATGCTGTCTATTCTTAAAACTCCTCAGAAGCGCTCTCTCTCTCTCTCTCTCTCTCTCTCTCTCTGTGTGTGTGTGTGTGTCCCTCTCCCCCCCCAGGCATACACAGGCATGTCTTTAACTTTTATTATCATCAGTGTCACGAAGACCAATTGGAGAACCGGTTGATGATGTGAAATGGAGAAAAATGACCTATCATGTGACCTGAAAATTTCAAAACATTGTTAACCATAAATAACCTAAAATGAAAGCTCAGACAAACTCACAAAGATGCTACCATTTGCTCACATGTATTATGCACCTTAAATGGTAAAAAAGAGATTATAATTCATTTGATAGAAGATCTACATGGCAACACCGAGCTCTATGAAGTCTAAACCACCTCAATAAAGCTTATTTGGCTAACAACCCTCACCCATACCTCACATAATACAGTCATCAAAACAAATGGAAAAACAGAAGCAAAGCCACAATTCAAACTCATTCCATAGCTGCAGTAATCCTAGTCAAGGTATCAAATAGCACAACAATTCAGCACTCAAACACCCACTGCAATCATTACCTCCACTACATGTTAAAAGTGCACCCTTCAATTAAAATTTTGTGTGGGAAACATATACCCCTATTACACAGCCATCATTGAGGAGCAAAAATTTGCGGAAGAAAAGATTCTTGGTGGATTCATACACACAATCTAGAGTACTTACTCAATGAAAAGAAATAGCCACTACCATCCGAATGTGGCTTGATTGATAAGCTCTTCCGAACTTTACCGGCATTGCTGAATAATGATTCACAAATAATAAAAAAGGAAAAGGACATAACTGGATCATTGGTGTCTAATGGTGAATCAATTGATAATAATAAATATAATCTTTGAAAGGACAATGTAAAATTTGAGTAAGATAAGGAGACTTTGACACTGGTGAGCAATGAAAAAAAAGTGATACTAGAAAACGACATATTTTGGCATTATAGAAAACCTGTAACCTTGACAGCATTGCAGGATCATGGAAGAATTCACAAGAATCTTGAGGGCCCAAATTTATCATTGATCCAACCTCAGTTGCAGATAAGGCAAAATGCTACATTGAACCAATCAAATAAGTCAGTTGAACAGAGATATTAATAATACTAGTACTTATTGACTAATAAACTTCACAAGCTCTCAGAAAGCATCTCTTAATGTTTAATTTCCAGGCAACCATTTACAGATGTCTCAATTGGTAAAGTATGCACACCTTAGAATTTCAGAGGCAATATAAGCTCAACTAGAGTTTAAACATTCTTTCACTTTGGCTAACAGTAGGAAAGAAAAGAACCTAGGAGACTGATTTCTAAAGTGAAAATAGACATGACAAATAAGTACTGCAGTCCTTGGAGAGCATCTGATCTGACAGGTTTTAATGCTATCTGTTAAATGTCAAAGATTTTATTTTCTCTTGTTGCATGTATATGTAGATTCGTTTTGATTCCACAAACATACAACGATAAAAATAAAAAATAAAAAAAAGAAACAAATTTGATGTATTATTTATTGTCCTTTGAATCTTGCCATCCAAAGATTGTTTTTATGCCGACCATTGCCGGATTCAACTATGAGTTCTAATCTTGGATACTGGCAGATATCCAGTTTGTTCATTTCTTTTCATTCATTCACTTTTATAGTACTCAAAATGCCACCAATTTCCTCAAGTAAACATTTCTTACAGCAGCAAACAAGTTATGGTTTAGTGTCCTCTTCTATGCTTTGACTAAAGTGCAGCATATAAAATATTCCCAGCAGATTGCTGCAGCAAATATACATTGAAGGCCTATCTGACTAAAGGATTTTGTGATAACTGTAATTTATCGAATTGTCTGAGCCTGGTAAAAATGCACTCATTTTATGGTTGTATACAGATTACATAAGAACTTTCTAGTGAGATAATTGCTTGGATAGGAAAATCTTAAAGCAGTCTCCTTCCCAACCTACCAACATAGGATGGGAATACCTATTTTTTCCCTCGTCATTTAACTGGGAAAGATTAAGTAGGTAAATAAATAATATATCGAAACAGTACAATATACCACTGTGATATTTACCGAAATATGGGTAGAAAGAATGACTGGGAAAAGCAGGTAATTAGTATGTTTACTGCTTCACTGCAACTGCTGGTAGTGATGGTTACAGCCGGTAGTCCGCGGTTGGTGGGTAGTAGAGGAGCTGGATTGCGGCAAAAGTAGGTTGTTTTGGTGATGATGGAACAGTAGGTTGTTTATGGTGGTGACTTGCCATAACATGGGAAAGAAAGAAAAAAAGAAGAAGTTAGTAGCAGGAAAGAATAGAAAAAGAAATTTTAGTGGGAAGAAGAGGTAGTAGGCAAGAAAGGATAAGGGAAAAAAAAGTAAAATAAGGAAAAGAAATAAAGTTGAGAGAAAGGAAATAAAAAATAAAGGGTAAGATAGCAATAGGAACGGGGCTTATTACAGAATATAATATGTATATATATTTTGTAATCACAGTCTGGTTCTGTTACTTTGTACTTTTAGTAATTACATAGAAACTCCCTTAGGTACTTGTATTATGAATTTTGGAATAAATATTTATAGACTTTTGATATAAGTAATTATAGGATATGATAACTCTAGTAAACTAGAGTTAGTTTACTTCTATAAACTAGCTTATTGTTAGTATTTTCTGAATTTTTATTAGATTTATGTGTTTTTGTTTAGTTTTACTACATTTAGTAGTTGCATTTGTCTTTGTCATATTAGTATTAATTTTAGCATAATTTGTTACTTATTATGTTTATAGCATTTTGCAGGTCTAGAATATAGAGTATGGAGTTTAAAGAATGAAAGAATATAGAATATCACAGTACAATATACCACTGTGATATTTATCGAAATATGGGTAGAAAGATTGAGAATAAGATTTCAGCTTTGGCATTTAGGTTTCAATATCAAACTCTCTTTGCTAGATCTTAGAACCACAAACACTATTTGAAACCTAGAAAAGCATGCTAGATCTCAGATCAGATTTCTCACTATTCGAACAGAAAACCTACTTTATGCAACTCCTACTGCCACATCTTTGTGCTTTTTTCCCTAGCATTGAATGCATAAAAAAGTACCTTAGAACAAAAGCATATATCAATGAGTATCAGAAAAATGTAATCAAGTTACCTGCTTCTTTTCCCAGTCATATTTGCGCTCGCTAACAGCTGGCCAGAATGTCAGCATGATTGAGCCCTTGCGATCAACTTTGACACCGCCAGACTACAAAACAAGGACAAGTGGTGAAGACATCACATAATAGAAAGAAATTACTGGTGGCTAAGTCTAATTAAAGGAAGATGGAGACGTATCATACATCCAATTTACTAAGTGTTGGGAGCCTTGGCGAGGCAGACAATGCCGCTTTGCCTTTGTATACCGAATAGGAAGCAAATATTTTATCCACCCTCCCTGATGACAACAGATAGTCTAATCATCAGCGTTATAGCTTTTGCTCTTCATTTCCTTTGATAAGTAGATAATTTGCTTTAAATGAGAGGGAAACCAAAGAAGTTATTTTGCTATACTATATACCATCAGCCACGGAACTTTGTTTAGCAGTAGATATTCCAGCTTCCACGGCAAAGGTACGGGACCACAGAGTAGTCCCATCGTTCGGAGAATACCTCTTTGGAACCAGTAAGTTGCTGGAATAATGAAGGAAAAGATTGATTAACGTTGAGAAACATTGACAAGAACAAGGAAAAGGACTTTTGATCAAGCATTTCATTCAAGATCTATCAAGCTATCGAATTAACTGTTTCATCAACAATTAAGACTATCCAATTATCACATAAAATTTACCAAATTGAATTTAAGGAATAAAAAGATTAAAATGAGGAAAAAAGATGTACAAGCCTTATAATCCATTCCTTGACCTAACTTCCTTTGTCCTCATGGTTTCTTTCCTCATTTTTCTATTGTAAAGAGAATATTTGGTATCCAATGCCGTAACAGCCTAAGGTCTCACTGTAAGCGACAAAGCATACATGTAGAGAAGTTGGTCGAGGATGGAGCAAACGTTATCCTATAGGGAAAACAGGTTAGCGTCCGCAGGAGCTCAGATATCCTACAACCCTTATGGGCCTAAGCAATAGAAGAATTTAAGATCACCCAGAAAAGCTCTTTCAACTTTTACAAACCCCACCAAATTTCCAAGATCAGCAACCCCCCATACAGCTAGACATTTAAGCTCCTCCCTCTGACAAATTGGTAATTCCTTTTTTTTTTTTTTTTTTTTGGGGGGGTGGGGGGATATTTTCTAATGCTTAGCCCCGTATTTTTTTTCCCAATCCATAAAAAAAAAAAACAGAAAGATAGGAATCAGGAATATCAGCCCCACTGGTTTCCAAACAACCCTAGTTCGCAATTTCAATTTCGTCAATACCACAACAAACCATACACCAAAAAGAAAAAGAAAAATAGAACAAATGATCTTCTATTTGTGTACAACTATTTAAAAAGAAAAAGAAAAGAAGAATAATTTATCAGTCTGTTAAGAAAAATCAAGCAAACTAAAATAACACAAAAAAACAAACAAAGAAGAAAAAGACATTTTAAGAAGGTAAACTAAGCTAAGTTAAAATTCCCATTTGGCTAGAATAAGGTTTCGAAAGAAGGAAAAAAGGAAAAAGCAAAGTCCAGCAAAGAGGGTTATGGCGGGGTTTAGGTTTTTAATTTAGGTTAAATTAGCAACAGTAGTAGTAGGTAATGATACCTGGAAACGGACTTCCATAGCTGCTTTGAAAGTCTCGACAACATCTGCATCCCCACCACCTCTGACCACTGCTCGCTTATTCCGTTTCTGGTTTTCCCAAACCGTTGAGGTTGTTCTTACAGGTGTTCAAACCGACCTAACTCAAAAATTCGACCCAAATTAAATAAATTTGGAGGTAAATGAATTGAATTTTCAGCTTTCAAGATATTTAAGTCGGATTATTTGACTTTAATAGGGTCAATCCAAACTGAATAATAAAAAAATTTCAATTATTTTTTATTTTATTTTTATTCTAATTATTTAATCTACTTTATATTATTTTTCTTTTTTATTTTTGAAATATCATCTAATTTATCATATTATTTATTTTTTTTTCTTTTATTCTTGACCTAACCATTTTAATTTTGAGCAAACATATATTTTTATCGGATGGATTTATAATTATAGATTTTAAAAAAAAAAATTATTAATTTGAATTTTTGACCTGAATAACCCGATAAACCTACTCGATTGATACTTGAGTTGGATTTACTTGGGTTGCTATATTAGTTGGGTTGGATTTTATTTTTTTAACCCAAAAACCCGAAAGCCCGAACCCGAAAACCCGTTAACCCGAAAACCCGACCCATGAACACCCCTAGTTGTACCGTATTAAAGTAAGGGTTAACTGCATTTTACACCCCCAAACTATCCAAAATTTCGCAATTTGCACCCCAATGTATCAATTTTCACAATTGACCTCCCCCAAGTTCCAACTTTTTGCACATCAAATTAATACATTAAAAAGACCCATTTACCCTCTATAACCCTCGCCCAACTTTCAAAAGGAAAATATCTTTTTTTCCACCACACAACTCACTCATCAATACACTAACTCACATACTATACCATTTACATGTTGGCCCCAAAGCAATAACCTAAGAGGGGGGTGAATTAGGTTGTATCTAAAACAAACCTTTTTATGTGCTTAATAGAAATTCAAACTTTATGCACCAAATGAAAACTTAAGCACAAATGAATACAATAGATATTCAACAATTTAAACTTAAAGAACAAATAAGAATATTGAGATTAAGATAATCAAACCAAACTCCCAACCTTCTCGAGCTTGGAGCATTCAACCACAAAGAGCTTCTTACAAGGTAACTACCAAGTTTACAACTTGAAGTTTAGCCACTAAAAGTCTCTTCAAAGTCGGTGAGACAATAATCTCTTGTACCCAAATGAGGATCACTCTTGCTCACACTAATTACCTTTAGTTGAGCCAAGAGTTTTACACTCACAACCTCCCTTTGTTATAATCGTTATGCTCTTCACTCTTACACTTGAAGAACTCTTACACTTCTAAGCTCTTTTCACAAAACTACCTACACTATTACAACACTTGTTCCCACTATTTCTCCCAAATAGCTCAAGAGTTATTTGTAATCAATGTAGAAGTCTCCACTTAATTAATTCAGACCTAGGGGTATTTATAGTTGCCAAATATCTGCTTCCAACAACTTCCCAACGGCCGTCCGAAAGGTCCAACGTCTTCTTCAAGTGTAAGATGTGTATAAGAGACACGACTCTAAGGTGCAATAGGTTGTGAGTGAGAAAACTCTTGGCTCAACTAAAGTTGAATGCGTCCGACACTGCGTCCGTTCTCTGAGGGTGTTCGTTCGGACGTCCGAGGATGCGTCCGAACATGCGTCCGATCGAAGTAAAGTCTTCTGGAAATATGATCGGACGCTGTTCTTCGTCCGAGACTTGTTTCAATTTCTTTGTGTCGGACGATGGTAATCGTCCGAAACTCGTCTCTTATACAGTCATCTAGACAAAAGTCTTCTGGTTGTTTTGTTTTTCTGCACACTTTTCAAACCATTAGTGCGATTTGGTCATCATCAAAACATGATTATCATAACTGGGGTTCAACATTACCAACTACTTTTCTCGTTCCCCCTATTGCACCTTAGAGTTTTGCAGATGGTGTATGTGTGTGAGCTGAAAGGGGCACTTTAAATACTATAAAGATACTAGGTTGTAAAGGTTTTTTACTAGTTTATTGGAATGGATTGCAAAAAATTTGAAGTTTGAGATTGCTAAATGTGGAATTGATACTTTGTGATGCAAAGTGCAAAATTAGGATACTTTGGGATACAAAGTGCATTTAACAAAATAGTACAGTTAAAACACAATTTGGGATTTTTCTTAAGGTTGGTGAGCACAGGTTTAGGATTTTCCTATTGATTTAAATAGTGAATTTGGTGTAATTGTTTGGCATTGGTTTTAGTAATTCTTTATAATTTTGATTAATTGTATGGTGAAATTGATGGATTAGAGTCTTTATATTATAGTCTAGGAACATCTGGGGCTTCAACAAAAAGAACATGGAAGGGATCAAGTGCATTTCGACAGCTATTTATGAATTTAATGAATTTGACTCAATATCTAATAAAGACAGGGATGATGGTCATACTGAGAAGATTAAGGATTTGCAGAACAAGAGGTACCCCCGAAAACTCTAGTAAACTAGAGTTATTTTCCTCTAAATTATGGCATTCTGATAGTTTAAATCCCGAACTTTGGGTAAGTAATTGAAGATTTTAGTTAATTTCTTTCATATGTGTTTGTATTTTCGTTCTTGTTAAATATGATAAGTTTTTATTAAATCTCTAGCTCAATTAATTGCTTAATGGTGTCAATATTATGCAGGTAAAAATTAAATGTTGGAAGTTGGAATGAACAAAGTTCAAAGGACCAAATTGCAATAATGGAAGAATGCTGGTAAGAGAGTCCAGATCGCGATCTCGACTCGAGAAAATACCGTAAATATATTAGAGTCGAGATCGCGATCTCTTTAAAATTCCTAGATTGCGATCTCGACTCGCTGGGGATAAGTTGTAAGGGTAATATTGTAATCTTCTAACAAACAATTTCTGATTTTTGCCTTGTATAATACTAAACTATTTAAGTTACTTCAAAAATGGTAATAGAGTAAGTATGATAGATTTAAGTAGGAAATTAGTAGATTTTAGTTAGATTAGGAAAACTTGACTCTCAAGTTTCTTTTGAATGAAAAGTCTTCTTTAATCATTTATTAAATCATTTAGTTTAATTTAGTGAAAATCTCTTTGCTTGCAATCTAGGGTTTCTTAGAAAAATTTGGGTTCTTGTTAATTTCTTGTTTTTTAGTTAAGAATTCTCAATTTCTTGCATTAATTTCTAATTAATTTTTAGTGGATTTTCTTTATTATCATAAAAAATCCAAAAATATTTAGATTTCAATTTTAACTTTTTCCAATTTCTAGTGTAGAAAGGTTGCTTTTAGTTTTCAAGGTTCTTATTTGTAGTCTTTCTTTAATTGGCTGTAACTTGCTTACTTTTAATTTTCGCCTTATTTTGGTCAATTTAGGGTAGAATTAAGTGCTTTTGTTAGAATTTAATAGCTAGTCTCTTAATTTCGTAATTGCTTAGTTTCCATTACTTGTTTTAGTAGATAAATTAGCTTAATTTGGTCTTGCTTACTTGAGTTTAAATATGAACTTGATTAGTGTAGTTTCATCTCACATTGATTGATTTTTGCTTAACTATACAAATACCCGTAAATCTCAGTATTGCCTTCCAACAATCCTTGTGGGAAAAATTCCTACTTCCCTTTACTACTAGTTGACAACCGTATACTTGCGGGATGCCACCTAATTAGTAATAGGGTTTAGGTGTTTCATAAATTTATAACTAGGTGTGTAAAAGTATCAAGTTTTTGGCGCCATTGCCGGTGATTGTCCTTGGTTTTTGGCAATATTAAGTGCTATACGGGTCGTGTAGATTAAGCACTTTAGTTTAATTTAGTTGTTAACTTTGTTTATTCTATTTATCTTTTTATGTTTGTTGGTTGTCTTGTGAAATTGACTTGGCACTTCAATTGACTATTTGCTTTGGTTTTGTTGTAGTGCATGGTAAGAGGTGATAAAGGGCCATTCATTTGCTTGGACAAGGAAAAGGAAAGAGAGTTAACGGAAATCCGAAAGTTGAGAAGGGTACAACAAGAGCAAGAAAGGATTGAAATGGCGAATGCTAATGCTCATCGAAGAAATTTGAACATGGAAAATGATGATAAAAAAGTTGTTGTAAATAATGGGATAGGTGGTTATGGGAATGGAAATGGCATGCATGGGAATGGAAGGCCATTGAGGGAATATGCCTTGCCGAATTATGATGGAGAGAGCTCTAACATTGCACGGATGCCCGTGCAAGCTAACAACTTTGAAATTAAGCCCGCCTTAATCCAAATGCTCCAAGCTCATGTCATGTTCGGGGGTAGTCCCAATGAAAATCCTTATACACACCTCATGAACTTTGAAGAAGTTTTGGACACGTTCATTGAGTTCAATGGAATACACCCGAATTGTGTGCGAATGAGGTTGTTTCCTTTCTCTCTCCGGGATAGGGCAAAGCCATGGTTTCAATCCCACACCCAAGGAACGTTTACTACTTGGAATCAACTTGCTCAAGAGTTCTTGGCAAACCATTTTCCACCTGCAAGAACCGCCAAATTGAGAAATGAAATTACCTCCTTTAAGCAAGACGTTGGTGAAAGCTTAGGAGAAGCTTTGGAGCGGTTTAAGGAGTTGCTAAGGAAATATCCTCATCACGCAATTCTTTTATGGCTTCAAATCCAAACTTTCTATAGTGGTTTGACTCAAGAGACTAATTCTATAGTGGATGCTTCCGCCGATGGGTCCATTTCATACAAGACTCCGGAGGAAGCTCAAAAGTTGCTCAATAGGATGGCATACAATCACTATTATCATGGACCAATGACTCCACCGGTGGCTCAACACCAAGCCAATCAAGCCAATGCCAATAGTGGAGTGTTGAATTTGAATATGCAATATGCTTTTTTGGCACAACAAAGTATATGAATAACGTTGCAAAAGCATTGGAGAATTTAGGGAAACCAAGTAGTGTAAATGCCATGCCTTCTTCTCCAACCCAACCAAACATGGTATGTGATTTTTGTGGAGGCGGTCATGCAAATGGACAATGATATGCCTTATGGGTCCAATGAGCAACTCAATTATGTGTCTAATCAATCATCATTTCCAAGGAACCCATTTGGAGCTTATGTGAACACATATAATCCTTCTTGGAGGAACTGTCCTAATTTTTCATAGAGCAACACCAACAATCCTTACCAACCAAATCCCTCACCTCAAAATGTCCAATACACTCAAGCCTCAAGTTTCACACCTAGATCTTATCAACCACCACATCAAAGAAATTTCCAACGCAACTCATATCAATCTTTTCCTAATCCTTCATTTCAAAACCAACAACCAAGACATCCTTTTCAATATGCAAATTCTTCCCAACCTATGTATCATCATGTCTCCAATATGCTCCAAGAGAGAATGTAGAAGAAGATGGTTGGAAAAGAGAAGCCGAGTATTTGAGAAGAGAGCTGGATAGGAAAAATGAAGAACACAAGAGAGATTATGAGAATTTGAAGGCATCTACAAGGAATTTGGAGATTCAATTGAGCCAATTGGTGAGGTTGAATAATGAAAGACCTTTAGGGATGCTTCCAAGTGATACCATTCCAAATCCCAAGGAGCAATATAAGGCTATTACCCATAGGAATGGTAAAGAGTTGGAAGAAAAGGTTGAGAGAAATTTGTTGAAAAGTAGAGAAAAATAAGAAATTGAAGATGAAGAGAAGGAAAAAGGGGAGTCTTCAAATTGGTAAGGCAAAATGATGAATGAGTCTGCTAAGCCCAACTCACTAAGCAATGAAGGCAAGGATTCGAAACATCATGAGTCGAAGTATGTTAATGTGCCTTTTCTTCAAAGGCTAAGGGATGAAGAAAATGCAAGGAAGTTTAAAAAGTTTCTTGAAGCCTATTTTCAAAAAGTTTGAAATCAACATTCCATTCATGGAGGCACTTGAGAACATGCCCACCTATGCTAAATTAATGAAACAAGTCCTTACTTCAAAAAGGAAATTGCATGAGGATGAAATCTTATGCTTAACGGAGAATTGTAGTGCACTCCTTGCAAAAAGGTTGCTACCAAAGTTCAAGGACCCCGGATCATTTTCCATAACTTGTGAGATTAGGGGTTTAAAATTTGGAAGACCATTGTGTGAATTGAGAGCTTCAATAAATCTCATGCCTTTTGCAGTATTCAAGAAGTTAAATAGAGGAGAATTGAAGCCAACAAGTATCTCATTGCAACTTGCATCTTGGAGCATAAAGTTCCCAAAGGGGATCATTGAAGATGTGATTGTGAAAATCGACAAACTCTATCTTCCGGCCGATTTCATTGTGCTTGATATGGAAGAGGATGAAGAGATGCCAATCATTCTTGGGAGACCTTTCCTTTCTACCAGTCGTGCACTTATTAATGTTCTTCAAGAAAGGAAGTTGAAATTCCAAACAAAAGATGAAATTGCTACATTTAATGTTTTTAGTTCATTAAAGTTTCCTTCAATTTTTGAAGATGACATGAATATAAATGTAGTAGATGATCTAATTGACGATTTTTGTAGGAATGCAATGGAGAATCTCTAAATAGAGGAGGAGATCTTAGAGTCAAATGCTCTAAATCAAGATGATGAGGCAGGGATGAAGAATTTGAATCAATTGGAGAATGATACCTTATTGCAAAAGGAGCATGATGAGAATCAAGAAAAAGGTAAATGGGGGTTCTCCGACCAGTGAACCCCCTAAGTTGGAGCTTAAACCTCTTCCTACTCACTTAATGTATGCATACCTTGGTGAAAATGGGACATACCCGATGATTGCGAATGCATCTTTGAGAAGTGAGCAATTTGAAAGATTGATTGTGGTGCTTAAAATGTATAAAGATGTCATTGCTTAGTCCATTGATGATATTAAGGGAATTAGCCCTGCTTCCTGTCCTTATTCCATATGCATGCATAAAATATTGTTGAATGATGGAAAAAACCAGTTAGGCAACCTCAAAGGAGATTGAATCCTACTCTAAAAGAGGTTGTGAGGAAGGAGGTTATCAAGCTTTTGAAAGCCGGTATTATTTACCCTATTAGCAATAGTGAGTGGGTTAGTTCCACTCAAGTCATTCCAAAGAAAGGTGGTATTACCGTAATCATAAGTGAAACCAATTAGCTCCTCTCCTCTAGAATGGTTACGGGTTAGCGTATGTGCATTGATTTTCGAAGGTTGAATGAGGCCACCCAAAAGGATCATTTTTCTTTACCTTTTATTGATCAAATGCTTGAGAGGTTAGCCGGTTTTGCATACTATTGTTTCCTTGATGGCTATTCCGGTTATCTCCAAATTGTCATTTGTCCGGAAGATCAAGACAAAACAACTTTTACATGCCCATTTGGTACCTTTGAATATAGGAGAATGCCCTTTGGCTTTGCAATGCTTCAAGCACATTTCACACATTGTATGTTTGCTAGCTTTCATGACATGGTTGAAAAAAGCATAGAGATCTTCATGGATGACTTTAGTGTATTTGGTGTCTCATTTGATGATTGTCTTGCAAATTTGTCCAATGTGTTGCAAAGGTGTGTAGAAACTACTTTGGTTCTCAATTCGGAAAAGTGTCATTTCATGGTGACGGAAGGAATTGTTTTGGGTCACAAAGTTTTATCAAAAGGGAGAGAAGTTGATAGGGCAAAGGTGGAGGTGATTGAAAAGTTGCCTCTTCCAATTAATGTTAAGGGGGTAAGAAGTTTCTTAGGTCATGCGGGCTTGTATAGAAGATTCATTAGGAATTTTTCACATATTGCTAGACCTTTGTGCTTATTACTTCAAAAAGATTGTCCTTTTCATTTTGATGATTCTTGTTTGGAAGCATTCAATGAGTTAAAACATGCTCTTGTGATTGCACCGGTCATTGTAGCATCAAATTGGTCTCTTCCATTTGAGGTTATGTGTGATAAGGGCTAGTGACTATGCAATAGGTGTCGTTTTATGTCAAAAGATAAATAAGATGTTGCATGTCATTTACTATGCAAGTAGGACCTTAAATGATGCACAACTTAATTATTCTACAACGGAGAAGGAATTATTTGCTATAGTTTTTGCATTTGATAAGTTTAGAGCATACTTGATTGGATCAAAGGTAATTGTTCATACCGATCACTCCGCATTAAAGTATTTATTTTCTAAATAAGATGCTAAGCCACATTTATTGAGATGGATACTTTTATTGCAGGAGTTTGATTGGGAGATAGTAGACAAGAAGGGTATGGAAAACATGGTAGCCGATCATTTGTCGAGGATTGAAGTATCTAGACTTGTCAATCATGAAGAAAGACCCATCAATGAAGAATCATCAATTAAGAAATTGTTTGTTGTGAAGGAAGTGAGTCCATGGCATGCAGATAT
The DNA here is from genome assembly GCA_025175665.1 of Cinchona pubescens. NCBI lineage: Eukaryota > Viridiplantae > Streptophyta > Magnoliopsida > Gentianales > Rubiaceae > Cinchona > Cinchona pubescens. The sequence goes on from JANKKI010000125.1 coordinate 279,455, forward strand.
TGTGAATCATCTTGTGGCAAGGATAGTACCAAAGATGTTAAATATCAATGAGAATAAGAAAATTCTTTGCGGTACTTAAGCATTACTTTTGGGAAGAGCCATATTTGTTCCGAATATGTAATGATCAAGTCCTTAGGAGATTTGTTCCGGAATGTGAAGTACTCGATGTATATTAAGACATTGTCATTCATCTCCGGTTGGTGGACACCATGGAGCTCAACGAACGGCTTTTAAGGTTCTTCAAAGTGGTTTGTATTGGCCAACTATATTCAAGGATTCTCGGGAATTTGTGCTCAAGTGTGATGAATGTCAAAGGGTGGGTAATATTTCAAGGAAACATGAAATGCCCCTTCATAGCATTATTGAGTTGGAGGTGTTTGATGCATGGGGAATTGATTTCATGGGACCTTTCTCGGTTTCATATTCCAACAAATACATTTTGGTTGCGGTGGACTATGTGTCAAAGTGGGTTGAAGGAATCGCTACCCCAACCAATGAGGCCAAAGTGGTCACTAAATTCCATCAAAAGAACATCTTCTTTCGGTTTGGAGTGCCTCGGCAGCTATCATTAGTGATGGGGGCTCTCACTTCAAAAATTCACATTTTGAGGCCTTGATAACAAAGTATGTTGTGAAACAAAAGGTTGCTTTAGCTTATCATCCACAAACATTGGGTCAAGTTGAGGTTTCAAACCGAGAATTGAAGAGGATCTTAGAGAAGACGGTGAAAAATGCTAAGAAGGATTTGGCACTTAAGTTAGATGAAACATTGTGGGCCTATCGGACAGCATTTAAAACCCCCATAGGCATGTCTTTGTACCATATTGTGTATGAAAAAGCATGTCACTTGCCGGTGGAACTTGAGCATAGAGCATATTGGGCAATAAAGAACTTGAATTTTGATTTGAATGAAGCATATAAAAAGAAGATGCTTGGTTTAAATGAGTTGGATGAATTCCAAAGGGAAGTATTTGAAAATTCTTTGATCTATAAGGAGAAAACTAAGGCATGGCATAACAAGCTCAACCTAAGGAAAAACTTTAAAGTTGGTGATTTGGTGTTAGCTCTTTATAATTCATGACTGAAGCTATTCCCGAGAAAATTCAAGTCAAGGTCTGGCCCATTTGAAGTGGTTCAAACTTTTTCTCATGGAGCGGTGGAAATAAAAGGGAAAGAGGGAGCTTTCAAGGTTAATGGTCATTGGCTCAAACCCTACTTTGGAGAAATCATTGAAAGCGGACGAGAAATCGTCCAATTTGTGCCAGAATAAAGCCGTGCCATAGTCGAACTAGTGACTATAAAAGAGCGCTTCTTGGGAGGCAACCCAAGTCTTTAATTTAGTTATTATTGTGGTCTTTTTGGTGTGATTTTTCATTAGTTTGATTTTGAGTAAATTAGTTTGAATTAGGTTAGAATTTTAGTTAAAAATCTATTTTTTTTTAGTTTAATAAATGGTGCTAAAGAATGAAAAAAAAAATTGTCATCCTAATGTGTTAATTTTGTGCCTGTGGGTTGTGCATGGAATTGGAGAAAAGTGATGAAGAGTGGACAAATTTTGGCTAAGTGTAAAAAATACAACCTTTGCAGAAGTTCAGCTTGAGATCGCAATCTCAAACTCAAACTTCTAGAGGGCATAATTGTAATTTGGTCGATATCGCGATATCAAAACCAAACTTCTGCAAAAGCATTTTTTTCACCGAGTCAAGATCACGATCTCGATTTCGATATCGCGATCTCAACTCGTTCGAGATCGCAATCTCGACATCAGGCCAGATCGCGATCAGGAAATCCCAGATCGCGATCTTGACTCACAGACCTGTTTAAATTCTTCTTTTCTTTTCTTCTTTTCTCACAATTTTCTTCTATTCTCTTCTTCTCAACTGAAAACCCCTTCCCCAATTCCTCAAATTCCTCCATAATTTTCACTCAAAAATCATTCCAAACTACCTAATCACCATTAACATCATCTTATTTCTCTTTAGGGTTATCAAAGAAAGCATCTTTTGGGAAATTTCTTGGAGATATTGGAACATCAAGAAGGATTGACATACAAGATGTTTTGGGAATTTTTCAATCCATTTTTTTTTGGGTAATAACTTTCTTTAAATTTGTAGTTTCAATTGCCAATTTCTTGAAGATAGTTGTTGGGTTTTGTTGATGAATTTGTGGTGGAATTGTTGTTAGACAATTTGTGATTTTTGGGCAAAAATTTGTTCGAATTTCTTGAAGGAAAAATTCTGCAATTAAATTGTTCAATTATATGAATTGGTGTTTGGAATGGTTTATTTGTTGTTCAAAAATTTTGAAAGTGTGTAGACAATTTGGTGAATTGACTGTGTTGGCTGTGAATCTTGAAATTGTTGGAAATTATCTAAATTTTGATTGAGTTATGTTGTTAAAATGACTAGAGGAGTTTATGGTAGTATCGAAAGAAGGGCTAGAATGAGGGGAAGAGGAGTGGGTTCGAGAAAGAGAAAAATCAGAGGAGGGAACTAGTGGGGAAGGGGGGCATGGAACAACAGTTGGAAGGTGTTGGGCATGTAGAACTGCCATTCTTGAGTAACAGGGCTCATCAGTTGTATAAGAACAATCTTGAGAAACGTGAGGTTATTCGAGAGTGGAATTTCGACCTTTCCATGCATTGGGGAGCTTATGATGAAGCTAGAAAAGCGATTGAGGAGCAAATTAGGTCAAGGCATTGGGAGAGATTTAACACTACAATTGAGTCCAGGGCTTCCCAGTTAGTGAAAGAGTTTCACTGTAATATGTGTGAATTGGAGAATGGTATGGTGCGAGTACGGGGGGTGTTAGTGGACTTTAGTGTAGATTTGATTAATGTTTACTTTAACATACCCCCCGTATCTTCTAGTCAATATTTAGCATTCTTAAATGACAAGGAGAAAGATATGAATGTAATAAAAAATGCCATTTGCGATAAGCAAATTGATTGGATTATGAGTGTTTCCTCAAATATTGAGTTGAGATTTGCACGACAGAGACTCTCTTTGATAGCCAAATTATGGTTTTACTTTATCAGCTGCCGATTTTGGGGCTCCAATGCTTTGAGTTATATTCAAAGGGATAAAGTATTCCTAGTGTATGCTATTATGACGGGGGTGCCAATGAATATTGGTAGCCTTGTCAGACAAGTGTTCTTAGATAGTGGGATGTCTGGGCAACCTATATTTTATGCCCCTAGCTTAATTCACCATTTGTGCATTTTAGCAGGTTGCCCGATTGATCATGCGGAGCCAATGACCTATCCAAGAGGAATGATTAATCGGGATTATGTTTATCGAATGGTGAGAGAGTACGAAAAGCACCATCAAGAGGAACATCCCACCGCGCCACTGCCACCACCGCCTCAGAGTACTTCTTTTATTTAGATGCCTCCAAGTTATGTTTTAAATGCTCCGGTTAATGAAGATGAGAGAAATGAATTGCAAGGGTATTGGACATACAGTCAGACGGTGATACATAACAACTTGACCTTGATTGGAGAAGCTCTCAAGACCACTTCATTAGGTACATAGGTTAGGCTACCACCACCTCTAGCATGGCATTTTGGTCCACCTCGTGGACAACATTACACACCACCTACAGTTTACACGCCAACACATCAAGAGGGATCTAGGCAAGCGGGTGTGACCAAAGGAGAGCTAGATGATGATCATGAAGAAGCCCAACCCAGTGATGCTGAGAAAGGTCAAGAGGAGATGGAGCAAGAGGAGGGACGCAACCAACTATATTGAGCATTGATGACATCCAACCCAAGCAATTGAAGCCATTTGTGGAAGATGAACAATTTTATCTGTTTTTCATTACTTAGCCCCTTGACATTTGACTTATTTTATTTTATTTTCAATCCTTTGATTTGGAATAGTTTAATTTTCCTTTTTTAGTAGTTTGGCTAATGGCCTTAAGCTGACGCTATGTAGATGCTATTTTGATGCTTCGTGGATTAAATCCTTTTAGGAATTCCTTGTTGGATATTTGCTGTAGTTTTGGTCGTGTTATTGCCTTATAAGAGTAGAATGACTAAGGGCCCTAAGTTGATGCCATTTTTGCATTTGTTGATGAATTGAATTGGATGTTGATTTTTATGGGACTTAATCCCATGACGAGATGCATGGCATGGTTTAACACTATTAGCTCTTTTACTCAGTTTTAATTTTTAGCTTTAAATTGTGTCTAATTGAGTAGCTCTTATTATTCTTGGATATGTCTTTGTGTTGGATTTTGGGTGAGTGGTAGGATGAGTTGTACTCATCATTTGAATAAATGACAAGTTTGGGGTGTTTATTTTTTGTGTTGGGATCAGTTGTTTTGTGTATGTTGATGTCACTTGATGCATAATGGATGAAAAATTGATCAATTGAGTACTCAATGATGATAAATTATGACGTACAATACTAAATGATTGAAGTATTTGATTGGGTCATTTCATGGGCTTAAGTGTGAGTGAGTAGTTCTTTTACAACATAAAGATTTCAAAAACTTAGAGTTACTATTTTTCAAAAAGAAGTGCTGAAAATTTAAAAAAATTCAATTGAAATATTGTTTCTGATCAAATCACTTATATTATTTTGTTAGATGATTTATCTTTTGAAATAAAAATATGGAGTTAAATGAAATAGAAGGAATTTTGAGACATTTTGTGTGTTTGCATAGGGACTGTTCTTCTAATTTGTGAATAATTGATATTCGAGAATAATTTTCAGTACATTTCACTTCTTTTCCTTCGTTTAGGACCGTCTTTAATCAAAAAAAAAAAATTAAGAATAAGACGAGTACGGGATTCCGACATATACCCATGTTGTTTCTCCGAAATAATCCATTAGAGCAGTAATAAGGCGAGTACGGGATTCTGACATGTACCCATGTTGTTTCTCGCCATTAGGAATTGCGTTTTAGTATACCAATAAGTTAAGGAGTTATTTGTAATACTTGTCACTGATCTCATATTACTTATTCCTTGTTCTTATCACACCCAAAATGTGTGACATTTGCATTTAAGTTGATTCCTAAATGAACTTCTATTTTCATGATGCCTAGTCGGGATAATTAACTAACTTCATACTATTTGTGATTTGAGAAGCAATGATATTTTAAATGAATAGAACTAATTAACTTTTAATAACTCTTTTTGAGAATAATAATTCTTGGTGATGTGAATCTTGTGTAGTAAATGAATGTATGCTTCTTTGTAGAAAAATTACAATTTTGGATTGACTCAATTAAATACTTCACCTATCATATAGTATTGAAAGTTTTTGAGATATTTCTTAATGGTTCTAAGTATATCCACGATTCATCAAGTGTCTTGTTAATTTTGGTGGTGTTTATGTGTTTAAGTGTTAGTAGGCTTCTTTTTATTTTTTTTGCTCAGGACTAGCAAAACATTAAGTTTGGGGGTGTGATAACTCTAGTAAACTAGAGTCATTTTCCTATAAATTATGGCATTTTGATAGTTTAAATCTCAAACTTTGGGTAAGTAATTGAAGATTTTAGTTAATTTCTTTCATATGTGTTTGTAATTTCGTTCTTGTTAAATATGATAAGGTTTTATTAAATTTCTAGCTTAATTAATTGCTTAATGCTGTTAATATTATGCAGGTCAAAATTAGAGGTTGGAAGCTGGAATGAACAAAGCTCGAAGGACCAAATTACAATAATGGAAGAATGGAAGAATGTTGGAAAAAGAGTCCAGATCGCGATCTCGACTCGAGAAAATGCCCTAAATGTATTAGAGTCGAGAGCGCGATCTCAAATTCCCAGATCGCAATCTCTACTCATTGGTGGATAAGTTGTAAGGACAATCTTGTAATCTTGAAGCAAACAATTTCTAATTTTTGCCTTGTATAATACTATAGTATTTAAGTTACTTCAAAAATGGTAATAGAGTAAGTAGGATAGATTTAAGTAGGAAATTTGTAGATTTTAGGACAGATTAGGAAAACTTGACTGTCAAGTTTCTTTTGAATGAAAGCTCCTCTTTAATCATTTCTTAGATCTACCTTTAATTTCTTTGCAAGTTTAAATTTTGATTAGATAGTTGTAGTGGGTTAATCATTAGCTTCAAGTAGATATAATTTTTACTTGCTTTCTAGTTTAATATAGTAAAAATTTCTTTGCTTGCAATCTGGGGTTTCTTAGAAAAATTAGGGTTCTTGTTAATTTCTTTCTTTATAGTTAAGAATTCTCAATTTCTTGCATTAATTCTAGTTAATTTTTAGCGGGCTTTCTTTATTATCATAAAAAATCTAAAAATATTTAGATTTCAATTTTAACTTTTTCCAGTTTCTGATGTTGAAATGGTTGCTTTTAGTATTCAAGGTTATTATTTGTAGTCTATCTTTAATTGGGTAACTTGCTTACCTTTAATTTTAGCCTTATTTCGGTCAATTTAGGGTAGAATTAAGTACTTTTAGTTAATTGATTTTGTTAGAATTTAGTAGCTAGTCTCTTAATTTCATAATTGCTTAGTTTTCATTACTTGGTTTAGTAGATAAATTAGCTTAATTTGGTCTTCCTTACTTGAGTTTGAATATGAACTTGATTAGTGTAATTTCATCTCTCACTGATTGATTTTTGCTTAACTATACAAATACCCGTAAATTTCGGTATTTGCCTTCCATTGCACAATCCTTGTGGGAACGATCCCTACTTCTGTTTACTACTAGTTGACAACCGTATACTTGCAGGATGACACCTAATTAGTAATAGGATTTAGGTGTTTTATAAATTTATAACTAGGTGTGTAAAAGCATCAACCGCCGAGTCAAGGCTACATAAGAATCAATACAGATGCAACAATAAACTGTCAAACTAGCAGAACAGACAGAAGTGCAATATCAAGGGATAATCAATGGCAGTTGGTAGAAGTATAGGCAAAATCGGGACCTTTTACTGGGCAAGTAATTATCGAAGAGGCTTTGGCCATTAAAATGCCTCTTACCAAAGCTAAATAGGGAGAGCTAGAATGAAATTGATATCCAAGCTGACTGCAAGAATGCTATTGATAAAATTAATAGCAACACTTCTGAGGACTTGCATCTTTCTGGAATTTTAGAGGATATTAAGCGATTTAGAATTGATTTTTGTAAAGTTTCTTTTACTTTCATTGGAAGAAATGGCAACTATGTTAGTCATATTAGTTAGCGAGGTTTGCTATAACTTTGAGCAAGGAAATTTGTCAGAAGCTAGACTTTCCAATTTGGTGCAAAATGTGGCCAACAAAGATATTGGGCCGTTACCTATAATTTGTGACTAATTTTCATCATTCAATGATATTCTGGTAATTTTCTAGAAAAAAAAAATGTATGGGGTTTTTTTTTTTTATAGTTTATTAGAATGGATTGAAGAAAACTCAAAAGTTTGAGTTGCAAAATGTGGAATTGATGCTTGTGATGCAAAGTACAAAATTGGGATAGTTTGGAGATTAAAGTGCAATTAACAAAATATTCTTAAAACACAATTTTGGATTTTCATTAAGGTTGCTGAAAACGAGTTTAGGATTTTCCTATTGATTTAAATAGTGAATTGGATGTAATTGTTTGGAATTAGTTTTAGTAATTCTTTGTAATTTTGATTAATTGTAAGGTGAAATTGATGGATTTGGGGTTGGTTTCGGGATTAGTCTTTAGGTGATTTATGGTTTTGTATGTTCACTAATTAATAGAGTTCATTTCATTAATTGCAGCAACAAAGGGATCATTGATTTTTTTTTTGTTCTTAATTTTTGTGTTTTATACAGAAATTTTGAGATTATGATGTTGACTGACAAAATTGTATGTTCACCTTGTGTTTCTTTTTTCACAATTATTTTCAATCTCTCTAAATGGATCAATCAAATGCCACGTAAATTTTGCTCGCCCATATTTCTATGCCGGTGGAGATGGGATTCGAACCAGCTTAGGAGGATGAATGAGCAAATTTTGAAAATGAGGAGGATCAAGGATGATGATGAGCACTTTTTGCCAACTTAAAGAAAAAAGGAAATCATTTCAAAATCACTTACCAAAATCAATCTACAAAATAAAATCATATTAAATCTTGATTTTAGATATTTGGTCAAATTTTGTTCTTTCTTTTGTGTGTCCAATAATACGTCAACAGTCTTGTCACCTGTATAAAAATGTTGAAGAGAAAACAATTGCAGATATGTCTAGATACATACACATCTATGCTTTGGGGTTGTTCTCATTCCCTGAAAATATTGATACTCTAAACTTTTATGATTCTTGATTGTTTGTCTATCAATTTTTGCGTCTCTAACTTACGAGTACTCTTGAGATTTTCTTACCATAAATCTCTCCATAATTCTTTCCATAATTCTCTCCATGAATCTCTTTGTAAATCCCTTAGATTAAAAGATTCTTTAGCTAATTAATATCTCCTAAATTAGGCTAATTATACTCCAAATGTTTAGCTAATTAGTTTCCTAACTTGTAGCTTCATTGTACTATAAATATTGGTTGTACATACTCATTTCTGTGTGTGAATAAGAATTATTCCTTCTTATTTTCAAGTTGGTATTAGAGCCAACTCCTTTGAATCTTGAAACTTTCATCAAAATGAGTGAGAAAGGTATTGAATCATCTGGAACAAAATCGATTCCTATGGTTGTTCAATCTGAAGGTGTTTTTAATGCAGGAATCATCCTTAATGCCAAATCAAATTATGATGTTTGGTAACAATTGATGGAGATGCATATTGCCGAAAGAGAGAAACTCTCTTATATTCGCGGTAAGATAAAGAAACCTGCAGAATTAGAAGATGGATATAAAAAGTGGTATGCTGAAAATCAAAAAGTGAAAAGGTGGCTATTGATGTCAATGACACTAGAAATTATGAAGCGGTATTTATGTTTGCCTACCGCCCATGAAATATGGAATGCTTTGTCAAAAGCATTCTATGATAGAAGTGATGAATTTCAAGTCTTTGCTTTAAACCAAAAGGCTTTCACTTCAAAACAAAGTGGAAAGTCGCTCTCTGAATATTATGGGGAGTTGGTTGAGATTTTTCAAGAATTGGCCATCGAGATAAAAGTGGTCATTAAAGATTCTGATGATGTAACAACATACCAAAAGTCCATTGAACTATTAAGGGTAAATATATTTCTCGCCGGATGGGATGGTGATTTTGAACAAGACTGTGGAGAAATTTTACGCAAATCTTGATTGAACCAGTTCCAAGTTTGGAAGAATGTTATGCATTAATTGGACGAGAAACGGTACGCCGTGCAACTTTGAAGGATGAGACTGGAAATTCTGAAGCTGCAGCAATGGTGACTCGAAATAGGTCAAAAACAACCAAAAGTGTCAAAAAATCTGCTTACAAGTGTACCCACTGTGATCAATCTAGACATACCAAAGATCGTTGCTACGAACTTGTGGGATATCCAGAATGGTGGGATCATAGTAGAGCATCTTGAAAAAAGAATTCCAAAAAGACTCCAACTCCTACTATTGTCGAAACAAATATAGGTGGTGATGCTATTGAAAAAAGTTCAGTGTTAGTAGCAACTACAAATGTTTGTGGTAAGGCTTTAAATATTTCTATACCTGTTTCTAATAGTGCATGGATGATTGATTCTAGTGCTACAGATCATATAAATTTTGATTCTAAACAGGTTGAACATCTTAGAACCTTTTCACAAAAATCCATTTCTACTGCAAATGGTAATGAGGCCTTTTCAATTATTGGGGAAGGATCTTTGTGTCTCACTAATACTTTAAATCTTGATTCTGTTTTGGTTGTCCCATCTTTAGATTATAATCTTTTATCTGTCTCACAAATAACCTAAGCTTTATCTTGCATTGTAATTTTTTGGCCTGACTCTTGTGTTTTTAAGGACATCCAAACAAAGGAAACGATTGGTTTTGGTATTAGGCAAGGGAAATTGTATTATTTGGATTTGACATCAAAATATTTTGACAAGTTTCATCAAACTTTGGCAGTGGAAAGCTCTAAAGAAAAGTAGAATGAAATTGAGATTTGGCTATAGAGTCGATAGTTGGGGCATACATCCTTTGGTTACCTCAAAAAATTGTTTCCCATTTTGTTTCAAAGTTTTAATCTTTCTAGTTTCCATTGTGATATTTTTGAACTTGTGAAAAGTCACTAAACTTCATTTCCTTTGATTTTGATTAAAGTCCTCTTCCTTTTATGATTATCCATTCTGATGTGTGGGGTCCATCTTGCTCCAAAATTTCAAATTTGGGTGGATCACGTTGGTTTATTACTTTTATTGATGACTGTACTAGGATGACTTGGTTATGGTTAATGAAGTCCAAAAGTGATGTTTTCCAAACCTTATTTTGATGATGACATAAACACTTAACTCTGTAAAACAAGCTTTTGCAGGAACAGATCTTTCGAACGCACAGAACCGTCCGAACTAGGTCAAAACTCCTCGGATGCATTGCATCGTCTGAACGAACTGGTAGAAAGAATGGGATCCTACTGACTTTCTTTCGGACGCTCAGGACCGTCCGAAAGCTCTGTCGGACGAAGGACCGGACGCATGCACGGACGTCTGAACGAAGCCTCTCAACAAAACTGAAAGAAGATCGGACGCTGCCTCGGATGCACTCAATCCTTCTCGGACGTCCAAAACCCCAACGGCTTTTTTTTGTGAATTTATTACTTAGCCGTTAGGAAGTAGTTGAAACCACTATTTATTGCTCTTATAAATAGATGCTTTAATAATCTGAATTAAAAGCATCTAATACATTGAATACAAGCCTTAGAAAAGAGTAATTTGAGTGCAAATTGACTATAGTGCTTTGTTGTATTAGTGTGCAATTGTGAGTGTAATTCAACTTTGAGTGGAGTGATAATCTTGTATGAAAGTGTGGTTGTAAGTAAGATTCTTGGCTCAACTAAAAAGGTTTTAGTGTGAGCAAGAACTTCCCAACTCTTGTAAAGATTATTGGCTCACCAAGTGTGTGAAGCATTCAAGAGATTTGATACTTCAAGCTTGCTAGCTTGGAAGTATTGATTGTTTAATTTACATCTCTTACTACTCTGTTCTATTGATTTTGTTATATCTTAGATTTAATTTGAAAATCTCAATATTTCTCAAAGTAATTTTTAAGAAACCTAATTCACCTTCCCTCTTAGGTTGCTTTGGGACCAACAATTGGTATCAGAGCTTGGTCTCATTATATTGCTTAAACTGCTCTTGAGTAAAGAAATATGGCAACCAACAATGCAGTAGGGGTAATTAGTTTCATGTCAAATGTAACATGCACAATGTTTAATGGGGCAAATTTTATTAGTTGGAGAGATAGAATGAAAATATTTCTGCAATCTATTGACATTGATTTGTGGTATGTTGTCAATGAAGGTCCATTTGAAGCTTCTATCATTGATGATCACACAAATAGAAGAAGAGAAAAGACAAGGAATGAGCTCACTCCACAAGACAAGGCAAACTTGACATTGAATGCAAAAGCCATGAATGTGTTATATAATGCCTTGGATGCAAATGAATCAACTCGCGTGAAAGGTTGCATTTCTGCTAAAGAAATATGGGATAAGTTGAAAGAAATTCATGAAGGGAGCGATGATGTTCGTGAGCAAAAGAAATCCCTACTTGTTGCCAAGTATGAGTCCTTCAAGATGGAACCACATGAGAACATAGACAAAATGTACTGCAGGTTCAATGACATTATAAAGGATCTTGAAGCCTTGAGTAAGGAGTACTCTTTGGGTGAAAAAAATAGCAAAAATCCTAAATGCTCTATCCAAAGAATGGGATGCCAAAACCATTGCTATAGAGGAAGCCAAGAATTTAAATTTAATGCCTATTGAATCACTAATCAATTCTCTTACATCTTATGAACTCAAGTTAAAGGCCAAGGGTGTGGATGATGAAGAAGCAAGGCCAAGAAGGAGCATTGCTCTAAAGACCTCTCAAGAGGAAGATGAAGATAGCTCCATCAATCTAGAAGATGAAGATCTTGATGAAGGAGATCTTGCACTCATCACCAAAGGATTTCTCAAACATTACATCAACAAACGAAGAATGAGAAGAGGCGGAGCTACAAACTCAAATAATTTCAAAGGAAAGTCAAGGCTTGAAATGAAGAAGCAAAACGAAAAATGCTTTGAATGCGGTCAACTCGGTCATTTTGCAAATGAGTGTCCTTCCAAGAAAAAGAAAGAAGGAAGAAAACCGAGATTCAATAACTTTCAAATCAAATGGGATGATTGCAACTCCGAAGGAGAAATTGAAGAAGAAATGGAGTCGGCACAAATGGCCTTTATGGCCATTGGAGATGATGAGGTAAATTCTAACTATGACTCCAACAATGAAAATGATGAAGATGATCTTGAAGCTTTCATTTTAAAATTGCATGATAGCTTAAAGGAATCATATGCTAGAAATAAGGAGTTAGTTAAAAAGTCAAATGCTTTATTGAATGCTAACTCTAAACTTGTGAATGAAAATAATAGGCTATCACAAGAAAATCGTGATTTGAAGAAAAGAATGCATGTGAGATCAAAGGTCAAGGAAGAACAAGCCTCCTTGAAGAAAAGAATGGATGATTTGAATGCTCTCTTAATTAGAAAGAAAGAAAATATTGTTGATATGAAAAGAAATAGAAATATAGCTATCAACAAAAATTTTGTCATGTTTAGAAGGGATGACTTATGTATTGTAAAACCAAAATCATCTTTGTATGTTAATAAAAGCATTATTTGTAGATATTGCCAACAACATTGGACATGTTAAGAATATGTGTTATGTCAAAAAGAACGAAAAACTTGGAATGAAAGTTGCATGGATTGAAAGAAATTTCACTAACTCAAATGGACCCAAGAAAACATGGGTACCAAAGTTATCAATTGATTTATTGTGTAGGTACTTAACATCACCAACAATGCTAAGTGGTTCATAGATAGTGGATGTTAAAGGCACATGACGGGTGATGCTTCTCTCTTCACAAATGTCACATCCAAAAACAGTGGAAAAGTCACTTTTGGAGATAACAATAAAGCAAAATCAATCGGCATCGGTGATGTAGGTAAAAATGGTGAAACCTTGATTAAGAATGTGCTTCTTGTTGATAATTTGAACTATAATTTATTAAGTGTTAGTCAACTTTGTGACAAAAAGTTATATGTATTTTTTACCAAGCATGAATGTCTTATCCTTGATAAAAATCATGTTGTCTTATTCAAGGGCACTAGGCACAATGATGTGTATGTGATTCATCTTGATAGTCCTGAAATTAGCAATAGCAATGTAAAATGTCTTACCACTTCCATAGATGATCAATGGCTTTGGCATAGAAGACTTTGTCATTTTAATATGGATTTGATTGAAAAACTTGCCAAGAAAGATTTGGTAAGAGGTTTGGCAAAACTGAATTTTTTGAAAAATAAAATTTGTGATGCATGCCAATTTGGTAAACAAGTCAAAGTTTCTTTTAAACCAAAGAATTTTGTGTCTACTCATAAACCTTTAGAATTGTTGCATTTAGACTTATTTGGACCTACTCAATATGCTAGTTTAGGTGGTTGCAAATATGCATTTGTTATCGTAGATGACTATTCTAGATTCACTTGGGTATTATTTCTTGTTCACAAAAATGAAGCATTTGAAAAATTTGTAAAATTGTTTTCCAAAATTCAAAACTTATTGGATACAAAAATTATTCGTCTAAGGAGTGACAATGGTGCCGAATTTAAATTTGGGGGTTTTCCCGACTTTTGTGATCACAACGGTATCGGACTTTCATGAGTTTTCGGTTGTTAGAGTCCCTCAACAAAATGGTGTTGTTGAAAGGAAAAATAGGACTCTTCAAGAAACGGCTAGAACTATGATTAGTGTATGTGACTTACCACAATACTTTTGGGCCGAAGCGGTTAACACGGCTTGTTATGTTATATGTTGAGAGTTTTATTAAGATCCTCTTTAAATAAAACTCCTTATGAACTCATATTTTGTAGAAAACCCGTTGTGAGCTATTTCAAAGTTTTTGGTTGCAAATGCTTTATTTTAAAAATCAAAGAAAACCTTGGAAAATTTGACAAAAAATCGGATGAAGGAATTTTTCTAGGATATTCTAGTGACAAGAAAGCATATCGAGTTTACAATAGAAGAACGATTTTGATTGAAGAAGTTGTGCATGTTACATTTGATGAAACTAATGATGTTATCTCAAAGAATTTATGTGAAGATGAAGATGTAGGTATTTTAAAGGAGCTCGAAAAGCTCGTTATTCATGGAGATCATGAGTCAAGAGATTACATCAAGCGTTGATGTCAACAACCATCAAATTGATGATGAAAGAATGAGGATGCCCAAAATGATCTTCCGAAAGCTTGGAGATTCGTCTCTAGTCATCCTCAAGATTTAATCATAGGTGATCTATCCGATGGGGGAACTACTCGTTCTCATAAACCTTTGAATATTAATTGTGCATTACTCTCTCACATTGAACCTAAACATATAGATGTTGCTTTGAGTGATGAATCTTGGGTTAAAGCTATGCAAGATGAACTTAGTCAATTTGAGAAAAATAATGTATGGACCTTAGTTGAAAGACCTTCTTCTCATCCCGTTATTGGTACTAAATGGGTTTTTAGAAACAAATTAAATGACAAAGGTGAAATCATAAGAAACAAAGCTAGACTTGTTGCAAAAGGTTACGCTCAAGAAGAAGGTATTGACTTTGATGAAACCTTTGCACCCGTGGCTAGGTTAGAATCCATTCGCATGTTTCAATAATTTTAAATTAGTTTCAAATGGATGTCAAAAGTGCCTTTTTAAATGGCTTTATCGACCAAGAAGTTTTTGTCGAACAACCTCCAGGCTTTGAAAATAAAAATCTTCCAAATTATGTTTTCAAACTATCCAAAGCTTTAAATGGTTTGAAACAAGCTCCAAGAGCTTGGTATGAAAGATTAAGTGGGTTCTTGATAGAAAATGGATTCAAAAGAGGTGTAGTTGAGACCACTCTTTTTACAAAAACAAATTCAAATGGTTTGTTAATAGTTCAAATTTATGTTGATGATATTATTTTTGGAGCAACTAATGAATGCTTGTGTAAGGATTTTTCACATTTAATGCAAGAAGAGTTTGAGATGAGTATGATGGGCAAGTTGCAATTTTTCCTCGGATTACAAGTTCATCAAACTAAGGAAGGAACGTTTATTACACAAATCAAGTACACAAAAGAGCTACTCAAACGATTTGGAATGGAAGATTGCAAACAAGTTGGCACGCCAATGTGCACTTCAACAACCAAACTTACAAAAGACGAAGAAGGTAATAGTGTTGATGAAAAACACTATAGAGGTATGAACGGAAGTCTACTTTACTTAACTGCCAGTAGACCAGATATCATGTTTGCTGTTTGCTTATGTGCTAGATTTCAATCTTGCCCTAAAGAATCACATTTGATAGCTGTTAAAAGGATTTTTAGATACCTAAAGGGTTCAATGGATTTTGGTCTGTGGTATCCAAAGTCCTCTACATTTGACTTGATTAGTTATTCTGATGCCGACTTTGCCGGATGCCTAAATTGATAGAAAAAGACCAGTGGTATGGCACAAAATCTGGGAACACGAATTTCCTTTTTACAAACGAGGTCTATTTCCTTTCTACTGAAGCCGAATACATTCTCTGGAAATTGTTGTGCTCAACTTCTTTGGATGAAACATACTCTGAAAGATTTTGGTGTATTTTTTGATTGTGTTCCTATATTGTGTGACAACACTAGTGCAATTAATCTCACAATCTAAAATCCTGTTATGCACTCTAGAACCAAACACATTGATGTTAAGCATCATTTCATTAGAGACCTCGTTTGTAAAAAGGAAATTCGTGTTGATTTTGTGCCTACTTCAGATCAATTAGCTGATATTTTTACAAAACCCTTATCTCTAGATCGCTTTGAATTGCTGAGAAAATGTTTGGGGATTTTACAAATAAATCTGGCATAGGTTCATAGTTCGGACGCACTTATTCGTCCGAACAACTTTTATTTCGGATGCTCTGGATCGTCCGAAAGCCTATGTTTCTTCTCGGACGCTCATAATCGTCCGAACATTATTTTCTTTTTTACCAAACTCTCTGGAAATCTTTCGGACGCGCACCATCGTCCGAAAGAACTTCGGAAACATTGGCTCCTCCTTCGGCTGTCCGTTATTCGGCTTTCGGACGCTTCGTCGGACGCATACCAAACGTTCAACCGTCCGAAAGGTGCCCCTGTTCGATTAAAACCGTCAAACTTCCCCATTTCGGACTCCTCACACCACCTCCCTCGAAAACCCTCTAGCGAAATTTTGTCTCCCCACTACCCCCTCCAAATTCCCACTCTCTCTTCAACAATTGATTGAAAAATCATCCTACCCATAGCCCTTATCACCTAAATCACATCTAATTTGCCCCATCCACCATCTCATTTCCTCAAAATCTCACCAATCCTAAAAAATTTTCAATTTTCTCTTCTTTTATTACAATGGTGAAATCTCGCGGAGGTTCCTCTACAGCAAATCAGGGTCGAAAAACTAAAGGGAAGGCTCTAGTACGAGGAGAATCATCAGCCAATCCTCAAGTCTCCACCACTCCAATTTTATCAAAATTTATCGATGCCAAGGCATCCGAACGGTGTACTTCCCTTTTAAGTAAATCTATAATCGTTCAACGTCCTGCGTCTCATAGTCTATTTGATGAATATAATCTTCCCATTATCGAATCTTGTTTTGAAAAACAAAATTGGGGTCATCTTGTGCATCTTGATTTACCTGTTTATCATGACAAATTGGTGCTTCAGTTCACGACCAATCTTCGGAAAGGTCCTACTGTTCGCACTCTCATTTCTCGTGTTAACAACACTGATCTTGAGATTTCATCAAACATCGTTAACACCATTTTTGAATGTGAAGTCTCAAACCCCACTGATTTTTCCTATTTCTTTTCGTTAGACAAATGGCCCGCTGCTAATACTCAGTTTGATATTGATGAAGTTAGAGCTATTTTTAACATCCATTTTAAACAGGCCTCAGAAGCCAAAACTACATTGCTCGCTCCTGAACTCAATATTCTGTACACCCTTGTCACAAATCTGTTATTGCCAACTGACGGGCATCGTACTGAGCCCGGAAAAATGCAACTATACTTATTTTTTTGTGTTTTCAAGGGTATTCCTCTTGATTTTGGGTATCTTTTTTGTTCCCTATGGGAACTCTTTCTCACTGATACCCGAAGAAACATTCCTTTTGGAAAATTTCTCACCAAAATTTTTGATTTCCTCAACATTCCTTTCAGAGGCGGGAACAAACAGTATCCTCCTTATTTTAACAAATGCTACATTGAACTCAAAGGCCTCCGTTTTTTCAACGATCAATGGCTAACTAAGGCAGCCTTTGATATTGCACAGTCACAATCCCATGCCTCCACCTCTGATTTTGCTATCCCTCATTCTCCTACTCCTCAACCACCTCCACTTACATCTGAACCATCTACTTCTGAACCATCTCTTTCATATATCTGTGGACTTCTTTACCTCTCTGAGCACTCAAGTCAGTTCATTTCAACGTCGCACAAATCAAAAACTAAAACGACTTGAAACTCGTCAAATGATTCTCCAAGAGGCACTCAGTCTTGGCATGTCTGCTTCTGCTCAAATTCAATTTGCTAATCTTCAGTCCCAATATCCACTTGAGTCATCTTCCGACAGTGATGACCCTGAAGATGAACATACACTTGAAGACAATGCAGAAGCTGCTCAAGGAGATGCCGATGACGATGACGACGATGATGAAGATGTTGACGACATCGTTTGACTTTATCATGCAACGTCGTACCGGAGAGGAGGATGACAGTGAAGCCACCGCTGAAGATGTTCCATCCAAACGACAAAAGACTGAAAAGCGCTCCAAGAAGCTCAATGACTCACATTAGTTCCTTTTCCCATTTTGTACTTAGTTTTCAACAGTTCTCTGCTTGTTAGAACCTTTCAGCATTTCTTTTGGTTTTCAGCTTTTCTGTGCCTTGGTTGTGTATTTCCTTGTCTCTAGCACCATTAAACTTTTCAGTTGGATGTATTAAACTTGTTTCATTTCTATCAAACTACTTGCATGTTCTAAGGGGGAGTCTTTTTGATTGATGTCAAAAGGGGGAGTAGTTATATTATTGTGCTTTGATATGATTGATATGTTGATGATTGATATCCAATTATGATATATTGCAAATTGATTAGTCATATCCAATTGAGGTTTGTCATCATCAAAAAGGGGGAGATTGATGTTTTCCAAACCTTATTTTGATGATGACATAAACACTTTAACTCTATAAAACAAGCTTTTGCAGGAACAGATCTTTCGGACGCACAGAACCGTCCGAACTACTTCAAAACTCCTCGGATGCATTGCATCGTCCGAACGAACTGGCAGAAAGAATGGGATCCTACTGCCTTTCTTTCGGATGCTCAGGACCGTCCGAAAGCTCTGTCGGACGAAGGACCAGACGCATGCACGGACGTCCGAACGAAGCCTCTCATTAGACAAAACTGTAAGAAGATCGGACGCTGCCTCGGACGCACTCAATCCTTCTCGGACGTCCAAAACCCCAACGGCTATTTTTTGTGCATTTATTACTTAGCCGTTAGGAAGTAGTTGAAACCACTATTTATTGCTCTTATAAATAGATGCTTTAATAATCTAAAAAAAGCATCTAATACATTGAATACAAGCCTTAGAAAAGAGTAATTTGAGTGCAAATTGACTATAGTGCTTTGTTGTATTAGTGTGCAATTGTGAGTGTAATTCAACTTTGAGTGGAGTGATAATCTTGTATGATGAAGTGTGGTTGTAAGTAAGATTCTTGGCTCAACTAAAAAAGTTTTATGTGTATAAGAGAACTTCCCTTTTTGTAAAGATTATTGGCTCACCAAGTGTGTGAAGCATTCAAGAGATTTGATACTTCAAGCTTGCTAGCTACACAGTATTGATTGTATAAGAGATTCTCTCTTTACTTTCTGTTCTATTGATTTTGTTATATCTGCATTTAATTTGAAAATCTCAATATTTCTCAAAGTAATTTTTAAGAAACCTAATTCACCCCCCCTCTTAGGTTGCTTTGGGACCAACAAAAAGTGAAGTAAATTTGCTATTTTAGAAGTTTCATAAAATGATTAAAACTTAGTATAATGCACAGATTCTGGTTCTTCGGAGTGACAATGGAGGAGAATATCAAAATTCTAAACTTCAACAGTTTTTGGAAGGACAAGGAATTGTTAATCAAACCACTTGTTCTAATACACCCCAACAAAATGGGGTTGCAAAGTGAAAAAATCATCATTTGATTGAAGAGAGGAAGTTGTTCGTACTGTATTAATCGAAACACATATGCCATTGTCTTATTGGGGGAAAACTCTTGCTTTTGCAGCATACTCAATTAATCGGATCCCCTCAAGTTCTATTGACTTTCAAACACCGCTTAAAGCTCTTAATGATGCTGTGGTTGCTCCAACAGTTCTGAATTTACCTCATCGTGTCTTTGGATGTGTAGTGTTTGTCCATCTTCACAAACATCAACATAATAAGTTGGCCCCCCGAGCTTTACAATGTGTTTTTCTTGGATATGTTATGCATAACCTCCAACTGAACACATGTTTACAACATTGGATGTGGTTTTTCATGAAGAACCAATATATTTTTCCTCTGAGTCTGAACTTTAGGAGGAGTACCAGAAGGGAATTCAGACTCTAGATTATGACATTGTGACTTATGATTATGATCAATGTGATGCCAAAATAGATACTGAGAAAGGTGATGTTAATGGCATGATTTTGGATCTTGATAGTCACTTGGAAGCTAAAGAAGTGCTTGAATCACATGATGCAAGCTCATCACTTGAAGAGTTTGAGTCCTTTATCAATATACCATACCAATTGTCTACTGAGAATGTTCCTATTCTAGAACCTGAGTTACCCAGAAAACAGCTACCAAAGCGTGTCACTAGAGGTATTCCTAAGCCCACATATGAACTTGAACTTTCTAGAAAAGTTAAATAGCCCATGAGTCATTATGTGTCTAATCACAATTTGTCAGAATCAAATCAATCATTTGCAAATCAATTATCTATTGTATCTATTCCTAACAATGTGCAAGAAGCCTAGCTGACCCAAGGTGGAAAGCTGCTATGAATGAAGAAATGAACTCATTGCAAAAGAATGGAACTTGGGACTTGGTGACTGCCCAACAAGAAAGAAGCCAGTGGAATGTCGATGGGTTACACAGTGAAGTATAAAGCAGATGGCACAATTGAATGATTTAAAGCAAGATTGGTGGAAAATGGCTATACACAAGCTTATGGGATGGATAATGTGAATCAACTACACAGAGACATTTTCACTTGTAGCTAAAATTAATATTGTTTGAGTATTGTTATCTTTAGCTACAAACTTAGATTGGCCATTACAACAAATTGATGTATAAAATGCCTTTCTACATGGAGAATTATCTGAAGAAGTTTATATGGAACTTCTACCAGGGTGTATGATGCCTGAAAGGTATAGCCAAAAGGTATGCCAATTAAAAAAATCATTGTATGGACTGAAACAATCTCCAAAGCATGGTTTGGAAGATTCACAAAGTCCGTGATAGCATTTGGATAACATCAAAGCATCTCAGATCACACTTTATTTTTAAAGAAATAGCAGGGTAAGATTACTGCTTTCATTGTATATGTGGATGACATGGTGGTTACAGGGAATGATCCAGAATGGGTAAATGAACAATTTAGAGAATACTAATGGACTAAATAAGTAATTAGGGAAATTGATCACTTCATTAATTATTTAGGTTAATTGGGGCCCTAACAGAAGGTGTACCTCCATCCTATATAGTCCTAGATTAGTATTGGATTAGGTTAAATATTAAGCTTGAGAACTTTTCACCTAGTTGGAAATCTAGAATTCTATGAGTAGATAATTAAATTTGGTAAGTCTAAGTAGTAGTAGGAATCTACATCTAAGCTAATTAAATTGGTATACCTAATTTACACGAGGAATTAGGATTAGGTTAAACTTGAAAACTGACCTCTAAGCTAGCTAATTGAACCAAATAGTCGAATGATTAACCAAACCCAGGAATGAGCTAGTTAAAACCCTAGCCCGCCGTTTTAATCATTTCTAGACTTTAATTTAGTTTTAAATCAAATCCTCTTGCTTACCAATACTTAAAAACAGTAATCCAATCGAGTAATTGATAATTACTAACCAATCTTGGCAGGATTAATCCTTACTTCCACTTGTTACTATTTGACTATGTATCTTGCGGTGCACTATCTAATTATAGTAAATTTAGGTGATTTATAAATGTAAAACTAGATTTTGAACGCAAATCAATTACTTGCTAATAAGTGGCTTGTTTTTTTTTTTTTTTGTTGCATGGTTGATTGAGTAGAACTTTTTGTTGAAAAATAGGTATTATATTTATGTGTTCTTTGAAGAAAAGTGTACAAGTATGAGATTATCTATGAACTTTTTATTTTAAGTGCTTTCTTTTTGGGATTTCTTCTCCTTAACATTAATTCTAGAGCCGGCCTTTTCTCTAGTGACGAATATGATATAGCCATTGGCATTTAGTTTTTGTTAATTCATTCTTTATTGATAATCATAGCTTTGTGTTAAAAGTCTTACATTGTTGTTGTTGTCTTTTTTTTTTTTTTTGTGGGTTGATGGCTCTGAAATCTTGTAAATGTTGAAACTAATATCTTAAGGCTTCAAATTCAGTTTAAAAAACTAAATAAAATTTCCAGGTTAAAAAATTAAAATTAGGAAAGAACTAAAAAAAATATAAACATCATCCAAACAAAATTTATCTCTTTCTTTTTGGTTTTTAAAGAATATTGCAAATCAACATATATATGCTCTGGTTAAAAAAACAAAATAGTTATTCTATTTTATCTATATAAAAAATAGAAAAGAAAAAACATAAACTATAACAAACAACCCCTAATTTTTTATTTTATTTTTTTATTTCAATGTATGAGACTATTGAATTCGAAGTAGAGTCATATTCTTAGATTGCAAGTTTTGACCTGTATTAGATAACGATGAAAATATAGGTTCTGTTTAGATAGTAAATAATCGCCTATTATTTGAAAAATATTATTTGGGTTTTGACTTGAGTGATATTTAGAAATAATGTTGACTTTTGAAATAATGAGATAATTGTTTGGATACGAAATAATATTTCAAAATAATTGTTTGGATTGTAAACAATGAGTACCTATTATTTGCTTTTCATTTTTTAACTATAAATAATTACAAATATAGTAATTAGACCTTATAGTCCAATCATTTAGCTTTCCAAGAAGGGTAAATTACACAAAACTCCCTTGCGGTATAGCGAATATTTTTGCCTACGGGTTACCCCTCATGTGGTTTTCACATATACGTTTTACCTCCTCGTACTTTGGACTAAAATGCAACAGTTATCTTTCCAGAAAAAAATGACAGATAAAACTAAAAAGTCTATGAAATGATAAAAGTAACCTTCAGGATGAAATTTAGTTGCAAGGTTTCTTTCCCATTTCTTTTTCTTTCTCTTCCCAGCCAATATTGCCGCCTCCCTAACTTTCTCTAGCCACCACAATTTCCCTCTTCCCTCTCCTTCTTTCTCTATTATATCTTCTAAAATTCCACATTCTACCTAATTCAATACTCCCTTCGTCCCGTTTTATTTGTCCCTTTTCTGTTTTAGTTTGTCCCAAATTATTTGTCACTATTTAAAAATGCAAATAAATAAATGACAATTTACCTAATTTACCCTTCATGCAAGTTCCACAAAAAAAAAAGCATTGATGTCATGTTTTAACATTAATTACTCTCATAAACCATTTTAAATTTTGAAAACCCAAAACCAACTATCTAAAAAATTTTGAATTTTAATTGAGGGATAATAATGAAAAAACTATTCTGCTAGTTGGTCAAATATCAATTTTTCTTAAATTATGTGCAAGATTGACCATATCAAATAAAATAGGACTGAGGAAGTACTTGATAATTGCATCTCAATTTATTGTTTTTTCTGTAGAGGATTGGGATTTGGTGGAAGAGGGGAAGGGCGGGGAAATTGGGTTGAGGAGGGGAAAGGGGTTATGGGAATGAGGAGTGGGGTGGTGTGGATGTGCAAGGAAGGAGGACTCCTCCTTCTTATGGAAGAGGCAAGTGATGGGAGAAAGGGTACCAGACAGGGAATCTATCAAAAATTCGAATGATTACTTCAGAATTTTAATATAAGATCGGATGTCCGAACTTCTTAATTTCAAATTATATAGTAACGACTCCTTGGACTTGTTTTTTAATTCATTGGTTTCAATAGCATAATGACTTTGGTCCGAACCCAAAAATATTTGTGGATTTTTTACAATATAAATAATTCATGTAAGTATTTATGTCAAATTAGATGAATAGTGCAAATAATGAATAAGAAAAAATATGAATAATGTGTAATATTATGTGATGAATAATTATCACTTGACCGAACAATATTTGATATTGACCAAATAATATTTGGCAAATACTTGCCATTATTTATTAACCAAATAGAGCTACTTTTTTGAAAAATAATTCAAAGGAGGGTCAATTCTAAAGATGTCTCCCTCCATTTGTCCTAAAACTTACGCTACTCATTCTTCTTTTTTCTTTTTTTAGGCAAAGGAAGGAAATTTATTGATATAGA
This sequence comes from Cinchona pubescens, assembly GCA_025175665.1. Classification (NCBI taxonomy): domain Eukaryota; kingdom Viridiplantae; phylum Streptophyta; class Magnoliopsida; order Gentianales; family Rubiaceae; genus Cinchona; species Cinchona pubescens. Next base: position 303,169 of record JANKKI010000125.1, read on the forward strand.
ATATGGTTACTGTTAAAGTAAAAATCCCACGTCGACTAGTTAAATGATCCTAAACTAATTAATAAGATTCTGGGCCATTCCACTTATCACTAATTAGTTTTAAGATGGAAGTTCATGTTCTTTAAGCTAGCTCTCATGTGTTTTTTCATCCATCTACACGTGTCTTGGATTCTGTCCAATTTCTTTTAACGGGCTCTCTTACGTTTGACTAATGTGTAGGATAGGGTTTTGTCCAACCCCTTCCAATGGGCTCTCTTATTTCTAACCCATGTGTAATAGGATTCTATGTCTAACCCAAGTCACGTGTGAGAGGGGTATTAAAGTATAAATCCCACATCGGCTAGCTAAAAGATCCTGAGCTAATTAATAAAATCCTGAACCTCTCCACTTATCATTAATTGGTTTTAAAATAGAAACCTATGTTCTTTAACAGTTACAGTCTTGTGCTGTTATAGGCTCGAACACAAGGAAATGACTATGCATCTAAAGCTTCAAGTCATTTAATGTGCCGAGGTAGAAAACTAGGTGTTAAGATTGTCGACTTTGTGGTTATGCTCTCTGATTTAGCCATTGCATCTGCTACCAAATTGGTCTGCCTGAATTGAGGTTCGAAGATTATATGGGAGCTAGGCATGATTGACAAAAACTTCCTAGACAATACATCCAACCACCAAAGAACCCACATACGTTTTAGAACTATGTCTAAAAATATTTTGAATCTGTGTCCACCAACAATGGGAAGAAATTTCTTCATTGACACCATTTTATTCCTGATATAAGCACTCGAAACTCTGTTTCCAAGCTTGTGCCAACACCAAAGTACTCTGTAAAGCCAAAGCAAAACAAAAATTGATGGTCATTGATGACTTTTCTTCCACCTTATGGCCCAGGATTTTCCAGAGATGACCAGTCCACATTTAATTAATTTGAAATGCCCGCTGGCGGTAAAGACCAAGCAATTGCAACCAGAACCTTTTCTTTCTGTCTAGCCATCCTCAAACCGAGACAAGAAAGTGAGGACATATCAGCTTGTGGTATTGCAAGTGGCTAGACAATGGTAATGTCACTATTGAGCTGATTCTTCTGGAGATTAACTTGTCCCACTGTGAGCTTGTCCCCTTGAATAAGCTGAATTACGGGCTTTTCATATATCCCAACATATTAAGGAAGGCACAAGCAAGGAAAATTCTGCAAGAGATGGGTGTGAAGGATGAGCTTATCTACCAAGATTGAAGAAGCATCAACAAAATTGATAAACATTGGATCTTAGGGAATCCGAAAACTCGAACATAGTAATCCCTTATTGACATGACAAAAGTGCAACTAGAGAAGACATGTTCAAATGCTATTTCTATAGCTTGAAGAAATTGGCACTTCGAAGGTAGATGGTATCAGATAGGGCTGGCAATTTTTGACATAACTCGATAACATGACACGAAATTAAAAGGTTATGACACGACCCGAAATTTATCGGGTCATTATTGGGTCAACCCGTATATGACACGAAATTAAATGGATTGGATTGGGTCAACCCATGGGTTGACAAGATAACCTGTTAAGTTACTGTATAAACAGATTTTGCTAAAATTTTTATTTTATTATAATTTAATATAGTATATTTTAAGATTGTGAATAATAAATTTAATATTAGATTATTAAATCAAACATAATAATTATTTTAAACATTATCCAAAAAATTTCAATAATTTTAATTATGTGTTTTAAATTACTATAATAACACATAAGGTTTGTATTAATAATTGTTTGAGATATTAAATAATCAAAATTTAAGATTTTAACTCAATTGGATTGCAAGTTATGTAATTGTTAAATAGGCTGATACTCTCTGTTAATAGTAAACGGCTCAGACACGAACACGACACGAACCCGAGTGGGTCAGACACGAATACGAAACGATAAGAAACTGGCCCCACACGACATGACACGACACGACACAACACAACACGAACACGATAAGAAATGGGTCACTCTTCACACGACACGATAACCTGATAACCCAACCCATTGACACCCCTAATGTCGGATGTTTTCCTCCAAATACAGTTTCAGTAAATTTGATTTTTCTCCATTTGTTCCCTCCTTTTTTGTGAAATCTTTAGTCTCACATTAGAACTTTGTGTTGGTTGTTTTAACCTTATATGAGTTTGGTGTTTTGCCAATGTGCAACACTAGTTGGAGCCTAGACTACACATGATTGATGGTTTGGGGATTTTTGTCAAACACATTGTGCGCGCACCCGCCTGGTGCGGTATAGTGCGTGCGTGTGTGTGAACCATTACAATTTTACTTCATGTTTTTCTTTCCTTTAGTTTGGTCTATACTAATTACCTATTTCGTGTGGGCTTTACTTACGTACAGTTCCTACCTTTTCTCCCAAGGTAGATTTCCTTTCTTTTCTTCCAAGTCACCTACCTTTTCTCTCAAGACAGTGTTATTACTTTCAAATTTGGGCTGAATTTATCACTATAAATAGAGGCCTTGAGATTCTCTTCATACCACCGAAATAAATCTCTTCTTCTCTTCTCCTAGGTACTGAGTAGTCCAGTATTGAGATCAAAGCCTTACTTGTGAGTGCACGCGACCAAGGCTACCGTTGAATCCTGGAGAGTGACCGCCCGGTGATCCCATTTGCATCAGTGGATTACAATCCTGTAGGGGGGTGAAATCACTTTCAAGGATAGTGATTACACACCTCGGTGAATTCTGTTATGCCTTTAATTATTTTTCTGTACATAAACCTTTAACTAGATTTTCTAACAATCTTGAAAGTGATTTGTCTGTCGCTGTGATGGCCAACACTATTGTTCCTGATATGTCCAAATTGCAGCTGTTCGACAGAAAGAATTACAAAAATTGGTCTGAGAAGGTTCTATTTTACCTGCAAACCCTCAAAGTGGATTACGTCCTATTCGGAGATGCTGCCCCTTCCGAATCCACTAGAGTTTATGCTGATGACAGCCGAACTGTTAGGGGTCACATACTGAATTTCATGACCGACGTCCTATTTAATCTGTATCGCCCATATAAGTTTGCCAATGAAATATGGTTGCCCTAGACAAGAAATACAACTCAAAAGATGTTGAAAAGAAAAAAGTATGTGGTTGCCAAGTTCCTGGATTTCAAGATGGTTGACGACAAACCTATCACCAACCAAATTCATGCATACCAAAATATTATTCTAGATATCACTCAAGAAGGCATGAAAATTGATGATGCTTTCCAGGTTGTTGCTCTGATTGAGAAATTGCCATCGTTTATCTTGGAAGGAGTATAGGAACACGTTGAAGCATGACAAAATTGCTATGATGTTTGATGAGGTGATATCCCACATCGAGATTGAGTAGAGCAACCGTCTGAAAGATATGTCTAATTTGGCTTATGAGTTTGCAACCAAGGTGAATTTGGTGGATAGCAAGCTCAAAGGAGCTTCTCAAAGGTTCAAAGGCAAAAGTCGTGGACCCAAGAAGGGTTCGAACAACAATGGTCAAAGTCAGGACACTAAGCAATCTAGTAAGTTTAAAAAGTTTGGTAAGATTAATAAAAAGTTTAAATGACCTTGATATGTTTATAGAGTTGTAGGTCACAAGGCAAACAAATGCAAGGTTCGCAAGGGACAAAAGCAGCAACCGGCCAATCCAGCAAACCTAATTGAAGGCAATGATGAGGAAATTGTTGTTGTTTTCTCCAAAGCAAACTTGGCCCATAATGTGACCAAACGGATTGTGGACACTGGAGCTATGAAGCATATCACTGTTGATTCTCTTATAATGTCACTTCCTTGAGTATGAAGGAGTGAGCGATGGGGAGCAAGTCTTCCTTGGAGATGCTCGTACTGCTCCAGTTCTAGGCAAGGGAAAAGTCCTTTTGATTCTTACATCTAGAAAGACTATTACTTGGACCAATGTACCGTATGTTCCATCCATGAGAAGAAATTTAATTTCTGGTTCTTTGCTTAATAAAGCTACCATTAAACTTGTTTTTGAAGGTGATAAGTTAGTTTTGACAAGGAATAGAGAGTTTGTGGGAAAGGATTTTTGCTGTGGGGGTTTGTTTGTACTGGATGCTACTTGTAATGGAATGACTAAGAATGCTACTTTTACTTATATTATTGATTCTATTGATATGTGGCATGTTAGATTAGGACATGTGAATGCTGACTCCATAAGGAGGATGAAAATTTTAAATTTGGTTCCTAATCTGACTAATCATAAGTTCACAAAATGTGAAATTTGTGTGGAAGCTAAACATCATAAGAAACCCTTTAAGTCAACATTGGAAGAACTAGCAGTCTTTGGAATTAATTCACAGGTATCTTGGGGATTTTAAGAATAATATGAGTAAAGGTAGGAAGAAATAATATATCACCTTCATTGATGATTGCTCAAGATACACTAAGTTATATCTCCTAAGTCAAAAATATGAAGTAAAGAAATGTTCATTAAGTTCAAAAGTGACGTTGAAAATCAACTAGAGAAAAAGATTAAAAGGCTTAGGTCTAATAAAGGAGGTGAACATGATTCCAATCTACTCAAAAAGTTTTGTGAACAAAGTGGTATAATTTGTGAGACTACTTCACCTTACTCGCCTCAATCCAATGGGGTTGCAGAAAGGAAAAATAGGACTCTTAAAGACATGATAAATGCAATGTTAATAAGTTTTGGGTTACCTACTAACATGTGGGGGAAGGCTATTTTGTCTTCTTGTCATATTCTTAACAGAATATCTCACAAGAAAATTTTTAAGACACCTTATGAACTTCAGAAAGGTTATTCTCCAAATGTGTAACCTTTGGTATCTCAAAGTGTGGGAGTGTCAAGCTAAAGTAGGGATACCGGACTTTAAAAAGAATAAAATTGGGCCTAAAACTGTTTATAGTGTCTTCATTGGGTATGTACATCGTAGTGCTGCCTATAGGTTCTTGGTTTTGTAGTCTAATCAAGTTTTGGAAACTAAAGATGCTGAATTTTTTTGGAATTTTTTTTCGATGAATAAAAATTCTATAAAAACGTTGTCTCAAGAATTTCAAGGTTTAGAGGAACATGATAATGAAGAAACTCAAGAACTGAGACGAAGTAAAAGGGCAAGAGTGGAACTAATTTTGGACTTGATTTTATAACTACTTTCATAATTGAAGAAGATCCGGAAACATTTAAAGAGGCAATGAATTCAATTGGTACCAGTTTTTGGAAAGATGCAGTTAGAAATGAACTTGAGTCTATTGTTGGACCCCAGTAATGATAATCATGTTTTGATGATGACCAAATTGTACTAATGGCTTGAAAATAAGAACAATTTAATCTCATATACTGTGCAGAAAAACAAGAAGGCTCGGACGAAAATGATCATCCGAACCCAATCAAGAAAAATGACCAAAAGTTGAACAACACCTTACGGACACATATGACCTTCCCAACCAGAAGTTAAGGGATAGGACGCATATGACCGTCCAAACTATAAGGTTTAGGACGCACATGACCATTTGAACCAGAAGATGAGGGATAGGACACATATGACCGTCCGAACCATAAGCTTTAGAACGCACATTATCGTCCGAACTAGAAGCTATAGGATAGGACGCATATGACCATCTGAACCAAAAGTTGTAGGACGCACAAGACCGTCCGAAGAAAAGAGCGCAAAATGAAGAATTTTTTGTCAAGTTGTAGGATGCATACGACCATTCGAAGCACTGTTCATAAAGCTATAGGACGCATGGTCGGACGTTCGAACCACAGTCCGTACCCCTAACGGCTAGTTTTTATCAGGTAATTTTTGACCGTTGGAGCTATAAAATTTCAGCACACCTTTCGGCTCCTTATATATAAAAAGTCTAAGGTCATCAAAATGTAACGAGGAACTACCACATTCAATACAAACACTTGTAAGAGCTATTTGGAGAGAAATAGGCTAAAATATTGTGGGTTGTATTGGTTTGGGTAGTATAGTTCTATTGGCTCAACTAGAGGGAATTAGTTTGAGCAAGAGTAGACTAGTGAGTGACCTTCAAGTGTAAGAGTGGAGGCATAACAAGTGTACAAAAGTGAGGTTATAGTCTAAAACCCTTTGGCGCCACTAGAGGGACTTAGTTGGTGCAAGGGTGAGCCTACTTTGTGTACAAGATGATTATTGCCTCACCTTCTTTGAAGAGGCACTACTAGTGGATGTACTCCAAGCTTGATGAGTTTGGGAGTTTGGTTTGATATTCTCAATCTCTCTATTTGTCTTTGAGCTTCAATTGATTGAATATTTATCTTTGATCATTTGTGCTTTAGTGTTTATTTGTTGCACAAAGTTTGCATTTTCATTAAGTACATTAAAAGTCTGTTTGTTTTCAGAGACAACCTAATTCAACCTCTCTTAGGTTGCTCTTGGGCCAACAATTGGTATCCGAGCTAGGTCGCTTTTCTTTGGTTTAATCACCTTTGAGTAAAGATCATTATGGCAACCAATATTGCTTTGTTTTTAGAGGGGCATTCCATTACTAGACCTCCCATGTGGTAATGGCATTAATTTTGTTTGTTGGAAGGAAAGAATAAAAAAATTTATACAATCCATTGAAATTGAATTGTGGTACATTGTTTATGAAGGTCCTTTTGAGGCTAATATTCTTGATGAAAATACACATAGATTAAGGCGTAAGACTAGATATGAGTTAAATGCACAAGATAGAGTAAATTTATCTTTAAATGCTAAAGCCATGAATATTCTGTATAATGCTTCGGATGCAGATGAGTTTACTAAAGTAAAAGGTTGCAAATCGGCCATGGAAATATGGGACCAATTGAAAGAAATCCATGAAGGAAGTGAAGATATGAGAGAGCAAATACAACTAGAAGTCACTTATTGTGGCTAAATATGAATCCTTCAAAATGGAACCTCATGAGAATATTGACAAGATGTGTTGTAGGTTGAATGATGTTGTAAATGATTTGGAAGGTTTAGGTAAAGAATATTCCTTGGGTGAAAAGAATAGAAAGATTTTGAATGCTTTACCTAGGGAATGGGAACCTAAATCCATTGCCATATAAGAGTCTAAAATTTTTATTCTATGCCTATTGAGTCTTTGATTAATTCACTAACCTCCTTTGAATTGAAGTTGAAATAGTAGGTACAAGATGATGAGGAGGCAAGGACAAAAAGAAGCATAGCATTGGAGGCTTCACAAAAAGATACAACCAAGAAGCCAAGTGAAAAATGCTACAAATATGGCCAATTGGGATACTTTCCAAATGAGTGTCCATCCAAGAAGAAGAAAGAAGGAAGGAAGCCTCACTTCAACAACTTCCAAATCACATGGGATGATTGCAATTCGGATGGAGAAGTTGAAGAAGAACCACCACGAGGTGACTCAAATGGCTTTCATGGCCATTGGAGATAATATGGTATCCTCTAGTTATGATTCTTGTAATGATTCATGTGATGATGATGATGATGATGATGATGATGATGTTGAATCATTTAATTTTAAAATGCGTGAATGTTTGAAAGAATCATATGCCGAGAACAAAGAGTTAAAAATTAATATTAATTCTTTATTGAGTGCAAACTCAAAACTTGTGCATGAAAATAATTTGTTGACAAAAGAAAATGATTCTTTACGAAGAGGATTTGATGTGACGACCAAGATCAAGGAAGAACCAGCTTCACTAAAGAAAAGATTAGATGATCTTGATGTATTTTTGCAAAAGAAAAAGGAAAATGTATTTGAAAAGAAAAGAACTAGAATTATGCATATCAACAAAAATTTTGTCATCTTTATAAAGGATGGTTTATGCTTTGTAAAATCTAAATCTTCTATTTTTGGCAATAAGAATATTATTTGCAATTATTGTCATCAATCACATGGACATGTGAAAAATGATTGCTATGTTAAACAAAATGAGAAATTTGGAATGGAGGCAATTTGGGTGATCAAACATACTACTAACCCTCTTGGACCCAAGAAAGTTTGGGTACCAAAAGTTGTTGCTTAATTTTGTATGTAGGTATGCTTGGATAGCACCAAAGGATTCAAGATGGATTATCAATAGAGGGTGTTCAAAGTATATAAGCTAAGATGACATTGAAATGGGTAACATTTAAATTTTTTGCAAATGTGTTATTGTTAAGTATTTGAGAATGTGTTACTGTTAATTATGTTCTCTTGAATATTAGTTAACTATGTGATTGAATTTGATTAGAATGCTTGTGAATGAGTATCCCCAAATTTTATCTATATTGAGTCACTACTTGCAAAAGAAAGAGGGAGCATTGTCATTACTAAATGGCTTATTCATTAGAAATTTATTTACAATTGCATCACATATACTTTATTGTTTGGATGACGTTTTTTGGTAAGGAATGAGGTGAGTGATAAATGCCTTGATGTTAATCCTTTTCATAGATTTCCTCATTTCTACTTGATTTTATATTATTGAAGGGAAGAGATGTTTTGAACTTGACTTATCCTGTATATACTTACTTGAATTGCATGCATAGTTTAAGGGGGAGATTTTGTGTATAAATTGTTTTTACTCTTATGTTTTGATGATGCCAAAAGGGGGAGAAAATAATGGACAAAACCTCTTGTCTTCTACTTTGTTTGTTTTGGTTATTTTTAGAATTGTCCAATTGATTTGTTATCATCAAAAAGGGAGAGATTGTTGGACCCCAGTTATGATAATCATTTTTTGATGACGACCAAATCGTACTAATGGCTTGAAAACAAGTGTGCAGAAAAATAGGAAGGCTCGGACGAAAATGATCATCCGAACTCAATCAATAAAAACGACCAAAAGTTGAACAATACCTTACGGAAGATGAAGAGCGTCTGAAAGTAAGGAATTCGGACTCAAGAGAGCGTTTGAAACATGATCGTTCTAGAAGCTATAGGACACATATGACCATCCGAACCAGAAGCTGAGGGATAGGATGCATATGACCGTTCGAACCATAAGGTTTAGGACGCACATGACCGTTCGAACCAGAAGCTGAAGGATAGGACGCATATAACCGTCCGAACCATAAACTTTAGGACGCACATGACCGTCCGAACCATAAGCTGTAGGATAGGACGCATATGACCGTCTGAACCAAAAATAGTAGGACTCACAAGACTGTCCGAAGAAAAGAGCTCAAAATGAAGAATTTTCTGTCAAGCTGTAGGACACATACGACCGTCCGAAGCACTGTTCATAAAGTTGTAGGATGCATGGTCGGACGTCCGAACCTCCATCTGAACTCCTGACGGCTAGTTTTTAACAGCTAGTTTTTTGACCGTTGGAGCTCAAATTTCAGCAAATCTTTCATCTATAAATAGCCCAAGGACATCAGACTAATGTGAGGAACTACCATATTCAATACAAACACTTGTAAGAGCTTTTTTTACAAGGGGAGAAATAGGCCAAAATATTTTGGTTTGTATTGGTTTGGGTAGTATAGTTCTCTTGGCTCAACTAGAGAGAATTAGTGTGAGCAAGAGTAGACTAGTGAGTGATCTTGAAGTGTAAGAGTGGAGGGATAACAAGTGTACAAAAGTGAGGTTGTAGTGTAAAACCCTTTGGCTCAACTAGAGGGACTTAGTTGGTGCAAGGGTGAGCCTACTTTGTGTACAAGAAGATTATTGCCTCACCTTCTTCGAAGTGGCACTACTAGTGGATGTACTCCAAGCTTGATGAGTTTGGGAGTTTGGTTTGATATTCTCAATCTCTTTATTTGTCTTTGAGCTTCAATTGATTGAATATTTATCTTTGATCATTTGTGCTTTAGTGTTTATTTGTTACACAAAGTTTGCATTTTCATTAAGCACATTAAAAAGTTTGTTTTTATAGACAACCTAATTCACCCCCCTCTTAGGTTGCTCTTGGGCCAACATCTATAATGAGTTATCACACGGAGGAAATTGGTAGATTTACCCAGAGGTGTAAACCCATTAGTTGTAAGTGGGTATTTAGAAAGAAATTAATTCCTGATAGTTCTATTGATAAATTTGAGACACGTTTAGTGGCAAGGGTTTTACACAAAAAGAAGGCATTGATTTCTTTGACACTTATTCACCTGTTGCTAGAATCACTGTAACACCCCATCCCACATCGAAAGTGGGAAAGGATATTGTATTGTTTGTAATACCTTGGGTTGTGGGCTACTTACAACTTGGCTTAAGTATTTTATACCCATTGATTTCGCTCAAAAGTTGTTGGGCCAACCTAGGATCTAAGGTGTTACAGTTGGTATCAGAGCAAATATCGTGTGCTCTCTGCACGGGGTGAGACTGGATCAGTGATATTGGACTATACTACGCAGTGTATTTGACATATGTTATTGGGCCCCAACTTGGGGTTTGCGAGGATGCAAAGACTTAAGGAGGGGTGATTGTGACACCCCGTCTGACATCGGAAGTGGGTTGAGGGGATATTGTATTATTTACAACACCTTGAGTTGTGGGCTACTTACAACTTGGCTTAAGCATTTTGAATCACTCAAAAGTTGTTGGGCCAGCCTAGGATCTATGGTGTTACAATCACCACCATTGGAGTGCTTGTCGCTATTGTTTCCATTTTTAATTTAATTGTGCACCAAATAGATGTAAAAACTACTTTTTTTGAATGGTGAATTGGATGAGAAAATATACATGCATCAACCTAAAGGTTGGTGTTGAAGGATATGAACATAAAGTGTGTGGACTTGTTAAATCCTTGTATGGCCTTAAACAAGTTCCTAAACAATGGCATGAAAAATTTAATAAGACTCTTGTTTCTAATGGTTTTAAAGTAAATGAATCTGATAGTTGTGTCTATAGTAGATTTCATGGAAGTGTTGGGTCTTGATTTGCTTGTATGTTGATGACATGCTTCTTTTTGGAAATGATGAAACTGTTGTTAAACAAACCAAGTCTTTTTTTGCTTCTAGTATTATTTTGATATGAAAGACATGGGTGAAGCTAATATCATTTTGGGTCTTAAGTTAACTAAATTTAACAATGGTTTCATGCTTTCTTAGTCACACTATGTTGAAAAAGTCCTTAAAAAGTTTAACCACTTTGATTGAGATTCTGTGAGTACACCTTGTGATCCTAGTGTGCACTTGAGAAAGAATAAAGATGATAGTATCTCACAAACTAAATATGCCAAAATTATTGGGAGTGTGATGTATTTGATGAATTGTACTCGTCCTGATATTGCATATACTATTGGTAGATTGAGTAGATTCATACATAATCTTGATAAAGTCATTGGAATGCATTTTCTAGATTCCTTAGATATTTAAAATGCACCATGCATTTAGGACTTTATTTTTGTGGGAGTCCTTCTGTACTAGAAGTTTACTGTGATGCTAATTATGTGTCTGATAATGATGAAACTATCACCACAAATGGCTATGTTTTTACTCTTGTTGGAGGTGCCATTTTTTTGGAAATGCACATCTAAGCAAACATGTAATGCTACATCTACCATGGAATCTGAATTTATTGCTTTAGAGTTGGCTTGTTCAGAAGTAGAATGGCTTTGTAATTTATTGACTGACATTTCTTTTGTGGCCAAAGCCAGTGTCTTTTGTCTCTTTGCATTGTAATTCACAAGAAGTGATCGCTAGAGCCAAAATCAAGTTTTATAATGCGAAGAGCCGGCATATTCGTTTGAGACACAATATTGTGAAACAGCTAATGAGTAATGGGGTCATTGCCATGGACTTTGTGAGGTCTGAACAAAATTTGACTGATCCTTTGACTAAGAGACTAAACCAAAGGTTAGTCCAAGACACATCGAGAGGGATGAGACTTAGACCCGTTGATGAGAATTGAATGTGATGGCAACCCAACCTATATTAGTGGAGATCCCATGAGTTGGTTCAATGGGTAATAACAAGTCACAAAGATATTTCACTTGCACTATCATATGCAGTCCCTCCTTATGGTATAGATAGTGCTTAATGTCTATAATTTGTGAGGTTTGAGTCGATAACTCTTAATGAGCTTATATCCTTTATAGGTGGTGTGTGGTAGTACACACTTGATAAGCTCACCTATATGAGTGTGAAAGTAGGGGCCGCTTCTTATGAGACTAATGGGTTCATCTCTAGAGCACTCATGAGCATCCAGGTAGGATGCATGACCCGAAAAGGCACCCAATCGAGAACTTACAATGGATTGAAGTCTAACATGTGCTCAATTGTAGGAGTGTGATTCAAGGAGGAAGGTTCAAAACTTTTGTCACCTATCTTTCGTATACTTCTCTATTGAATGCACTAAGTGCGATTCAAGTCCAAAAGACATCATCATTTATGTATTAGATTTCTTTATTCAGTACCACTTTGTATTTTCGAGTCATGTGGGGGATTGTTGGAAGTTTTCCTCCAAAATACAATTTCAATAAATTTGATTTTTCCTCCAATTGTGTTCACTTCTTTTTATGAAATCTTTAGTCCTACAATTGGAATAATTGGAACTTTGTGTTGGTTGTTTTCACCTTATATGAGTTTGGTGTTTTGCCAATGTGCAAAACTAGTTGGGTGTTTAGACTATACATGGTTGATGGTTTGGGGAATGTCCTCAAACACACATACGCGTGCGTTGCACCTAGCGGGCCCAGTGTAGTATGGTGCGTGCGTGTGAACTGTTAAATTTTTACTTCCTTCACGTTTTTCTTTCCTTTATTTTGGTCTGTACTAATTACCTATTTCGTGTGGCCTTTACTTACGTATAGTTCCTATCTTTTCTTCCAAGGCAGATTTCCTTTCTCAGTTCCTATCTTTTCTTCCAAGGCAGATTTCCTTTCTTTTCTCCCAAGTCACCTACCTTTTCTCTCAAGGCAGTGTTATTACTTTCAAATTCTGACCGAATTTATCACTATAAATAGAGACCTTGAAGTCCTATTTAATACCATAGAAATAACTCCCTTCTTCTCTTCTCCTTGGTACTTAGTAGTCCAGTATTGAGCTCGAAAACATACACTAGACCTTACTTGCGAATGCACACGACCGAGGCTACCGTTGAATCTTGGAGAATGACCGCTCGGTGATCCCATTTGCAACAGTGGATTACAATCCTGTAGGGGACAAAATCACTTTCAAGGACAGTGATTACACGCCTCGACAAATTTTATTCTATTTTTAATTATTTTTCTGTCGAAATTTTCTAACACATGGAAACCAATTCGCATGAGTTTATCTAGAAAATGGAGAAAGCCATTTAATACATGCCACATAAAAATTGAAATCTCAATCGGTATTCGTTTATTCCAGATATATGAACGCCATGCAAGCCGAGAATGATGGTCCTTGTACAATTAAATGCTCATGAAAGGGTAAAAAGACCATTGGAACTAGGATGCCATATCACCTCATCACACTCACTAGAAAGTAGGTTGTTTTGGGTCATGATTGTATGCATGTCCGTAGCCGTTTGGTTAGATAGTAGATCATCTAGCCGCCAACCACTATCATTATTGTAAAGTTCACTATTAATTTGGATGTTGGGAAGCTTAAAATCATATTCAAATGACTCTCTCTTCTCTAATTTTATCCTTTCCTAATCTTCTGAACTTTTTAGTAGTTACAATATTTTCAAGTACTAGATAGTATACATTAACTTTAGATTTTGGTTACAAGATTCTATAAGCTCCATATTGTCGAATACCTACAACAATATTTTGTTTTCCCTCCTAGAAGGTTAATTTCTCACCTCTCAACACGTGTAAACAATTTTGTATGTTAGATTTTCACATACTCGAATAGAATGCGATATATTATTGTACTTGTTGAATATTTATTCGAGAATTTCATATTTTTATTTTGCTGTAATGAAATTTTATGAAAACATGGAAACAATGTTTACGAAAAGGATAAATGTTGATAAGGCATTAATATTTTTATATGTTTGGTACTATTGGTGATTTGATTGACAAATATTTAAAGTTGGAAAATGGGAAATAAAAGAGTAGTTGGAGTTATTAGGGCATTTATGTTTAGTTTTAGGTTTAGCTATATTAGTTTAAGAGTAAATCTTTCATACACTTTTGATATACAAAATTTTTTAAATCACTGGATCTAGATACATGCCACATGTGTAAAAATAAACTACAATGCACATGTGTCATGTATTTAAACCTGATGGTGTGAAAAAATTTGTACACCGATAATGCATGAAAGATTTACTCATTTGATTTCTCAAATCTGGGTCTAGGGTATAGTCATTTGGGATTTTGAACGTTTTCTTGAGTGTTTAACTAGGTAATTTTGTTTACGGTTTAGGATACTATAATTTGGATTTTGGAGGCATTATGTTTAGTTTAAAGGTAATGAGTTTAGTAATTTGGGTTTATGGTAGAGAAATTTTGGTTTAATGATTGGTGTTCAATGAATAGATGATATTTATTTGAAGGTTATATGAGTTTAGGTATATTCTCAAATTTGATTAGTTATTTGGGTTTAGATTACAGTATACTAGTAATTTGTTTTTATGGTTGTACAATATTTCAGTTAAAAATATGAATTGATGGATATTTGTTGGACTAAAATCTTAATGATGGACGAGCTTAATCTAACTTAGTTTAGTGCATTTATTTCAAAACTGATAACAGTAAAAAAAAAAATCAGGTAAATAGTATAGCATATTACCTGTCCGCGGTCTAATATAGACACAAGGTACAAGTGGTGTAATACACGAATTCACATCTATAAGTATATTGATCGAACAAATAATACAATGCAAGTAAAGATTGTTTTCATAAAAACTATACTTAACACAGTTGAGAGTTACCATAATGCTGAATATAAAATCCTATCTAAACAAAGTAATGATGAAAATAAGAAATAACTAACAAAATAAATTAACAAAACACTAATCTATATTATACCTAGGACTAATTCTTCATTAACCAATCCAATTAATTGAGTTGATTTATTATTTCTTCAATTTCATAATTTGTTTACTAATCTAGAGTTTCAATGGTAATTGCAAGTTCCTGTCAGACTTCATTGTAGATCTATAAACTTCGACCAGTCCACTATATATCTATGTAGATTAAAGCATAGATTAATGAATGAACGTGACAATAATTGATTGTCTAAGATTAGTAGGTATATTTCTATCCGTACCAACGAAATGGTTCAACCTATGGGCAATTATTCCAAATAAAGGCTATTTGAACCCGTCCTAACCTAAAGTATCTTTGTCAATTCAAACTAGGGCTACAGATCACTCTAGATAATGGCCAATCATCTAAAGACGTTAATTCAAATAATTAAAGATACATGTGAAATTAGAAATGAACAAATAAAGAAACATGTGAAATTATAATTGAACAAATAAAATCGCTTCAATCAATTATCATGGTAAAATCCGAATAAACCTTAGTATTGAATTTAATGCATATGGAAATACGTCATAAGATTGAATTGCAGCCAACTAAAAAGTATAAAGAAACAAAGAAAAGAATAATGAAGTAAAAGTAATGCTTAGTCTCAATCCTTACGCACTCCTCTGTGTGGATTCTCTCCAACTCCATCCAATTCCTGAGTCGAGATCGCGGTCTGGAACAGTCGAGACCGCGATCTCGACTCTCCTTCCAGCAATCTTCATTTCATCCATTTTGCAATCTGGTCCCTTGAGCTTTGTTTCTTCCAACTTCTAACCTTTAATTTTTAACCTGCATAATATTAACACCATTAAGAACTTAATTAAACTAAAAATTTAACACAAACTTATCATAATTAATTCAAGAACGAAAATACAAATACATATGAAAGAAATTAACTAAAATCTTCAATTACTTATCTAATTTCAGAATTTAAACTATCAAAATGTTAGAGGAAAATAACTCTTGTTTACTGGAGTTATCACACCCCCAAACTTAGCGTTTTACTAGTCCCGAGCGAAACAAAGATTAACATTAAATGAAACCTACTAACATTCAAACATTTAAACACCTCCGAAGTAGACGTGACACTTGATGAATCATGGATGTACTTAGAACAATTAAGTCGATCGATCTCTCAAGAAATGTTCAACACTACGTGATATGTGAAGTATATGAGTGAATCAATCCAAAATTAATTTTTTTTTTTACATAGAAACACACATTCATTCACTGCACAAGATTTCACATCACCAAGCATTACCATTCCCAAAAAGAGTTACCAAAAGTTTTAGTTCTTTTCAATTTTCTTGAAATGAATCAATTATACACTTCAATCACAAAGCATTGAACATCAAAATTTGTCATCATTGAGTACCTAATTGATCAATTTTCCATCCATTAATCATCAAGTGGCAATAGAATGTATAAAATGACCATTTCCAACACAAAAAGATAAACACCCCCAAACTTGTATCTTTTATTCTAATTGATGAATAAATCATCCTTCCACTCACCCAAAATTAAACATCAAGATATAACCACAAATAACAAAAACTACTTAATCTATGCCCTACTTTTAAGCCTAGAATTAAAAATGAGTAAAAATGTCAAGAGCAACCGTGCCATGCATCCAGCTCACCATTCAAGCTTCAAACATAATCATCATTCAATTTCATTCATCAACTAGTGCAAAGATGGCATCAGCTTAGGGCCCTTAACCGTACTACTCTTATTTGACAATAATCATAACCAAAGCTATGCCAAGTGTCTAGCAATAAATTTCACAAAGATTCAATCCATGAAGCATCAAAATAATTAGCCACTTGGCATCAGCTTAAGGCCATTAGCCAGATTACTAAAAAGGAAAATCAACTTACTTCCAAATTAAAAGACTAAAAATAAAATAAATTCATGGTTGAAGTGATTTTGAATTTTTTTTTTTTAAAGTTGAGATCGCGGTCTCAACTCAGCATGAAAAATGCCTTTGCAGAACTTTGGAGTTGAGATCGCGGTCTCGAACCAAATGACCATTCTACCCTCCAGAAGTTTGAGGTTGAGACCGCGGTCTCAAGCTCAATTTCTGCAAAGTGAATTTTTACACTTAGCCGAAATTACTGCACTCTTGACCACTTTTCTCCATTTACACTTTGCAAGGGTAACCTACAAACAAAAAAAAAATTCACAAATTAGGATGACAATTTTCAGTCGTTCTTTAGCACCATTTATTGAACTCAAAAACTCAAAAAAAAAAATTCTCTAATTCAAACCAATTTACTCAAAATCAAGCCAATTAAAAAAAATTCACTCAAAAGAAAGCAATAGGAACTAAATTAAAGACTTGGGTTGCCTCCAAAGAAGCGCTATTTTATAGTCAGTAGCTTGACTATAGCATGATCTCATTCCAAGTAATTGAGGATGATTGATCCTCCTTTCCCTTTTGGCTTCCACGGAAAAAGTTTGATCCCCTTTTTCTTCATGATTAAAGCTTGATTTTCGCATTTTCCATGCACGAGTCCTTTCTTTCTAGCCTTAGCCACCGCTAGTGCCCCAATTAACATCTCCAATTGTTTCTCAAACCATTTTCTTTTCCTCTTGTACCTTCTCAATTTCTTGACATCGCCATTTTTCTTATCCTTTGCAAAACTCTCGTCATCCTTCATCAACACACAACCCTTATCGGGTGATTTTTCTTTCAATTCATTTCTCGGATTTTCCTTTATTTCCAACACTTGCTTGAGTGAATTGCCTTGGCTCACTTCATTCATTTGACCTAGCAAGGATAGAATTAAGAGATTGATTAGCACATTTCGCTTCAACAATGGGAATATTGTCATTATATTCAAACACATCAAATTCAATTGATTCATTTTCAACTCGTAAGATCAACTTCCCTATGTGCACATCAATTAATGCATGAGCGGTCGACAAGAAAGGCCTCCCTAGAATCATTGGAATCTCACTCTCTTCACCTGTATCTAGCACAAAGAAATCAACGAGAAATACCAACTTTTCAACTTGTACAAGCACATCTTCCAACAAGCCATATGGTTTCCTCTTGGATAAATCTGCCAATTGGAGTGTGATATTAGTTGGCTTGACATTGTTGATCCCTAACTTGTCATAGATGGCCTTTGGCATGATATTTATGCTCACCCCCAAATCACAAAGTGATCGATGCCACGTTTTTCCTCCGACGTTCACTGGTATCATGAAACTATCGGGATCCTTAAGTTTAGGGGGCAACCGCCTTTGAAAAATGGCACTACATTGGGCATCAAGGCATACTTTCTCATCATCATCCCACTTTCGCTTCCTTGCCAAAAGATCCTTCATGAAACGAGCATAGTTGGGCATCTTGGTGAGGACCTCAATCGAAGGAATGTTAACATTAATCTTTTTCAACATATCCAAGAAATGGGTGAATTGCTTCTCTTTTTCCTCCTTTCTTGGATCAATGAGTCTTTGAGGGTATGGCACTTTTATTGATGGATCTATCTTCAAAGGTTCCTCCACATGCTTCTTCTTGGATACCTTCATCTCATTCTTTTGCTCCTTCTTGGCTTCATCATCAACCACTTCCCTTTCATTTTCAACTACCTTGAACTTTTGGTCCTTGCTTCCTTCCTCCACATTTTTCTTCGCCTTAGATTCAACCAATTTGCGCTCTTTTCCACTCCTTAGGGTTATGGCATTGCATTGCTCCTTGGGGTTTGGAATAGTATCACTCGGAAATGCCACAATAGGTTTGTCATTATTCAACCTTGCCCATTGCCCCAATTGAATCTCCAAATTTCTTGTCGAAGCCTTCAAATTCTTATAATCTCTTTTATGCTCTTCCACTTTCCTATCCAATTCTCTTCTCAAATACTCGGCTTCTCTTTTCCAATCTTTTTCACCCAAATTCTCTCTAGGAGCATATTGATCATGATACATGGGTTGGGAAGAATTTGCATAATGGAAAGGAGGTCTTTGTTGTTGGTTTTGAAATGAGGATTGGGGAAATTTTGATATGAGTTGGGTTGGACATTTCTTTGATGTGGCGGTTGATACGGTCTAGATGAGGAATTCGGGGCTTGAGTGTGTTGGGCAGTTTGAGGTGGGGGATTTGGTTGGTAAGGAGGGTTAGATTGGATGTTGGTGTTACTCCATGAGAAATTTGGGTGATTATCATACAAGAAGGATTGTAAGTTTTCCCATAAGCTCCGGATTGGTTCCTTGTAAATGAAGATTGATTAGCCACATAATTGATTTGCTCATTGGCTCCATATGGCATCTCACAATTCCCATTGGCATGGCCGCCTCCATAAAATCCACATGTCATGCTTGGTTGAGTTGGAGAAGAAGTCATCGCATTCACACTACTAGGTTTCCCTAGATTCTCCAACGCCTTTGCCATGTTATTCATCACATTCATGAACACGCTTTGTTGAGCTAAAAGGGCGTCTTGCATGTTTAGATTCAACGCTCCACTACTTGCATTGGCTTGATTAGCTTGGTATTGAACCACCGGTGGAGTTATCGGTCCGTGATGGTAGTGGTTGTATGCCATCCTATTTAACAACTCTTGAGTTTCTTCCGGAGCTTATATGAGATAGAACCGTCGGCGGAGGCATCTACGATGGATTTCATCTCTTAAAGTAAACCATTATAAAAAGTTTGACTTGAAGCCAGTATGTCAAAGGAATGGTGTGATGCGGGCATTTTCTTAGCAACTCTTTGAATCTTTCCCAAGCTTCCCCTAGGCTTTCACCAACATCTTGTTTGAACACCAAGAACTCTTGAGCAAGTTGGTTCCAAGTGGTGTGTGTTCCTTGGGCATGGGATTGCAACCATGACTTAGCCCTATCACGAAGAGAAAATGGAAACACCCTCATTTGAACACAATTCGGGTGTACTCCATTAAACTTAAATGTGTCCAGGACTTCTTCAAAATTCATGAGGTATGTGTGGGGGTCCTCATTTGGTCCACCTCCGAACATGGCATGGTTTTGGAGCATTTGGATTAGGGCGAGCTTGATTTTGAAATTGTTGGCTTGCACGGGCATCCGTGCAATGCTTGAGTTTGCCCCATCAAAATTAGGTAAAGCATACTCCCTCAATAGCCTTCCATTACCATTCATGTCATTCCCATTCCTATAGCCACCCATTCCATTATTTCCACCAACCTCTTCTTCTTCGTGAGGTCTCCATGTTCACATTCCCTTGATGAGCATTAGCATTTGCCATTTCTATCATTTCTTGCTCTTGTTGTACCCTTCTCAATCTTCTAAGTTCTCTTAGCTCTTTCTCCCTTTCCTTGTCTAAGCAAATGAATGGCTCTTGAGCTCCTCTTACCATGCACCACACAACCAAGGCAAATAGTCAATTGGAATTCCAAGTCAATTCCACAAGACAACCAAATCAAACATAAAAAATCAACAAAATTAGCAATTAAATTAAACTAAACTAAAGTGCTTAATCTACACGATCCGTAAAGTGCTTGATATTGCCAAAAATCGAAGACAATCCCTGGCAACGGCGCCAAAAATTTGAAGCCTTTTAGCACACCTAGTTATAAATCAATGAAACACCTAAATCCTACTACTAACTAGATGGCATCCCACAAGTATACGGTTGTCAACTAGTAGTAAAGGGAAGTAGGGATCGTTCCCATGAGGATTGTCGATTGCAATTACCAAGGTTTAAGATTAGATGGTGCTTGTGTAGTTAAGCAAAATCAAGTGATAGATGATAGAACTATTCTAATGAAAACTATAATTTTAATTCTAACCTAATTTAATCAAATTAAGACTAAAATTTAAAACAAGTAAATCACTCAACTGAAAAGACTACAAAAGAGAAACTTTGAATATTAAAAGCATTCATTTCTAAACTATAAATTAGAAAGAGTTAAACTAAAAATCTAAATATTTTTGGATTTTCGAATGAAATTAAGAAAGCCCACTAAGAATTAACTAGAAATTAAAGCTAGAAATTGAGAATTCTTAAATAGAAAGCAAGAAATTAACAAAAACCCTAATTTTCCTAAGAAACCCTAATTTGAAAGTAAAGAAATTTTTACTAAATTGGACAAGAAAGCAAATAAAAATTATATCTACACGAAGCTTGCGATGAACCCACTACGATTATCTAATCAAAATTTAAACTTGACAAGAAATTAAAAGAAGATCTAAGATGAAAGTAACGAGAAATTTCTATTAGAAAAAGTAAACTTGTAGTTCAAGCTATCCTAATCTATCTAAAAACTAACTAAAACTATCTATTTTTTTCTACTTACTAATTCTACTTAGCTTAAATAGTGCAAGCATTACACAAGGCAAAATTAGGGATTTTTTGGCTGGAAGTTTACAAATTGCCCTTGCAACTTAACACTCGGCGAGTTGAGATCGCGGTCTGGAACATTTGAGACCTCGATCTCTACTCGAAAATAGTAAAACCAATTCCTGAGTCGAGATCGCGGTCTGGAACAGTCGAGACCGCGATCTCGACTCTCATTCCAACAATATTCGTTTCATCCATTTTGCAATCTGGTCGCTTGAGCTTTGTTTCTTCAAGCTTCTAACCTTTAATTTTTTAACCTGCATAATATTAATACCATTAAGCACTTAATTAAAGTAAAAATTTAACACAAACTTATCATAATTAATTCAAGAACAAAAATACAAATACATATGAAAGAAGTTAACTAAAATCTTCAATGCTACTTATCTAATTTTAGAATTTAAACTATCAAAATGCTATAATTTAGAGGAAAATAACTCTTGTTTACTAGAGTTATTACGCAGCTCAAACTTCCAACGCATACTAGTGCCTGGGACATAGTTTCCAACTTTGCCATTTTTCTCCATTTTTGTCCCGTTTGGCCACCAATTGATCCCAAACCTATAAAAACACTATAAAACATATAAATATGTGTATTTAACATAAAAAACATAAATAATATTTTGACACTAAAACTCTAAAATTACCAAAATACCGCTAGTATTGAATCAAACACCTTAGAAATTGATTAAAATTCAAATTAAAATGCATGTAAATAACTCTCTTTCAAAGAGTTAACACAACTCCGACTTCAAATTTTACTTGTCCCTAGTAAAACAAGCACATAAACACATTCCAGCACATTAACTTTCTTCAACATGTCAATTGTCAACACAAAGGAAAAACTAACAAGAAAAGATATGGATTCAACATGGATATAAAATGAACATTGCTAATCAATCCCAAATCATCATAAAAGTGTTAAATTTTCACTCATGAAAGCATATATCACTTGTTCATTAATCAATGAAAAACCCACTGAAAAAAAGTTCAGTAAGGGACAAATATGTTGGAAGAATTTTTAAAGCACAAAAAATACTCACTAATGCAAATGAACTCAAACCAAGAATTAATGCAAATGAACTGAAACCAAGAATCAGGTATGTCTTTAAAGCTTGTAACGTAGGCTAAGAGACAAAGGTAAGACATATATTTGGATAAAAGTAACTTAAATCACCTTAGATACGATAGTGTATAACTTCGAACCATAATGCTAGAACATTCCCCAATCAATCATAGCATTTAACCAACTACATTTTTTAAAGCAAAATGTGCCTTCTTTACTATAACTTAGAAGGAATTGTCCTTCTTTTCTTTTCTTTTTCAACATTTTTTTTTTCTTTTTCTCTTTTTTTTCTCAACACAACATTACATAGGGGACTTCCATCAAACATGAGATAGATATATAAATTTAACTTTTCCCACAGCAAACAGAACTCCTATTCTTCCTAACCATCCAAAATATTGTGCACATAGTATTGATATTGTACACCACCAACATTAGCTACTAATTGATGTTGTACACTGATACATAAAATATCTAGCTATAAAATTTATAATTTCCTAATCCAAGTATAGACTAGATGATGTACCATAAGTGTATGGGATCAATAGTAAATAGTAAAAATAGGGGTCGAACCCACAAGGATTGGTTTAACAAGTACCGGTTATTCGACTCAAACACTATTTGAAGAAACCATTATCAGAGACATTTAACTAAAATTAATCTAAGGACTAAAACTACAATTAATTTATGGAACAATTAAACTACTCTACTCATTAATCTACGGAAGCAATTAAAGAAAGCATTAGTTTTGAAACCAAGGAAAATTGTATAAACCCTAGAAACCATTAAATGATAAAAGAACCACAAAACAATAATTAAATAACATAAGAAAGCTTTAGCTTTATAAGAAGGTTTAAAAATACTTCTCTAATGAAGAATCATAAGTTCTTGGTCCAAGTTTATCAATCTTAAACCTTTCTTCAACTCTTCTTAGAAAAAGAAAGAAAACCTAGTCTAATCTTGCAGTCCCCAAAGGGAAACTGAAAGAGAACATGTTTTTGAGGTCCCAAACACCCTTGTTTATAGTTTCCAAGTATTACAATATGTAGGGTTCTAAATAAGTTTCGAAACGCATATTTACAGGTTCAAAATAGACACCCGGAGCCTTAGAAAATATCAAAATCGCATAAGAGCCCAACATGGCTCAGCACAGGCAAGCTAAGCTTGCTACAACCAAGGTCCCACCTCACCATAGCAAGCAACCATTTGGCTAGGATTTGTGCACCTTCACTGTTCCGTTCGATGTCTGATTGATGATCCACTTTTTCCTACACGACCCTAGAACAAAAACACACATTAATATCAATAATATAACTCTAAAATAGAACTTAAACACTTACCAAAGTGTATTACAAATAAAAGACAAACAAGAACACATGAAGAACTCTATTTCCAGGAGGAATTAGGTAAACAACCTAAACACAATAGTAAACACATAAACACCTAAATATAAGTTACATAACATTAAATAAAACTAAAACATCACACTAAACACATATTAATACATATAAATAGAAATGCACAAAAATGAACACATGTAACCTAAAAACGTTGAAACTAGTGTAAAAACCATACCATAAAGAAAAAGAATAACATTAATTTCTTAGGGTTATCATACCTCTTGATTTAAGTTTTTGCTAGTCCTGATCAAAACAAAATAAACAAAGAAACAAAACACATTTACTTTATTCAATGTATGAACAATTGTAATAAAGGAAACTGTACTAGTGGTGAAATGAACCAAACATGTATATAAGAGAATTTTGATTATCAACCCCAATCACCATGAAAGTGCTTATCTTTTCACTCATGAAAGTAGATATCACTCGCTCACTAATTGATGAAAAATGCACTAAACAAAAGTTTTGCAAGTGACAAACATGTTAGAAGAAATTAATAACAATACTCACTAATACAAATGAACTTGAACCAAGGATCAAATAGGTCATTAAAGCTTGTAATGTAGGCTAAGGAATAAAGGTAGGATATATATTTGAATAAAAATAGCTATATCACCTTAGATGCATTAGTGAATCACTTCGAACCATAATCCACTAAATCATCCCCTTAACAGGCATGGAATTTAACCAATTACCAATTTGCAAGGCAAGAATGTACCTTCTTTATTACAACTTAGAAAGAATTTGTCCTTCTTTATTCATAACACTTAACACAACTTAGAAGGAATTTGTCCTTCTTTTCTTTATCTTTTTCCCTTTTCTTTTTTTTTTTTGCAACTTTTTTTTCCTCTTTTTTTTTTCCCCCAACATTACATAATATAAGGGATTATTACAAATGTTAAAGTCATAGAATAAACTTTTTACCCAACAAACAAAACTCGTATTCTTCCTAACCATCCTGTATTTATATAACATTACGCACAAAGTATTGATGTTGCGCATCACCAACACAACTACCAAGGTGGTGGGCAGAAAGAAAGGATAAAATAAAAAGGATAATTGCATCTAAATAACATGGTTAAACAAAAGGGAACAATAAGGATAAAATGATATTTAGGTAGGCATTTTAGCTCAACCACTTTAAAGAACTTGCCTATATCATTTTCTTGGTCTGAAATTCACTCATACTTCACAAGTATAAAAATCACACACAAATCCAACGAATGTCACAAGCAAAAGAAATATTGCAAGGCAATCATGATTAACACTAATTGAAAATTATCTCACTTCCACACCGTCACTCAAGGGAATATATCTGTGTATAGTGATAATGCTTCAACAATTCAAAAGTCTCAAAAAGAGCAAACAAACTTATATGCACTTTCAATCCAAAAACTCTGACACATGTCTTCTTGAAACATCTTTATATTATTGAAACATGTCACGAAAGTTAATGAACACAAAAACTACAATTCTAAAAAAAAAATATTATTGACTAACATTCTACAATACTCCAAGCAAAGAGGGTATAGAAATCCTAAAGGCTACCGTTCGGTAGCTAGGGAATTTTTTAAACAATCAGATCCTTAAGACTGAAGCTCTGTATGATTAATAAGATACTAAAACAATTTTTTTGGAGTTTTGGAAAAATTATCTCGATTTTTTTTCAAACCAAACCATAGTGAACCTCTTATAACTATACTTGAATAACCTACCATTACTATCATTAGCTAAACAAGTTTAAGTAAAAGTAATTAACAACATAAAATTAATTAACTAATCATGAGGCTTCATGCCTTTACTACCCAACCAGTTCTTAAACTACGGCATATGATAAATTAAATCATAAACAAAAATAAAATTAAAAGAAATACTCCCCTAGTAAAGTAGAGAAGGCTTGTCGAGGATGTTGTAATCCTAACTCTTTCTAGAAGATATCCTTCTTCTTCTTCTTCGACCCCATGAGCCGATTCTTCATCCACACATGGACTCCATAGGCCACTTCCTTGTACATGATGGTCGGAGAATTGGAGCATTCTTGTGGTTTTAAAAGTGTTCATTTTGCTCAATTGGTGGAAGTGTTAAGAGTCCCTTGGTCTTCACCACCCATCATTCTTGCGAATTTGGTAAATTAGTCTTCTAATCTCTTCATGGAATTGGTTTATACTCCATAAAAGTCATCATTATACTCTCCAATCTTTCCTCATCCTTTTTTCGGTATCTTTAGGTTGGTGAACTCTCCACAAAGTGTGTTGTTACTTCGTTGATGTTAAATTTTCTCCAAGATGTTCTTCATTGTTGGATTGAGAAAATGATCCCACATGATAGCCATACCCCCCAAATTTGCATTCATCCATAGGTGTAAGTGAATATTGGTTGATTTCAGTACACTATTCTTCTATGTTTGATTGGATCATGTAAGTATCTTGAGTAATTCCTACTACCATTTATGCTATTTCATCAAATTGAGTTTGAATGCATTGTAGATGATTGAGCTAGTTGATTTCTCCATGATAGTCATCATCATCATCTCCAACCTTGCATTCTTCTCTCCTTAAGTTCGTGATGGTTAAGTGTAGTCACAATCATACTGGGGATCTCTTTGTTCATATAAAGGCTCTATGCGTTTAGGGAAAGAATAGAGATAATCTTGGTAACTTGATAAATAATTTAAATAGTTTGACCATTCCATTTGATAATCATAAGAGTAGGGAGGATAATCATAAGTAACATGCTTATTGGTCATACCTCTATAGTCACAAGGATGTTAAAATCCTTGGCATGAATCATTCTAATTCATTCCTTGCATGTTTTTATTAGAACGACACAAAAATTAAATGCAAAAACAAGTACCAACACAAAAGCACATAAACAATAAAAATGGGAGAATTTAGACTAGTAACTAGTCTAAACTATCCACTAAAAAGAGAAAATCTCTTTTTTTTGTATTTCAATAAATAGACACAGATTACAAAAATGGAAAATCTTTTTTTTTCTATGTCTTAATAATGAGAATACATAATGACACTAAGACAGATAAAATATCTTTAAACTTCAAAGTAGTATTGTTGTCAAATTATATCGATATTGCCAAAAATCCAATCTCCGGCAACGGCGCCAAAAACTGGATACGTAAAATATATAGTTATAAAATTTATGATACGAATTTGGAAAGGCTAAAGATGTGTCAAGTTGAGGAAATGAAAGATGGAGCAAGTTTGGACTCACGCTTGCCAAGATTGAAGCACATTCGTGGTATTTTGAACAAGTTGGATTGGACTATTTTAAATTCATTAATACATGAAGTCCAATTCTTAAAAATGAAGCACAAGTGGAGATCCTTTAAATCTAGGGGCTGAATATTATGTTGTATTTTACTAGACTTTTTATTTATTTAAGTCCATTATTATGTAAAGCCCAATTGTAGTTTAAGTATTATGTAAATTGAATTGGATTAATTACTTGCTTAAGTATTGGCGTAATTACTAGTTTTGAGCATAGTTAGTGCAGTCTTTTATAAGGTCAATAAGGCCCATTAATTGGCCAATCTTGGTCTAGTGCTGGTGCTTTAGAATTAGGAGTTCTTTTGCTTGTTTAGCAAGAAACAAACTCAAAGGTTTTTGTGGTCAGCCTTGGGCAAAACTCTTGCCCTATTTTTAGGTGATTTTAGCTACTTTTAAGGACTTTATTCATCTTATGAATAGGCCTCATATGGACAAAAATTTCTAGAATCTTTATCAATAATATTTTGGAGTTTTTTGGTAAGGAAAAGTTCTCTCTTTTTGTCTTAGGATTAAGACTTTGTTGAGCAAAGATGATTATTTTAACTGACTTAAGATATTGGTTCCTGCTTGAACAATATATGCAGCGGGTCAATTCTTGCTTAATCTTACTTGTTATCTTTGTGTCTTCTTTGCGTGTTCTTTGCTCTCCAATTTATGTAACCAACTTTGGATTCTGATCTTTAGGGTTTTGGTGCCATACTCAATCATTTGCTTTCGTGGTATCAAGTCAGCTTGATTGCGCATGGGGTTTGCATTAGTTTGGTATTAGAGTTGGTCCAATTTTGGTCAGTTCTGTTAATCTTCTTCAATTTTTCAATATTTTCTTTTAAAGAAAATCATATCTTATTATTCAAAAAAAAAAATTGTACTATTCATCGATACTGTTCATCATTATTGTTTGCAAAAATTTAATTTACAGCTTTGATTCTCTATTGTTCTCATCTTGTTCTTGATCTCATGCCTTGTTTTTCATGTGCCGTCCCTTTGTTTCTTGATTATCTGTTAATCTTCATTGTTTGAGCTTCCCTGTCTTGCTATAAAAAATATCCAACAACATAGTTGTTTTTGTTGTGCTTTTTTATTGGTTTCTTCATTATTATTGCTGCAATATATATATATAAAATTTGTTTGGCTGAATTGAATTAGAGAAAAAAATATTTTGTCTTGGCTGAGGGTAAAAAAAAAAAGGAGATACAAAAATAGAATTGTCTTAAAAAAAGACAGAAAAGAAATACAAAAATAATGAAAGAGGAAGAGTTAGCCATTGAGAAAAGATAAGGAGAAATTGTAGGGTTTGCTTATTTGGTTGCTTATATATAGGCAATTGTTTATTTGTCCTAATCCAAGAAGGTTTTGGGTTTTACCCTAATCCCAATTGGATTCGATTTCATATCCTAATCCTATTTGGAATTGGTTTCGTATCCTAATCTAATTTGGAATTGGTTTCATATCATAATTCTATTTGGAATTGGTTTCTTGTCCTAATCCTATTTAGAATTGGAAAAATTAATCTAATCCTAATTAGATTTTGAAAACTTATCCTAATCCTAATCGGATTTGAAAAACTTATCTTGATTGTAGTCGGATTGGAAAAACTATCCTAATCCCAATTAGACTTAGAAAACTAATTCTAATCCTTGTAGGAATCGAATTACTTACCCTAATCCAAGTTGAATTTGGAAATCTTCCAAATTTGAAAAATTTCTAATTTTGAAAACTTTCGATTTTTGGAAACTTTCTAAGCAAATTAAGGTCCACTTTCCAAATTTTGATTCTTTTAAAAGCACTTAATTTTTGTTGGTTCTTTTAATTCTTTGTTAGTCTTAAGTGCTTAATTGTTTGTTCTTGTATGCTTAAATTCCTTTATTTGGTAAATTTTGCTTACCAAATTCTTATTTACTTTCTATACCTTTATTATTGCTTCCAGTAGTCTCGGATATTTTGTTGTCTCTTGTTCTTTAAAGCTCATATCCGAAAGTTTGGTGTCCTTTCGTTGGCATTGAGCTGTGAATAATTTGCTCTTTCTTGTCTTTAACCAATTATGTGGTTAAGGCATACTTGGAGCTTACTTTGGTCCTTGTAGTCTTCCAAGGGCTTTGAGAGTGAACCAAGAGAGAGGAAAAAGACAATGTAGTGAGATCATTTGAGTGATAAAAGCAATTTAATTGAGGGTATATACGAGTGTTTGACTGATACAATTTGAGTGTATATATTCCCAAAAGTAAGTTGAGTGGTGAGGAAACTTCATTTTTGATTTTACTAACCCTAATCACTTTCTTTTTCTTTGTGAGTGTTTTTATTATGTCGTAGGAAGAAACCAGTCAAGCTAATGATCCCATAACCACAGAGGCCATACAACAATAATGATCAACAAAGTATTTGTTGCATTTGGCAATGTTAGGGATTACATGGATCAAATTGAGGCTTGCATTAATGATCAACAAAGAGGCATGCTTCAAGGAGTTAGACGTCCAACTCGTAGAGCTAACACTCCTCTACATTGTCAAGAAGGTGAGTATGAATCTGATCAAAATAATATTGACGATGAGGTTTTTGATGACAGGAATATACAGCATGATAGACCAGAGAATTGGACCAAGGATTATGGCATTGGTACGATCAATCTATCTTTACCATCATTTCAAGTTAAAGCCGATCCTGATGCTTATATTGAATGGGAGCAAAAGACATACTTTATTTTTTATTGTTACGATTCCTCTAATGAAAAGTAGGTAAAGTTAGCTGCCATCCTCTTTTACTAATTATGCATTGACCTGGTGGGTTCAATTGTTAATAAGTAGTTGTAAATATAGAGAACGTACCATTGAAAATTAGACTGACATGAAATCTATTATGCGCAAAAGATTTGTTCCATCTCACTATTATAGGGAATTGCATCAAAAGCTTCAAAGCTTAAGGCACGGTGCTATTGGACCCTAGTTATGATAATCATGTTTTCATGATGACCAAATTGTCCTAACGGCATGAAAACAAATGTGCAAAAAAAAACAGGAAGGCTTGGACGAAAGAAAAACAACCAAAAATTCAACAACACCTTACGGACGATAAAGAGCATCCGAAAGAAAGGAGTTCAAATGCAAGGGAGCGTTCGAAACATGACCAGACAACACCGAAGAAGAACACATCTTTCATATGCAAATAACTATCCGAAGGAAAATACTTCAGACGTAAAAGACCGTCCGAGACAAGGATTCCAAAGCCAAAAGGATCGGACGTTAAAGACTGTCCAAAAAAAGGAAAAGCTTGAAATGAAGAAAGTTTTCTGTCAGGCCATAGGACGCATATGACCGTTCGAGACACTATTCATAAAGCTGTAGGACACATATGACCATCCAAGACACTGTTCATGAAGCTGTAGGATGCATGATCGGACGTCTGAACCACTGTCCGAACCCTTAACGGCTAGTTTTTATCAGGTAATTTTTTGACCGTTGGAGCTCAAATTTTAGCACATCTTTTGGCTATAAATAGCCTAAGGTCATCAAAATGTAATGAGGAACTACCACATTCAATACAAACACTTGTAAGAGCTATTTGGGAAGAAATGGGCTAAAATAATGTGGGTTGTATTGGTTTGGGTAGTATAGTTCTGTTGGCTCAACTAGAGGGAATTAGTTTGAGCAATAGTAGACTAGTCAATGATCTTCAAGTGTAAGAGTGGAGGGATAACAACTATATAAAAGTGAGGTTAGAGTTTAAAACCCTTTGGCGCAACTAGAGGGACATAGTTGGTGCAAGGGCTGAGCCTACTTTGTGTACAAGATGATTATTGCCTCACCTTCTTTGAAGAGGCACTACTAGTGGATATTCTCCAAGCTTGATGAGTTTGGGAGTTTGGTTTGATATTCTCAGTCTCTTTATTTGTCTTTGAGCTTCAATTGATTGAATATTTATCTTTGATCATTTGTGCTTTAGTGTTTATTTTTTGCACAAAGTTTGAATTTTCATTAAGTACATTAAAAGGTTTGTTTTCAGAGACAACCTAATTCAACCCCTCTTAGGTTGCTCTAGGGCCAACAATTGGTATCCGAGCTTGGTCGCTTTTCTTTGGCTTAATCACCTTTGAGTAAAGATCATTATGGCAACCAATATTGCTTTATTTTTAGAGGGGCATTCTATTACTAGACCTCCCATGTTTAATGGCATTAATTTTGTTTGTTGGAAGGAAAGAATAAAAAAATTTATACAATCCATTGAAATTCAATTGTGGTACATTGTTTATGAAGGTCCTTTTGAGGCTAATATTATCTGGATGAAAATACACATAGATTAAGGCATAAGACTAGATATGAGTTAAATGCACAAGATAGAGTAAATTTATCTTTAAATGCTAAAGCCATGAATATTCTGTATAATGCTTTGGATGCAAATGAGTCTACTAAAGTAAAAGGTTGCAAACCGACCAAGGAAATATGGGACAAATTGAAAGAAATCCATGAAGGAAGTGAAGGTTGAGAGAGCAAAAGAAGTCACTTATTGTGGCTAAATATGAATCCTTCAAAATGGAACCTCATGAGAATATTGACAAGATGTGTTGTAGGTTCAATGATATTGTAAAGGATTTGGAAGGTTTAGGTAAAGAATATTCCTTGGGTGAAAAGAATAGAAAGATTTTGAATGCTTTACCTAGGGAATAGGAACCTAAATCCATTGCCATAGAAGAGTCTAAAAACTTAAATTCTATGCCTATTGAGTCTTTGATTAATTCACTAACCTCCTTTGAATTGAAGTTGAAATATAAGGTACATCAAGATGATGAGGAGGCAAGGACAAAAAGAAGCATAGCATTGAAGGCTTCACAAAAAGATACAAGCAAGAAACCAAGTGAAAAATGCTATGAATATGGCCAATTGGAATACTTTCCAATTGAGTGTCCATCGAAGAAGAAGAAAGAAGGAAGGAAGCCTTACTTCAACAACTTCCAAATCACATGGGAAGATTGCAATTCAGATGGAGAAGTTGAAGAAGAACATGAGGTGACTCAAATGGCTTTCATGGCCATTGGAGATAATAACGTATCCTCTAGTTATGATTCTTGTAATGATTCATGTTATGATGATGATGATGATGATGTTGAATCATTTATTTTTAAAATGCATTTATGTTTGAAAGAATCATATGCCGAGAACAAATAGTTAAAAATTAAGATTAATGCTTTATTGAGTGCAAACTCAAAACTTGTGCATGAAAATAATTTGTTGACAAAAGAAAATGATTCTTTAAAAAGGGTATTTGATGTGAAAACCGAGATGTTACAAGGAAGAACAAGCTTCACAAAAGAAGAGATTAGATGATCTTGATGTATTTTTGCAAAAGAAAAAGAAAAATGTGTTTGAAAAGAACTAGAATTATGCATATCAACAAAAAAAATTTCACCTTTAGAAAGGATGGTTTATGCTTTGTAAAATCTAAATCTTCTTTTTTTGGCAATAAGAATATTATTTGCAATTATTGTCATCAACATGGACATGTGAAAAATGATTTCTATGTTAAACAAAATGAGAAATTTGGAATGGAGGCAATTTGGGTGATCAAACATGCTACTAACCCAATTGGACCCAAGAAAGTTTGGGTACCAAAAGTTGTTGCTTAATTTTGTATGTAGGTATGCTTGGATAGCACCAAAGGATTCAAGATGGATTATCAATGGAGGGTGTTCAAAGCATATAAGCTAAGATGGCACTGAAATGGGTAACATTTAAATTTTTGGAGAATGTGTTATTGTTAACTATGTTCTCTTGAATATTAGTTAACTATGAGTGATTGAATTTGTTTAGAATGCTTGTGAATGAGTATCCCCAAATTTTATCTATATTATGTCACTACTTGCAAAGGAAAGGGGGAGCATTGTCATTACTAAATGGCTTATTCCTTAGAAATTAATTTACAATTGCATCACATATAGTTTATTGTTTGGATGATGTTTTTTGGTAAGGAATGAGTGATAAATGCCTTGATGTTAATCCTTTGCATAGATTTCCTCATTTCTACCTCATTTTATATTCTTGAAGGGAAGAAATGTTTTAAAATTTACTTATCCTCTACATACTTGAATTGCATGCATGGGGAGATTGTGTGCATAAATTATCTTTACTCTTATATTTTGATGATGCCAAAAGGGGGAGAAAATAAGGAACAAAACCTCTTGTCTTATACTTTGTATGTTTTGGTTATTTTTAGAATTGTCCAATTGATTTGTCATCATCAAAAAGGGGCAGATTGTTGGACCCTAGTTACGATAATCATGTTTTGATGATGACCAAATTGTATTGTTCTAATAGCTTGAAAACAAGTGTGCAGAAAAATAGGAATCCCGGACGAAAGAAAAACAACCAAAAGTTAAACAACACCTTGCGGATGACGAAGAGCGTCCGAAAGAAAGGAGATCGGACGTAAGGGAGTGTCCGAAACATGGCCCGACAACACCGAAGAAGAACACATCTTTCGGACTCAAATACCTATCCGAAGGACAGTGCTTTGGACGTAAAAGACCGTCCGAGACAAGGAAAAGCCAAAAGGATCTACGTTAAAGACTGTCCGAAGAAAGGAGCTCGAAATGAAAAAAGTTTTCTGTCAGGCTGTGGAACGCATATGACCATCCGAGCCAATGTTCATAAAGCTGTAGGACACATATGACTGTCCGAGACACTGTTCATGAAGCTGTAGGACGCATGATCGGACATCCGAACCACCGTTCGAACCCCTAACGGCTAGTTTTTAACAGGTAGTTTTTTGACTGTTGGAGCACAAATTTTAGCACATCTTTCAACTATAAATATATAAAGAGACAGCCTGTGGTCATCAAAATGTAATAAAGAACTACCACATTCAATACAAACACTGGTACGAGCTATTTGGGAAGAAATAGGCTAAAATATTGTGGGTTGTATTGGTTTGGGTAGTATAGTGGAATTAGTTTGAGCAAGAGTAGACTAGTGAGTGATCTTCAAGTGTAAGAGTTGAGGGATAACAACTGTACAAAAGTGAGGTTATAGTGTAAAACCCTTTGGTGCAACTAGAGGGACTTAGTTGGTGCAAGGGTGAGCCTACTTTGTGTACAAGAAGATTATTGCCTCGCCTTCTTTGAAGAGGCACTACTAGTGGACGTACTCCAAGCTTGATGAGTTTGGGAGTTTGGTTTGATATTCTCAATCTCTTTATTTGTGTTTGAGCTTCAATTGATTGAATATTTATCTTTGATCATTTGTGCTTTAGTGTTTATTTGTTACACAAAGTTTGCATTTTCATTAAGCACATTAAAAATTTTGTTTTTAGAGACAACCTAATTCAGTCCCCCTCTTAGGTTGCTCTTGGGCCAACAGGTGCTAGGTCCATGGAAGAGTACCTAAGGAGATGGAGATTGCCATGATTAGAGCTGATATTGACGGAGATTGACATGATTAGAGCTGATATTGATGATAGGGAGGCTACAATGGCACTGTTTTTGAGTGGAATCAACAAGGAGATTACTTATGTAGTTTAGATACACCACTATGTAGACCTTGTGGGGATGGTTCATATGGCTACCAAGGTAGAAAAACAACTCAAACGAGGTAAATGAAAAGTGACATCTGGTTCAAGCTCAAATTGGAAGTTGAATTAGCCTAGTGCAACTAAGCAAGGTGAGAAGTCTAACTTTAAATCTAGAGAAATGGAAAGGCCATTTGTTTCAAATCACCCTAGAAATGAAAAAGGTAATTTTAATCCTACTGACAAACCTTGGACTAGAGATATTAAGTGTTTTTGTTGTTATGGCGAAGGTCATATTGCTTCCCAATGTCCAAACAAGAAGGCTTACATTGAATATCATCCATGGAGAATTGGTAAGTGATGATAGTGATGAAGAAGAAGAGACCATGCCACCACTTAGGGTCCAAGTGATGATGAGATTGAAGAAGCTTTCCATGGTTAAAATTTGGTAGTTCTTGGAGCGCTTCATGTACAAGTTGAGTATGAACAAAATGAGGTACAAAGGGGGAATATCTTTTATACTCATTGTTTTGTTCAAAATAAAGTTTGTGGTTTGATTATTAATAGTGAGAGTTGTGTGAATGTAACTAGTAAGTTAATTGTCAAAAATTTGAATTTGCCAACCATTAAGCATCCTAGACCACATGGATTGCAATGGTTAAATAAAAGTATGAACGAAAAGTTAATAAACAAGTTCTAATTTCATTAACATTAGGCAAGGATAAAGTGAGGTCTTGTATGATGTTGCACGCATGCAGGCTAGTCATATCTTATTAGGTAGACCTTGGCAATATGAACGTAAACCTATTCACGATGGATTTGAGAATAAGTCTATACTGATGCCTTACAAACCTAGTTATAAATTTATAAAACACTTAAACCTACTACTAACTAGGTGACATCCTGCAAGTATACGGTTGTTAACTAGTAGTAAAGGGAAGTAGGAATCGTCCCCACAAGGATTGATCGATAATTGCTAGTTATTTGGTTAGATTACAAGTTAAAGCGATTGATAAAGAGAATAGATTTAACAAAAACTAGAACTAATGGAACTAAAGAAGCAATTTAAAGTAAAGATTAATCACCTAGAAAGTAATTAAGGAGGAAGTATCTTTAGAAAGCAAATAAAAGGAATAATTAAAATGAAAAGCATACTAAGCAAGCAATTAGTTAATATAAACTACTCATTATCATTAAGAAATCACAATTATAGAAAGCCAATAACCTATTATAAAAAAACATGTAAAAAGAAAGTATTTTTTTAAAATGCAATTAACTAACCTAAACTAAAAATTAACACTAAGAAAACATGATTAAGGAAAGCCCATAAACTAATCTGGTACCAATTAAACTAAGAAAGCATGTAAAGAAACCAATTAAATGAAAATCCCATAAACTAATTTATCCTAATTAACTAATCTAAACTAAAAATTTCCTCTAAGAAAGCATATTTTAAGAAAACCCATAAACTAATCTATCAATTCCTCTTAGAAAACAAGTAAAGGAAGAAATTAGATGAAAGCAATTAGACTAATTAAACTAAGGAAACATAAAGGAGTTTAAATATAAACTAAGTACTTACAAGTAAAAGGATTCAATCTTCCACTTTAAAATTAAATTTACAAGAAAGAGAAATCCTAATCTACTCTAATCTAAGAAAACTCTCCCCAAATGGGGAGGAAAAAGAAAGAAAACTACCCTCTAATCTAGCCTACTTCTACCAGCTAAGTTATGCCTCAAATGAGGTTTAAAAGGGGTATATATAGTGCTAGGGTAGTGGGATAATTGTGTAGCAAAATTAACCCCGAACAAAGTCATTTTTGCTCCAGTCGCATCCATGTTCTTTGCGATTTGGATTTCCAAATTGCAATTTGGCCCGAAACTTCTAAGATGCAATACTTCACTGTTTTGCTCCGAAAATCTTCATTCGATGTCTGATTGATGAGCCATATTTTTATGCGACCCTAACATTAGCTATAATAAACACTTAAAATAACTCCTAAACATATAAATGAAATTCTCACAAAATAGGCAAAAAAAACCAAAAGACAAACTGTTGGTCCCAAAGCAACCTAAGAGGGGGGTGAATTAGGTTTCTAAAAAAAATGCTTTTAGAAATATTAAGATTTTTCAAATGAAAACTGATATAATCGAATCAGTGAAATAGTGAAGTAAGTAACAGAGAAAATTAATCAACCAATACTTCCAAGCTAACAAGCTTGAAGTATCAAATCACTAAAATGCTTCACACGCTTGGTGAGCCAATAATCTTTACAAAGTAGGGATATTCTTGCTCACACTAAAATTCTTTTAGTTGAGCCAAGAATCTTACTTACAACCTCACTTTCGTTGAATCTAAGAGACAAGATTATAACTCCACTCAAAGTTGAATTGCACTCTAAACTGCACACTAATACAACAAAGCACTATAGCCAATTTGTACTCAAATTGCTCTTCTCTAAGGCTTGTATTCAATGTATTAGATGATCTTTACTGAATCTCAAAGCAGTTATTTATAAGAGCAATAAATTGTGGTTGCAACTACTTCCTAACGGCTAAATAATAAATGCACAAAAAGTAGCCGTTGGGGTTTCGGACCTCCGAGATAGATGGGATGCGTCCGACACAGCGTCCGATCCTTATGCAGTTGGAGAAGAACCTCGCTCGGACGTCCGTGCATGCTTCCGTTCCATCGTCCGATAGAAGCTTCGGATGGTCATGTTCGTCCGTTTGGAGAAGCAGTGGGATTCTTCTTTCTTCCTGATCGTTCGGACGATGTAATGCGTCCAAGAGCCTTGATACAGTTCGGACGGTATAGTGCGTCCGAAAACCCTATCTCTAGTAAAACAAATAACAGACCTGCAATCTCATCTCTTAAAGTTGTTTACAGAGTTAAGTGTTTATGCCATCATCAAAATAAGGTTTGGAAAACATTAATCTCTCCCTTTTTGATGATGACAAACCTTCATGGAGTAATTATGTAAAAAGAATCAAATTTGACTAATCATTTTGTAATATAGATGACTACTCCCCCTTTTGACATCATCAAATAAAGCTCTCCCCTGAGAATGTGCAAGTAGTTTCAACAGAAATGCATAGGCCAAAGGTCAAATAATCAACGCAAATATTAATTTAGTACTTAGTTCAAGTATTCGACAGAAACACAATACTAAGTTCATAAAAAAAGAAAATCTGAGAGCAGTCC
Organism: Cinchona pubescens; assembly: GCA_025175665.1. Taxonomy (NCBI): domain Eukaryota; kingdom Viridiplantae; phylum Streptophyta; class Magnoliopsida; order Gentianales; family Rubiaceae; genus Cinchona; species Cinchona pubescens. Next base: position 340,791 of record JANKKI010000125.1, read on the forward strand.
AAAAACAGAGAAGTGCTAAAAACTAAAAACATATGTCAAATGAACTAATTCGAGTCATTTTTCTTCTTGGAGCGCTTTTCAGTGTTTTGGCGTTTTGAAGGGGCATCTTCATCAGTGGCCTCACTGTCTTCTTCTTCTCCAGTGCGGCGTTGCATGATGAAATCGAACATGTCGTCGCCTTCATCTCAATCTTCATTGGCAGCACCTTGAGTATTGGCATCTTCTTCGTCAGCCTCACGATCATCCCCATCTTCATTGTCATCACTGTCGGAAGACGAGTCAAGTGGATACTGTGATTGAAGGTTGGCAAATTGAACCTGAGCCGAAGCAGACATGCCAAGGCTGAGGGCCTCTTGGAGAATCACCTGACGAGTTTCAAGTCACTTTAACTTACGATTTGTGCGACGTTGAAATGAGCTGACTTGGGTGCTCAAGGAAGTGAGAAGGCCGCAGATATGAGAAAGTGATGGTTCAGAGGTAAATGGATGAGGATCATGGAATGGTGGGGGTGGTTGAGGAGGAGGAGAATGTGGAATAGCGAAACCAGAGGTGGAGGCATGGGTTTGTGAACATACAATATCAAAAGCTGCCTTAGTTAGCCATTGATCGTTGAAAAACCGGAGGCCTTTTCGTTCAATATAAGATTTGTTAAAATAAGGGGGAAACTGTTTGTTGCCGCTGAAAGGAACCTCGAGGAAGATCAAATCAAAAATTTTGGTGAGGAATTTTCCAAATGGAATGTTTCTTCGGGTATCAGTAAGAAAGAGTTCCCACAGGGAACAAAAGAGATACCGTCGGTTGGCAATAACAAATTTGTGACAAGAGTGTATAGAATGTTTAGTTCAGGAGTAAGCAATGTGGTTTTGGCTTCCGAGGCTTGTTTGAAATTGATGTTAAAAATAGCCCTAACCTCATCAATGTCAAATCGAGTATCAACAGCGTGCCATTTATCTAGAGAAAAGAAATAGGAAAAATCACTCGGGTTTGAGACTTCACATTCAAAAATAGTGTTAATGATGTTGGAGGAAATCTCAATATTTGTGCTGTTTACACGGGAGATTAAAGTGCGGCCTTTCTGAAGATTGGCGGTGAATTGAAGCACCATGTCATGATATACAAGTAAATCAATATGTACTAGGTGACCCCAATTTTGTTTTTCAAAACAGGATTTGACAATGGGAAGATTATACTCATCAAAAATACTCTGAGATGCAGGACGTTGAACGATTATAGATTTACTCAGAAGAGATGTATACCGTTCAGATGCCTTTGCATCGATGAATTTTGGTAATGTGGGATTTGAGGAAACTTGGGGATTTGCAGACGATTCTCCACGTACTGGGACTTTCCCTTTTGTTTTGCGTCCACGATTTGCTGTAGAAGAACCTCCGCGGGAACCATTTTGAAGGAAGAGAAGGAGAAGGAGGAAAAATTTGATTTTTTGAAGGATTTGGGAGAATTTGATGAAATGAGATGGTAGATGGGGGAAATTAGGTATGATAAGGGTGAGAAATACTTTGGAAAAGATAATTTTCCAATCAATTTGTGGATAGAGAGAAGGAATTTGGAGGAGAGGTTGAGGGAAAATATTTTGCCATAGGGTTTTCGGGGGTGAGGTTGAGTCCGAAAAGAGGGAAGATGGATGGTTTTAATCAAACAGATAGAACGTTCGGACGGCAGAACGTTTGGTGTGCGTCCGATGTAGCATCCGACAGTTGAATTATGAACGGACGGCCGATGGAAGACCAAGTGCGTCCGATGTTCTTTCTGACGAAGGTACGCGTCCAGAAGAATTTCCAGAGAGTTGGTGAAAAAGATGAATATTGTTCAGAAGATTATAAGCGTCCGAGGCAAATAGGAGTATTCGGACGATAAAGATCGTCTGAAAGAAAGTGTGGTTCGGACGATTGAGTGCGTCCGAACGAAGAAACTATGCCAAATTGATCTGTAAAATCCCCAAACATTTTCTGAGAGATTCAAAGCGATCTAGAGCCAAGGGTTTTGTAAAAGTATCAGTCAGTTGATTTGAAGTAGGCACGAAATCAACACAAATTTCCTTTTTACAAACAAGATCTCTAATAAAATGATGCTTAACATCAATGTGTTTGGTTCTAGAGTGCATAACAAGATTTTTTGTGAGATTAATTGCACTTGTGTTGTCACACTTTATAGGCACACAATCAAAAAATACACCAAAATCTTTCAGAGAATGTTTTATCCAAAGAAGTTAAGCACAACAATTTCCAGCAGCAATGTATTCGGCTTCAGCCGTAGAAAGATAAATAGAATTTTGTTTTTTGCTAAACCAAGACACAAGACAATTTCCCAGAAAATGACACATACCACTGGTACTTTTTCTATCAATTGTACACCCAACAAAGTCGGCGTCAGAATAACTAATTAAATCAAATGTAGAGGACTTAGGATACCACAAACCAAAATTCATTATACCTTTTAGATATCTAAAAATTCGTTTAACAGCTATCAAGTGCGATTCTTTGGGGCAAGATTGAAATCTAGCACATAAACAGACAGCAAACATGATATCTGGTCTACTGGCTGTTAAGTAAAGCAGGCTTCCGACCATACTTCTATAGTGTTTTTCATCAACAAAATTATCTCCTTCGTCTTTATCAAGTTTGGTTGAAGTGCACATAGGCGTACCAACTTGTTTGCAATCTTCCATTCCAAATCGTTTGAGTAGCTCCTTTATATACTTGACTTGTGTAATAAACGTGTTTGGTCTTTCCTTCCTTTGTTTGGTGAACTTGTAATCCGAGGAAAAATTGTAACTTGCCCATCATACTCATCTCAAATTCTTTTTGCATTAAATGTGAAAAGTCCTTGCACAAATTTTCATTAGTTGCACCAAAAATAATATCATCAACATAAATTTGGACAATTAACAAAACATTTAAATCTGTTTTTGTAAAAAGAGTGGTGTCAACTACACCTCTTTTGAATCCATTTTCTATCAAGAAACCACTTAATCTTTCATACCAAGCTCTTGGAGCTTGTTTCAAGCCATATAAAGCCATGGAAAGTTTGAAAACATAATTTGGAAGATTTTTATTTTCAAAGCCCGGAGGTTGTTCAACGAAAACTTCTTGATCAATAAAGCCATTTAAAAATGCACTTTTGACATCCATTTGAAATAATTGGAAACCATTGAAACATGCAAATGTGAGAAACATGCGAATGGATTCTAATCTAGCCACGGGTGCAAAGATTTCATCAAAGTCAATACCTTCCTTTTCTTCTTGAGCATAACCTTTTGCAACAAGTCTAGCTTTGTTTCTTATGATTTCACCTTTGTCATTTAATTTGTTCCTAAAGACCCATTTAGTTCCAATAACAGGATGAGAAGATGGTCTTTCAACCAAGGTCCATACGTTATTTTTCTCAAATTGACTAAGTTCATCTTGCATGGCATTAACCCAAGATTCATCACTCAACGCAACATCTACATGTTTAGGTTCAATGTGAGAAAGTAATGCACAATTACTATTCAAAGGTTTATGAGAACGAGTAGTTACCCCATCGGATAGATCACCTATGATTAAATCTTGAGGGTGACTAGAGACGAATCTCCAAGCTTTCGGAAGATCTTTTGGAGTATCCTCATCCTTTTCATCATCTATTTGATGGTTGTTGACATCATTGCTTCATGTGATCTCTTGATGATCTTCGTGAATAACGAGCTTTTCAAGCTCCTTCAGAATACCTACATCTTCATCTTCACATAAATTCTTTGATTAGATAACATCATTAGCTTCATCAAATGTAACATGCACAACTTCTTCAATCAAGAGTGTTCTTCTATTGTAAACTCGGTATGCTTTCTTGTCACTAGAATATCCTAGAAAAATTCCTTCATCCGATTTTTTGTCAAATTTTCCAAGTTTTTCTTTGATTTTTAAAATAAAACATTTGCAACCAAAAACATTGAAATAGCTCAAAACGGGTTTTTTACAAAAAAGGAGTTCATACGGAGTTTTGTTTAAAAAGGATCTTAATAAAACTCGATTCATGACATAATAAGCCGTGTTAACCTCTTCGGCCCAAAAGTATTGTGGTAAGTCGCATTCACTAATCATAGTTCTAGCGGTTTCTTGAAGAGTCCTATTTTTCCTTTTGACAACACCATTTTGTTGAGGGACTCTAACAACCGAAAATTCATGAAAAATACCGTTGTGATCACAAAAGTCGGGAAAACCTCCAAATTTAAATTCGGCACCATTGTCACTTCTTAAACGAATGATTAGGTTTAAATTCAATAAATTTTGAATTTTAGAAAACAATTTTACAAATTTTTCAAAAGCCTCATTTTTGTGAACAAGAAATAATACCCAAGGATACCTAGAATAGTCTTCTACAACAACAAAGGCATATTTGCAACCACCAAGACTAGCATATTGAGTAGGTCCAAATAAGTCTAAATGCAACAATTCTAAAGGTATATGAGTAGACAAAATTCTTTGGTTTAAAAGAAACTTTGACTTGTTTACCAAATTGGCATACATCACAAATTTTATTTTTCAAAAATTTCAGTTTTGGCAATCCTCTTACCAAATCCTTCTTAGCAAGTTTTTCAATCAAATCCATATTAAAATGACAAAGTCTTCTATGCCAAAGCCAAGGATCATCTATGGAAGCGGTAAGACATTTTACATTGCTATTGCTAATTTTATCAAGATGAATCACATAAACATCATTGTGCCTAGTGCCCTTGAATAAAACAACATGATTTTTATCAAGGATAAGACATCCATGCTTGGTAAAAAATACATATAAATTTTTGTCACAAAGTTGACTTACACTTAATAAGTTATAGTTCAAATTATCAACAAGAAGCACATTCTTAATTAAGGTTTCACCATTTTTACCTATATCACCAATGCCGATTGATTTTGCTTTATTGTTGTCTCCAAATGTGACTTTTCCACTATTTTTGGATATGAGATTTGTGAAGAGAGAAGCATCACCCGTCATGTGCCATGAACATCCACTATCTATGAACCACTTAGCATTGTTGGTGATGTTAAGTACCTACACAGTAAATCAATTGATAACTTTTGGTATCCATATTTTCTTGGGTCCATTTAAGTTAGTAAAATTATATCACATCCATGCAACTTTATCCAAGTTTTTCATTTTTCTTGACATAACACATATTCTTAACATGTCCATGTTGTTGGCAATATCTACAAATAATATTTTTATTTCCATATAAAGATGATTTTGATTTTACAAAAATTAAGTCATCCTACAAAACTTTTACATATGATAAAATTTTTGTTGATTAATACATTTCAATTTCTTTTCAAATCAACAACATTTTCTTTCTTTCTAGTCAAGAGAACATTCAAATCATCCATTATTTTCTTCAAGGAGGCTTGTTCTTCCTTGATCTTTGATCTCTCATGCATTCGTTTCTTCAAATCACGATTTTCTTGTGATAGCCTATTATTTTCATTCACAAGTTTAGAGTTAGCATTCAATAGAGCATTTGATTTTTTGACTAACTCCTTATTTCTAGCATATGATTCCTTTAAACTATCATGCAATTTCAAAATGAAAGCTTCAAGATCATCTTCATCATTTTCATCATTAGAGTCATAGTTAGAATTTACCTCATCATCTCCAATGGCCATAAAGGCCATTTGTGCCGACTCCATTTCTTCTTCAACTTGTCCTTCGGAGTTGCAATCATCCCATGTGATTTGAAAGTTATTGAATCTAGGTTTTCTTCCTTCCTTCTTTTTCTTGGAAGGGACCACTCATTTGCAAAGTGTCTGGGTTGACCGCATTCAAAACATTTTTCGTTTCGCTTCTTCATTTCAAACCTTGTCTTTCCTTTGAAATTATTTGAATTTATAGCTCCGCCTCTTCTCATTCTTCGTTTGTTGATGTAATGTTTAAGAAATCCTTTGGTGATGAGTGCAAGATCTCCTTCATCAAGATCTTCATCTTCTAAATTGATGGAGCTGTTTTCATCTTCTTCTTGAGAAGTCTTTAGAGCAATGCTCCTTCTTGGCCTTGCTTCTACATCATCCACTACTTTGGCCTTCAACTTCAATTCATAAGATGTAAGAGAATTGATTAACGATTCAATAGGTATTGAATTTAAATTCTTGGCTTCCTCTATAGAAATTGTTTTGGCTTCCCATTCTTTGGAGAGAGCATTTAGGATTTTTCTATTTTTTTCACCCAAAGAATATTCCTTACCCAAGGCTTCAAGATCCTTAATGATGTCATTGAACCTAAATACATTTTGTCGCTACAACAATGTTTTCATGTGGTTCCATCTTGAAGGACTCATACTTGGTAACAAGTAAGGATTTTTTTGCTCACGAACATCATCACTCCCTTCATGTATTTCCTTCAATTTATCCCAGATTTCTTTAGCTGAAATGCATCCCTTCACGCGAGTTGATTCATTTGCATCCAAGGCGTTATATAGCATATTCATGGCTTTTGCATTTAATGTCAAGTTCGCCTTGTCTTGTGGAGTGAGCTCATCCCTCGTCTTTTCTCTTCTTCTATTTATCATCAATGATAGTAGCTTCAAACGGACCTTCATTAACAACATACCACAAGTCAATGTCAATAGATTGCAAAAAGATTTTCATCCTATCTCTCCAACTAATAAAATTTGCCTCGTTAAACATAGGGGGCCTAGTAACGGATTGACCCTCAAAAAATAGAGCATTGTTGGTTGCCATAATAGTTCTTTTCTCAAAAGCAATTTAACCAATAAAATGAGGCCAGGCTCTGATACCAATTGTTGGTCCCAAAGAAACCTAAGAGGGGGGTGAATTAGGTTTCTAAAAAAAAATACTTTTAGAAATATTAAGATTTTTCAAATGAAAACTGATATAATCGAATCAGTGAAATAGTGAAGTAAGTAACAGAGAAAATTAATCAACCAATACTTCCAAGCTAACAAGCTTGAAGTATCAAATCACTAAAATGCTTCACACACTTGGTGAGCCAATAATCTTTACAAAGTAGGGATATTCTTGCTCACACTAAAATTCTTTTAGTTGAGCCAAGAATCTTACTTACAACCTCACTTTCGTACAAGATTATAACTCCGCTCAAAGTTGAATTGCACTCTAAACTGCACACTAATACAACAAAGCACTATAGCCAATTTGTACTCAAATTGCTCTTCTCCAAGGCTTGTATTCAATGTATTAGATGATCTTTACTGAATCTCAAAGTAGTTATTTATAAGAGCAATAAATTGTGGTCGCAACTACTTCCTAACGACTAAATAATAAATGCACAAAAATGTTAGTAGCCGTTGGGGTTTCGGACGTCCGAGATAGATGGGATGCGTCCGACACAGCGTTCGATCCTCATGTAGTTGGAGAAGAACCTCGTTCGGACGTCCGTGCGTGCTTCCGTTCCATCGTCCGATAGAAGCTTCGGACGGTATAGTGCGTCCGAAAACCCTGTCTCTAGCAAAACAAATAACAGACCTGCAAAAACTTGTTTACAGAGTTAAGTGTTTATGTCATCATCAAAATAAGGTTTGGAAAACATCACAAACAAAGACGAATGAAAACCTAACTCCCAACAAAGTTAGGTTAAAGGCACAACACAACTCTATACATAAGAACCTAATAAAGTATGCTAATTAATACCCCATAAATAAGTACTAAAACACTTAATAAACAAGTATTACCACATTCTAACACATAAATGCAAAATAGACATAAACACACACGAAAACACTAAAAATGCTCGAAACTAGTAGCCAAACCATCAAGTTTAGGGTACATATAACTCTAGTTTCCTATGTGAGTTATCAAGTACATGTTTGAAAAGGATGGACACAAGATTGTGCTCAAGCCTTTAGTACATCAAGTCTATCAAGAGCAGTTAGACTAAGGAGATAGAGGTGGTTTCGACTAAAGGGAAGGATAAAAGTAAGTAGTTGAGTTTGTATGCTAAATCAAGAGAGGTTAAGAGGCGTGGTAACAATAACATGCCTATTATTTTGTTGATGTTTAAAGAAGCTTATTTTGCTAACTTTGACCTTGATCCTTCTTTTCCTAGTACTTTTATGTCTCTCTTGTAGGGATTTGAAGACATATTTCTCGAAGAAGCTAGAGGACATATTCACCAAACTAATTACAATGATGGCTTTGATTCGAGGACAAATCCTTCCAAAGAGGGAGGGAATTATATGAATCTGGAGAGGATAAAGATGTGTCAAATTTAGGAAATGAAAGATGGAGCAAGCTTGGACTCACGCTTGCTAATATTGAACCACATTCGTGGTATTTTGATCAAGTTGGATTGTATGGACTATCCTCAATTCATTAATACATGAAGTCCAATTCTTCAACATAAACCACAAGTAGAGATCCTTTAAGTCCAAGGGCCGAATATTGTCATATATTTTACTAGCCTTTTTTAGTTATTTAAATCCATCATTATGTAAAGCCCAATAGTAGTTTAAGTGTTGTGTAAATTGGGCAGTTTAAGTTGGTTTTAAGTGTTGGCTTAATTACTAGTTTCGGGCATAATTAGTACTATTTTATAATGTCCATAAGGCCCATTAATAGGCTAACCTTGGCCAAGTGCTGGTGCTTTAGCATTAGGAGTTCTTTTGCTTGTTCAGCAAGAAATATACTTAGAAGTCTGGGTTTTTGTGGTCAGCCTTGGTCGAAACTCTTCCCCACTTTTTAGGTGATTTTAGCTAATTTTAGGACTTTATTCAGGCTATAAATAGGCCTAATATGGACAAAAATTTCCATAATTTTGATCAATAATATTTTTGAGTTTACTATTGAGGAAAAGTTCTCTCTTTTTGTCTTAGGATTAAGACTTTGCTGGGATCATCGCTTGACCAACAATGATTATTTTAACTGGCTTAAGATATTGGTTCCTATTTGAACAATATGAGCAGCGGGTCAATTCTTGCTTAATCTTAATTTTTTTATTCGTGTCTTCATGCGTGTTCTTTGATGTCCAATTTCTGTGACTAACATTGAATTCCAATCCTTGGGATTTTGGTATTATACTTGATCGTTGGGTTTCATGGCATCGAGTCTTGATTGTGCACGGGGTTCACATCAATTTATTATCTCCTAATACAACTATTAACTAGATAATATATCGTAAGTGTACGGGATCAATAGTATATAGCGAAAGTAGGGGTTGAACCCACAAGGATTGGTATAACAAGTATCGATTATTTGACTCAAACACTATTTGAAGAAACCATTATGAGAGATATTTAACTAAAATTAATCTAAGGACTAAAACTATAATTAATCTACTAAATAAATTAAACTACTCTATTCATTATTAATCTACAAAAGTAATTAAAGAAAGCATTAGATTTGAAAGCAAGGAAAAATATGTAAATCCTAGAAAGTATTAAACGATAAAAGAACCAAAAAACAAGAATAAAAAAACATAAGAAACTTTAAGAAGATTTGAAAATGCTTCTCTAACGAAGAATCATAAGTTCGTGGTCCAAGATTACCAATCTTGAACTTCTCCTTAATGCTTCTTTTAAAAGGAAAGAAAACGTAGTCTAATCTTGCAGCCCCCAAAGGGAAGCTAAAAGACAACAAGCTTTTGAGGTCCTAAACACCTTATTTGTAATTTCTAAGTGTTATGATGTGTAGGGTTCTGAATAAGTTTCGAAACATATATTTATGGGCCCAAAACGGACACTCGAAACCCTAAAAAACATGAATATTGAGTGAGATCCAGAGCCTAACATGGCTCACCACAGGCAAGCTAAGCTTATTGCAACCAAGGTCCCACCTCGCTGCAGCAAGCAACCATTCTACCAAGGTTTGTTCAGTTACCTTTATCGTTTTGCTTTTAAAACCTCCGTCTGACGTCCGATTGATACGCCATTTTTTCCTACACGACCTAGAACAAAAATATACATTAATATCTGTAATATAACTCTAAAATAACAGCTAAACACTTACTAAAACTATAACCAAAAGACAAATAAGAACACATGAAGAACTCTAATTCTGAGAAGAATTAGGTAAATAACCTAAACAAAACACTAAACACATAAACACCTAAATATAAGTTAAATAACATTAAATAAACACTAGAACATCACACTAAACATATATTAACAAATATTAGCACATATAAATTGAACTGCACAAAAAGAAACACATATAATCTAAAAATGCCAAAACTAGTGCAAATTCCATAAGATAAAGAAAAAGAATAACCTTATTTTCTTAGGGTTATTATACACCACCAACACCAACTACTTAGGTGATGGGTAGAAAAAAGGATAAAAATAAAAATGATTATTGCGACTAAATAACATGGTTAAACAAAGACTTAGAAAATTAAAATTTATAAAGCTCAAAAGGGGACACTAAGGATATTCTAACAATTAGGTTGGCTTTCTGGCTCAAACGGTCCAAAGAACTTGCCTTCTAATTTCCTTGGTCTAAAATCTACTCATAATTTGCAAGTATATAAATCAAACACAATCCAACGAATGTTGCAAGCAAAACAAATATCACAAGGTAATCATGACTAGTACTATTGAAAATTATTTCATTTTCACACCCCTCACTCAAGGGAATTTATATTAAAGTGTATATTGATAATACTTCACTACTCAATGGGTTCAAAGAGCAATAGAAACCTTATATGCATTTTCAATCCATACACTCTAACAATATTAGTTTTACTTTGAAACCTTTTTAATCCCTTGACATATATCACAAAGATTAATGAACTCAAATAAGGCACAAAAAAGGAAAATCCTTTTGCTTTAGCCTTCTACAATATTTCAAGCAAAGAGGGCAAAGAAATCCTGAAGGATGCCACCTGGTTACTAGGGACAGGTGAGATTTTTATATAGTTAGATCCTTAAGACTGATAAAAACTAACTAAAAATAAAAAATTATTTTGTGCTTTTGGACAAATTTTTTAACAGAAAAGATAATTCTAAAATAACTATGACGTCGAAGATAAACACAAATAAAAACAACATTCAAAACCAACTCATAACATATAATTACAATCACACCACCAAAAACACAAACACACCTGCAACATAAAATAAACATTGTCCTCAATATTTTCACACATAAATAAAATAATAAAAATATTAGAAAAATGAAATTAAATAACCAAAACAACACTCCCCTGGTTTTTGTTATGACTTTATCAATCTTCCTCTTCATCCTCTTAATCATCTACTTCCTCCTCACTCATGGGTTCATCCTTATTATCACTCAAATCATCCTCTGCTTGCTCATCCTCTTCAAATTTTGGAGTTGCCAACAAAGTGGAGCTTTTGTCTTATCAATGTTTAAGGCCACACCAATGTAATGGAATAATTATCCCCAAGATGGCCTTCAATGGCAAACTCATGTTGCATACAAAATTTTGTCCAACCTCTCCTTACAACCATACTTTCTACTTCATTGAAGAGGTTCTTATGTGTCCATGCAACATCAAGTTTAAACCTCTTTTCAAGAATTGATTTCTTATTAGTGGAATTTTCCTTAAATCTATCATAAGCTCTATCATAAGGGAATTGAGTTTTAGCATAATTTTTCCTTGAAGAACAAATAGCCATATTAACACTTTTCCCTTTAGAAATAATGATATAAAAATTCAAACTTACAAGCTCAAATAATCTTGAAATAGGTAAAGAACAAGATAATGAACACCAATTAATTCAAATTAAGAAGAATCAACTTCTTCCTATGCAAATTTGATAAGTTCATAAATGTCTTATATTTTATGTATCATTTACCGTGTTTTCATATGATGCAAGCAATAATTGAGTTAATTATGAGATTAATTGTTTAATTTTTAGTTCGTGTAGATTTGGAATGAAAAAGGAACAGTAAAAAAGGATCAAAAGGTTGGAGAAAAATAATGTGGAAAACGTATACCAGCAAGGAACGAATTTGGACACTATTTGGTACTTTGAACATGACTTTCTCGTCCAACCTCCGATTAGTTGATTCAAGGTGTGTTGGAAAGCTAAGAGAGAGAGCTACAACTTTCATGTTTTTGGTTTTTCAAAATTTCATCAGCATCAAGGTCAAAATTGAGGTGGAAGTTGAGATAGGCAATCTGGCCAATGCGCACATGCGCGACCGAAAGTCTGTGCACGAGCGCAGGAACCAGAGAGAAAGTTTCCAGGAGCTGTTTTAAGTGTACATGCACACAAATTGTTGTGCATTTGCGCATGACGCCACAGTGGGCTATAGAAATTACTTGTTTTTAAAGTTTCTTTTACCCGGTTGGACTCCTTTTCTAGGTTTACCATATTTCTATCATTTAATAAGGAATTAAACCCTAGTATTCCTTATAAACACCGCAATATTGAGTGGAGTTGAGAGAGTTGTAGACATTAGATCATTAGAGTAGATAGATCATTAGATAGGATTAGAAGTCATTATTTAGGGTTTTAATTTCTTATCAAAATTTCAAGTTTCATCAACCTTTGTTTTAGCTACGATTACTAAGTTTTCTTTCTTATATTCGATTCAATTATAGTTCTTTATTATAATTCATAGTTTAAATTTAATCTTACTGTATTTACTTTTCTAGTTTATTAATTGAAGTTTGATTTCATTATAGTTAATTGCTTCCTTAGATTTAATTAGTTTTAGTAGTTGTTCTTACTGTTAATCTTCTTAGTGGCTAGAATTAATTTAGTTAGATAGAAAACAAAATCTTTGAATTAATTTGTCCAATTGGTAAATAGGATTTGTGAATCCTAGTAATTGTTCCATAGTTCTGGTGGGAACGATCCTTACTCACCCAATCTATAAACATACCTCATATCCTTGCGAGCGTGTAAGTGTTGATTAGGGTTATTAAGGCTTTATTTATTACTGGTGATTGTTGTGAACTAAAAAGCCTAATCAATTATTTACTCGAACAGGTTTTTGGCGCCATTGTCGAGGACTATATTTGGTAGCAATATTAGATTTAGCAAGCCTAACTAGATTAGACTTTTTTAGTTTAGATGTTTCTTTGATATTCAAACTTTGGTCTCTTTCTTGTAGTTTATGGTGAATACTCGTTCCTTTGAGCAACCACTACAGCCCCATGATTTGGAGATTGAACAGACTGGAACCAAAAACCGCAAGAAACAACAAGAATCAAGCCAAGGAAAAAATACAATGGAGAATTTGAACGGCAATGTTGAGAAACAATAGGAGATAGTAGGAAAAAATGGCAATAGAGTTAACGGTAATCCTCAACCCCGTAGTGATTATGCGATACCAATTTTTGAGGGGGCGAGTTCTACCACTTCCTGAATGCCCGTACAAGCTAGCAATTTTGAAATTAAGTATGCCTTGATTCAAATGCTCCAAACTTATTCTATGTTTGGAGGTGGGCCAAATGAGGATCCTTATGAATATTTGGTAAATTTTGAGGAAGTCATTGACACATTCAATTACAACGGAGTGCATCCAGATTGTATTAGAATGAGAGCCTTTCCATATTCTTTGTGAGACAGGACAAAGTCTGGGTTGTAATTTTTTTCAACAAGGCACTTTTACCATGTGGAACTAATTGGCGCTAGACTTTCTAGCCAAACACTTTCCACCTACTAGAATTGCAAAGCTCCATAATGATATTACTTCATCAAGACAACTCATTGGAGAGAGCTTAAGCAAGATGTGGGAGCGCTTGAAGGAGTTTCTTAGAAAGTGTCCACACCATGCTATTCCATTCTGGCTATAAGTTCAAACATTTTACAATAGATTATTTCTGAAGACGATATTGATTGTTGATGCCAGCGCAAGAGGCGCTTTTCCTCATAAGACCCTAGAAGAAGCACAAGAACTGTTGGAAAAAATGGCATCAACCCACTACTACCATGGGACAATCACTCATTTTGTTGCACACCTTATTACAACCACAACAACAAGTGCATCAAGTGAATGCCGAACAAAGAGGTACAATTAATCTTAATGATGTTTTCTTAGCTTAACAGGGTATGATGATGAATGTAATAAAAAAATTTGACAAATGCCCTAGAGAATATGAGAAGGAGTCAGGTTAATTCCATTGCTTCAACATCTAAAGGGATGCTCAGTTGTGATTTCTACGAAGGGAATCATCAAAATTGCCTTTGTAAAGTGTTAATGATGCAAGGTGAGCAAGTCCAGTATATTTCTAATCAAAATTCCAACTCAAGAAATCAGCCTACCTTCTATGGTAATACCTACAATCCATCTTGGCGTAACATCCAAATTTTTATTGTAATAATCAGAACAATGTTCAAAATCCATCTTTTGAATCTAACCAGCCACAACAAAATTTTTCTAACCAAGCCTCATCCTCTATACCATATCAACCACCTCACCAAAAGAGTGTCCAAAACTTTCTGCCTCAACAAAATAACTCATACCAACCTATTAAACCACCACCAAGACCCCCAGCTCAAAATCCCAATAATCCTTCACATGTAACCCATGATCAATCCAACAAAGATAATTTGAGGAGGGAATTGGAAGCTTTACGAAGAGAGCACAAATTGCAAAAGAGGGAATATGAGAATTTACGAGCTTCTACAAGGATCTTGGAACTTTAATTGGGACAATTAGCTTGGCAAAATAATGAGAGACCGGTTTGGGCATTGGCAAGTGACACCATTCCGAACCCAAGGGATAACACCCATGGGAGAAAGCATGTTCAAGCAGTTACTTTAGAAGTGGAAAAACCATGAAACGAAGAAGAGTTGAAGAGGATGATGCAAGAATTGTGAAGAAGAGTTGGTAAAAGGGAAAGGGAGAATCCTCCAAGAGCTGACAAAGAAGAACCAACCATAGCTCTTGATTGACAAGGTGAGAACAAGGATCTCTCAGCTTCAATGGGTAAACAGGTAAGTATTCCTGATACGAACCTCGTGCGCAATCGATTTGATNTGCCACGAAACCCAACAATTCAAGATGGCACCAAAACCCCAAGGATCAACTCCAAAGTTGGTCACAAGCATTTGGACAGCAAACACAAACAAACAAGACTGAAAAAGAACACACAAGAATCAAGTAAGAAATAAACCCGTTGTCTATAGCGAGACAAGAACCAAATTCTTAACTAGATTAAAATCGAGAATTGACCTGTTGCCTATATAAATCAGGCAAGAACCAAATCTATAAGTCGTTTAGAACAATCACTGTTGCTGAAACGATTATCCCAACAAAGTTTTAAGCAAAGACTAAAAGAATGAACTTTTTCCTCACGAAAAAGACAAATTTTATTGATAAAATATGCTGAAAATTCGTGCATGTTAGGTCTATTCATAGGTTTAATAAAGTGCTAAAAGCTAGCCAAAAATCCTGAAAAAAACTTGGTCTAGAAAACTCAGTAGCCCCTTTAATGGGCCTCATGGAGTTTATTAAAGCTACCAGTTATGTCCAAAAGCTAATAATCTAAACTAACACTTAAACTAGGCCCAATTTACACAACACTTAAACTACTATTGGATTTTACATAATAATGGACTTAAACACATAAAAATCCAAGTAATAATATAACATAATATTCAGCTCTTAGACTTAAAGAATTTCCACTTGTGCTTCACTTTGAAGAATTGGAATTTATGTATTAATGAATTGAGGATAGTCCAATCTAACTCGATCAAAATACCATGAATATGCTTCAATCTTGGCAAGCTCGAGTCTATGCTTGCTCTAGCTTTCATCTCCTCAGCTTGACATATTTTTAGCCTCTTCAGATTCGTATCAATTCTTTTCCCTCAAAGAATGAAATAGGATGAGAAAGCTAAGAAATTCAAGAGAATTTTGGAAAATTTTAAAAAAATTGAGATTAACATTCCTTTCATTGAAGCTACTGAAAACTTGCCCAGCTATGCTAAGTTTATGAAACAGATTTTTTCAAGCATGAGGAAGTGTTCATGTAAATATTGATTAGGTAATCTTCTCAATTCACAAATAATGAATAAATTAAGCCTTAATAACTCTAATCAATACCTACACACGCTCGCAAGGATATGAGGATGTTTGTAGATCGGGTGAGTAAGGATTGTTCCTACAACGACTATTGGACAACTACTAGGGTTCACAAACCTACTTACTTGTTAGACAAATTAAATGCAAGATTTTGTTCTACCTAACTAAAAATTAATTTTAACCACAAATTAAGAATGATTACCAAAACTAATTAAAACTAGAGAAAGCAATACATTTTACCAAAAGCAAACATAAATTAATAAACCAGAAAAGTAAGCGTAGGAACATTAAATTAGAACTACAGAATTGAAATAAGAACTAGAATTAAATTGAATTTAAATAAAGAAAGCAAACTCAATAGCGTAGCCGGAACAAGAGTTGACATAGCTTGAAGTCATGAACAAGAAAAGAAAACCCTAACCTAAATCTAATGAATTTTCTATTCTAATGTCTATTCTAACTAATGGCTACTGGCACGTATACTTTCAACTCCTCATACAATGGAGCATTTATAATGGATACATCAGGGTTTAGCAGCCTTAGATGATAGAAATACAATAAAATTCGCAATGGTGTCCAATTGGGCGGAGAAAACTTAAAAAACAAGGAATTTTTGTAACATGTTGCACGTTTTGCGCATATGCACACAACTTCCTTGCACATGTGCACAAGAAGAGGCTCCTGGAATTTTGCAAACTAAAAGTTGCGCACATGCGCAAGCCTCGGGTCGCGCATGTGCACAACTCACATAATGTACTGCGCTAGCTTCCATCTCGATTTTGACCTTGATGCTGATAGAATTTGGAAAAAATCAAAGCATAAAAGCTGTATCTCTTTCACTTAAAATTCCAATCCATCTTGAATCATCTCAATTGGAGATCTGACAAGAAAATTATGATCAAAATGCCAAATAGTATCCTAATTCACTCCTGGCCGGTATACGTTTTTCATCCTTTTGATTTTTCTCAAAATTTTTTATCTTTCTTGGCACCTTTGTCATTCAAGACTTTCACAAATTAAAATAACTCAATTAAGCTTATAATTCACTCAAACATTGCTCGCATTACATGAAAATACGGTAAATGATACATAAAATATACGACATTTATGAGCTTATCAATTACCCCATCCTTAACTTTTGATCGTGCTTGAGCAAAAATAGAATTAAAGAAGATAAGCTCATCACAAATATACCCAACACAAATCAGCAATTGTCCACACAAATAATCAAGAACCATTCCATCATTAGGAGTAATCAAAGAAGTCAAAAGTTCAAATGCTAATAAAACCCTATACATGAAATCTGGTAAGTGTGTGAATTTAGCCATTTAATAAAACTTAGTTTTCAAGACAATCGGATAAAATCATGGTAACTCTTAGAATTTTTCCGAACAACCCATGGCTCACTCTTCTTACACATCTCCACTTATATAGACAACCAACTCAATTTAAATCAGGTTGGACTTTTTAGTTTGTAACGTTATGATTTAGGAAATTGGCTACTCAAAGAAGGGGTAAGAATATCACAAAACAAATGAAAGTGCCTTAAATTAATGCTAGCCACACATAAAAATATAACTTCTTCTCCAGTAGATTAGATACCAATCCTTCACAGAAATAACTCCACACTTAATCAACAAACACTTATAAAAATTTCATACGACAAAAAAAAGTCTTCTTCAATTTCAACCCAACACGTCAACCTTTTCCCTAAACATTTATTTATCAATCTTTTCATGTGCACCCCCAATACGGGTACCAAAGATAGGCACTACCTGCAAACACACCACTGTAGATACTAGAGATAGGCATTACCTGCAAATACAGGTACCAGTGATAAGCACTACCTGTATCACAACAAGGAAAGTACTAGTAATAGGCACTACCTGCATTTGTCAAAAATTTTCTTCTCAATTTCTCCTAGTAGCCCTTGCCCTATTTATGTACACCACTCGCTCACACAATTTCTCACTCTCATTTAACTACCTTTCCCCCTGGCACACTTATCCCTTTTTACAAATAATGTGTGAAATAAAGCTCCTAAGGGACATTTTCAAATAGAAAAATTAAAAAATTTATTAGGCTTATGAAGGTAGGTATATGAGTTTTAATGAAAGAAAGTGAATGGTGTTTCTCTCCATTCATTACAAATTAAGGCTCAAGTAGGGTACTAGGGATAAAATTCTAATAAGCTTGACTTGAAAAGCTCAAACGTCTGAAGAAATGCTCTACCCTTATCTTTAAACCAAATCAAATTGCATATAAAATTTTCTTCGAAAATGTAATGAAACAAGTTCTGGGATGCAATATAAATGAGTTTACATAATTATCTTTAAATGTCAAAATTAAAAATAATTTATGGCTATTAGTGCTCAAAAATTGTCAAAAACCATGCAAGGAGATTATTAACATTGACTACCCACTAATGAAGGTTCAGCTCAAAAGTTATCTTACAAAAAAATCAAAGAGACATACTAAGCGATTGCAAAATTTTTGAAAATTTAAAAAAATTTTCAGCTAATTCGAAAAAAAATTCAAAAATCTTGAAAAGCTCTCAGATCAAAAGAAAAACTAAAATATTGAGACAAAAATTGAGCAAACTACACCAAGCAAATGTAAATCCAGATAACTCCCCACCCCAGACTTAGAAATAAACATTGTCCCCAATGTTAAAGAAAATAAAAGCATAAAAAGGAACACTAAAAGCTTCTTTGGCAAAGTAGAACAAATGGTGCAGTGTATCCTGACATAAATATCCATGAAGCGAGTTGAAACATATCAGTCACATTAAAACAGAAAGAAAATGTTAAACCCATTAAGACATTAAGAAAAATAAGAAAATAGAGGAATGAAATTCCACAATAGTAAAAAAAAAAAAAATCCCTTGCAGGCATACACAACTAACAACACAAATAAGCTAAAAATAAAATAATAAAAAGTATGATATCATCCTAAAATAAGCCAAAAGGCAAGAAAAACTGAAAGCATTAAGTCCCTTGTCAATTATAAGAAAATCGCGCAAGGGTGCATTGACACGAGAACGTAGAAATCAAGACTAGTCGTCAGAGGGTGCTAACTTCAGTAGAAATAGAGGAAAAGGTGGGAAGGTAGAGGAATCCTCCACACACTCCCAGGCTAACTGTCAAGCCTCCATTAACTACTGCCACGCATGTTGATAATGAACAAATATATTAAAATGGTGTTGCATGCGCTGTTGTTCATCCAAAATCTACTCAAGAATTTTCTCTTGACTCAGTCTCGAAATTGGTTCACTGGTCGATGCTAAAGCCTGAGAATGGGTCCTTTGAACTGGGGCACTCGCACCACCATCTAATGCTATAAGCTTATTGGGCTTCAACTTTTCTTCAGCCGGGTCAATCACAATACCATCATCAAGACATAATATAGTAACCAAATGTGGAAACCACAATCCAGATTGCTTGACTACTGTGTAATACCAAATATGCTAGCTAATCAAATGGCCCACATCGACCGGCCAATCAAAAGCAATAGCATATAACAACATTATATTGGCTTGCTCCAAAGTGACATGAGTAAGATGACTAATCGGAAGGAAAAGAGCACATATGAACTTAAACCAAACGAACCAAACTGGCTGAAGCTTGTTAGCATCAAAATAACGCGCAACTCTCCCAGCACCCTGTGCCCATTCTACATCGGTTGTGCAGATAAGGCCTGTGATGTCATTCACCTCCATATTAGTGTTAGGAATAGTCAGTCACTCATCATTGTGAACTCAGTTTACACACAATAGCTGATTAATTGCGTTTCCTAAAATGTCCACAGATTTCATCCTGACATATAATTTAGTATCCTCATACGCAGTTAAATTGTCATAGAACTTACGTACAACTAGGAGCATGGCTTCTTTAGGGGTAGAGACGAAGTAATTCCACCCACATGCCCCAATGACATTGCCAATTTTAGGGGCACCAGTGGTAGGGATTTGTATAACCCACTCTTTAATTGTTGTCCTTCTCAAAATATCGGACTCGTATCGTTTGTAGGCTGCTTCTTCATTTGGAAGCTGATTTGGAACAATCTCCTCCTCATGCTGCTCTTGATGTTCCTGTTATAGTGTAGTAAAAGAAGAAGGCCCCAGCCATTCCTCGACCCACTGGTTGCTTGCCTTTGCATGCCATGCCTAAAAAGAATGCAATATGAAATATAAGACACGCAAATAACAACACCACCATCCCACACTTATCCAATTATATACCCTCAAACTAAAAACCAAACTTTGTACTCAAAAGAGAAAATCAAATATGATAGTGCTAATACCAAGTGATGTGCAAATGCCCAAGACACTCTTAGACCCTTTTTGACCACTAAAAATCAATGGGGAATAAGCATATGACAAGAGGAAAGACCTAGGAATTGAATCCATTCACAACTGCCTAGTGTTTTAAGAGTTTTCTTCATTGAGACATTTTATCGAACATTTGGCATGCATCAACAAGTAATGGACTTTTCTAAATGTAAAGATCGTACAATTACTTACCCATTCAAATAACCAAGACACAAAAATCAAACACATCAACAACTAATTATGCAATTTATCGAACATAAACACAATCAAAGTATGAAAAATCAAACTTTCCTTCAATGTAATTACCAAATCAATAAAATTCATACCTCAATGATGTTTATTCTCACAAGAAAAAGAAAATTTGATATGGATTGAAGAGAAAAAGGAATGATTTGAGGGTAAAAAGATTATTGGGGGTAAGAGGGTTTGAGAGAAAAGGTTTTTGAAGAGAGGAATTAGGTTTGAATGAGAAAAGAAAAACCCTGGTATCGCATTTATTCCAGCTTGCACACTCACGCATGTGCGCAAGAAGCCCAGGGGACAAAAATAGTTCTGCCATTTGCACATGTGTGCAAGTCTAGGCCATGCATGTGCCCAAGTCAAAAACCTAAAATTTTGGCTTCTAGAATTTGCTCACATGCACACCAATTAGTGTGCATGTGCGTAAATTAGCCCCTCTAAATGTGTGAATTCCATTCCTAACCACTCAAACCAATCCACAAAACCAAAAAACCACATTTTAGTCTGTTTAACTTGCATTTTAGGATGACATGCACACAAATAACACGGAAATGAAATAAAATAAAAGACAAACTCAAAAATGAAATTATAAAAGGACATGATTTGCCACCCATGCAGCACCTTGCTTATAGTCTTAGGCTCGACTTTGGCTCGTGAAATCAGGCATTGACTAGTAAATGGTTTCCCGTTCCTCAATGATTCCTCCATAGTTGTGCTTTACCCGGTGGCCATTAACTTTGAAATTTTCTTGGTTTCCTTTGAGCTCCACTGCTCCATACGGGATTGTCCACACTACTTCAAATGGTCTGAACCATCTTGACTTCAACTTTCTAGGGAACAATTTTAGTCTTGAATTGTACAATAAAACCATTTCCCCGATCTTGAATTCCTTGCCAAAAATATGCTTGTCGTGCCAATCCTTCGTCTTTTCCATATAAAGTTTTGCATTTCCATAAGCTTCTCTTTGAAATTCATCCAATACATTCATTCAAATATCAAAGTCATTTTTCCCTAGCCTTCTTTAAATCATAGTTGAGACCTTAGATCGCCCAATATTCCTTGTGCTCGATTTCAACCGGGAGATGACAAGCCTTTCCATAAACCATTCAATAAGGAGACATCCCAATTGGAGTCTTGAAGGTGGTCCTATATGCCTATAGTGAATCATCAAGCTTTTTGGACCAAACCTTCCTTGAAGAATTTACGGCTTTCTCAAGAATGCACTTCAACTCCCGATTGGACACTTCTACTTGTCTAAAAGTTTGCGGCTGATATGCTCGGGCTATCTTTCGGGTGATTCCATATTTGAACAAGACGGACTTAAATATAGAATTTTTGAAGTGTGATCCTCTGTCACTTATGATAGTTCGCAGGACATCGAGCCTTGAGAAAATGTTCCTTCTCACATAATTCACTACCACCTAGCATCATTGGTTGGTAGTGCCGCTGCTTCCACCCACCTGGATAGATACTACTGATAACTCTACGTAAACTAGAGTTATTTTCCTCTAAATTATAGCATTTTGATAGTTTAAATTTCAAAATTAGATAAGTAATTGAAGATTTTAGTTAATTTCTTTCATATGTATTTGTATTTTCGTTTTTGAATTAATTATGATAATTTTGTGTTAAATTTTTAATTTAATTAAGTGCTTAATGGTGTTAATATTATGCAGGTTAAAAATTAAAGGTTAGAAGCAGGAAGGAACAAAGCTCAAGGGACCAAATTGCAAAATGAAGGAAATGAAGATTGTTGGAAAGAGAGTCGACAACGCGGTCTCGACTGTTCCAGACCGCGATCTCAACTGTTCCAGACCGCGATCTCGACTCGGGAATTAGTGTTACTATTTTAGAGTCGAGATCACGGTCCCAAAACTTCCAGACCGCGATCTCGACTCGCTAAATGCTAAGTTGTAAGGGCAATTTTGTAAACTTCCAGGCCAAAAACCCTAATTTTGCCCTTGTATAATGTTGCACTATATAAGCTCTAAGTAGAATTAGTTTTTGAGTGAGTAGAGTAAGAGTAGATAGTTTAGAGTAGAGAGTTTTAGATAATTCTAGATAGATTAGGATAGCTTAAACTACAAGTTACTTTTTCAAATAGAAATTTCACTTTACTTTCATCTTAGATCTTCTTTAAATTTCTTGTCAAGTTTACATTTTTATTAGATAATCGTAGTAGATATAATTTTTAATTGCTTTCTTATCCATTTTAGTAAAAATTTCTTTGCTTTCAAATTAGGGTTTTTAGGAAAATTAGGGTTCTTATCAATTTCTTGCTTTCTATTTAAGAATTTTTATTTTCTAGCTTTAATTTCTAGTCAATTCTTAGTGGGTTTCTTTAACTCTAATCGAAAAATCCAAAAATATTTAATTTCCTAGTTTATCTTTATCAAATTTTTACTTTAGAAATGAATGCTTTTAGTATTAAATTTTTCTTTCTTCTTTAGTCTTTTTAGTTGATTGATTCTCTTGTTCTAGTTTTAGTCCTCTTAATTAGATTAAATTGGGTTAGAATTTAAATTATAGTTTTTATTAGAATAGTTCTATCATCTACCAATTGATTTAGCTTAACTACACAAATACCTTTAAACCTTGGTAATTGCATCCGACAATCCATGCGGGAACGATCCCTACTTCCGTTTGCTACTAGTTGACAACCGTATACTTGCGGGATGCCATCTAGTTAGTAGTAGGATTTAGGTGTTCGTTGAATTAACTAGATATGTTAAAAGAGCCATCAAGTTTTTGACGCCGTTGCCGGGGATTATCTTCGGTTTTTGCCAATATCAAGCGCTTTGTGGGTCGTGTAGATTAAGCACTTTAGATTAGTTTAATTTAGGTTTTAATTTTGTTGATTTTTATTTTTGATTTGGTTGTCTTCTGGAATTGACTTGGAATTCCAATTGACTATTTTCTTTGGTTGTGTAGTACATGGCAAGAGGAGCTCAAGAGCCATTCATTTGCTTAGACAAGGAAAGGGAGAAAGAGCAAAGTTCTTTGACAAATTTGAAGGTTGAGAAGGGTGCAACAAGAGCAAGAAAGGATAGAAATGGCACATGCTAATGCTCATCAAGGGAATGTGAATATGGAGAATGAAGAAGAAGAGGTAGGTGGAAATAATGGAATGGGTGGCTACAGGAACGAAAATGACATGAATGGGAATGGAATGCAGTTGATGGAGTATGCTTTACCTAATTTTGATGGGGCGAACTAATTCGTGATAGGGCAAAGTCATGGTTGCAATCCCATGCCCATGGAACATTCACCACTTGGAACCAACTTGCCCAAGAGTTCTTGGCGAAGTAATTTCCTCCCGCAAGAACCGCTAAATTAAGGAATAAGATTACATCGTTCAAACAAGATGTTTGTGAAAGCCTAGGGGAAGCATGGGAAAGATTCAAAGAGTTGCTAAAAAAATGCCCGCATCACGCCATTCCTTTGTGGCTTCAAGTTCAAACTTTTTATAATGGTTTACTTCAAGAGACGAAATCCATCGTAGATGCTGCTCCGCTGAGGGTTCTATCTCACATAAGACTCCAGAAAAAGCTCAAGAGTTGTTAAATAGGATGACATACAACCACTACCATCATGGACTGATAACTCCACCGGTGGTTCAATATCAAGCTAATCAAGCCAATGCAAGTAGTGGAGCGTTGAACCTAAACATGCAACACGCCCTTTTAGCTCAACAAAGCATGTTCATGAATGTGATGAATAACATGGCAAAGGCGTTGGAGAATCTAGGGAAACCTAGTAGTGTGAATGCGATGACTTCTTCTCTAACTCAACCAAGCATGACATGTGATTTTTGTGGAGCCGGCCATGCCAATAGGAATTGTGAGATACCATATGGGGCTAATGAGCAAATCAATTATGTGGCTAATCAATCTTCATTTCCAAGGAACCAATCCGGAGCTTATGGGAACACTTACAATCCGTCTTGGAGGAATCACCCAAATTTCTCATGGAGTAACACCAACAACCAATCCAATCCTCCTTACCAACAAGCTCAAACCCTCCACCTCAAAATGCCCAACACACTCAAGCCCCAAATTCCTCATCTAGACCTTATCAACCGCCACATCAAAGAAATGTCCAACCCAACTCATATCAAAATTTCCCCAATCCTTCTTTACAAAACCAACAACAAAGACCTCCTTTCCATTATGTAAATTCTTCCCAACCCATGTACCATGATCAATATGCTCCTAGAGAGAATTTGGGTGAAGAAGGTTGGAGAAGAAAAGCCGAGTATTTGAGAAGGGAATTGGATAGGAAAGCAGAAGAGCATAAAAGATATTATGAGAATTTGAAGGCTTCAACAAGAAATTTTGAGATTCAATTGGGGCAATGGGCAAGGTTGAATAATGACAACCTATTGGGGCATTTCCGAGTGATACTATTCCAAACCCCAAGGAGCAATTCAATGCCATAACCTTAAGGAGTGAAAAAGAATTGGTTGAATCTAAGGAGAAGAAAAAGTGGAGGAAGAAAGCAAAGATCAAAAGTCCACCATGTAGTTTAAATTTAAAAAGAAGAAGTTGATAATGAAGCCAAGAAGGATCAAAAGAATGAGATCAAGGAATCCAAGAAGAAACATGTGGAGGAACCTTTGAAGATAGATCCATCAATAAAAGTGCCATACCCTGAAAGACTCGTTGATCCAAGAAAGGAGGAAAAAGAGAAGCAATTCAACCATTTCTAGGATATGTTGAAAAAGATTAATGTCAACATTCCTTTGATTGATATCCTCACCAAGATGCCCAACTATGCTCGTTTCATAAAAGTGCCATTGTTCAAAGGCGATTACCTCCTAAACTCAAGGATCCCGGTAGTTTTATGATACCGGTGAATGTTAGACGAAAAACGTGGCATCGATCACTTTGTGATTTGGGGGCAAGCATAAATATCCTGCCAAAGGCCATTTATGACAAATTAGGGATCAATAATGTCAAGCCAACTAATATCACACTCCAATTGACAGATTTATCCGAGAGGAAACCGTATGGCTTGTTGGAAGTGATGTGCTTGTACAAGTTGAAAAGTTGGTATTTCCCGTTGATTTCTTTGTGCTAGATACGGGTGAAGAGAGTGAGATTCCATTGATTCTAGGGAGGCCTTTCTTGTCGACCACTGATGTATTAATTGATGTGCACAAAGGGAAGTTGATCTTACGAGTTGAAAATGAATCAATTGAATTTGATATGTTTGAATACAATGATAATATTCCCATTGTTGAAGAGAAATGTGCTAACCAATCTCTTAATTCTATCCTTGCTAGGTCAAATGAAGAGCAAAATGAAGTGAGCCAAGTCAATTTGCTCAATAAAGTGTTGGAAATAAAGGAAAATTCGAGAAATGAATTAAAAGAAAAACCACCCGACAAGGGATGTGTGTTGATGAAGGATGAAGAGAGTTTTGCAAAGAATAAGCACAATGGTGATATCAAGAAATTAAGAAGGCATAAAAAGAAAAGAAAATGGTTTGAGAAACAATTGGAGATGTTAATTGGGGCACTAGCGGATCATGGCTAAGGCTAGAAAGAAATGACTTGTGCATGGAAAACCCGAAAATCAAGCTTTAATCATGAAGAAAAAGGGGATAAAACTTTTTCCATGGAAACCAAAAGGGAAAGGAGGATCAATCATCCTCAATTACTTGTAATGAGGGTCATGCCATAGTCAAGCTAGTGACTATACAAGAACGCTTCTTGGGAGGCAACCCAAGTCTTTAATTTAGTTTTGATTTCTTTCTTTTGGTGTGATTTTTAATTGTCTTGATTGTGAGTAAATTGGTTTGAATTAGGTTAGAATTTTTGTTAAAAAAAAAAAATTTTGAGTTTTTAAGTTGAATAAATGGTGCTAAAGAATGAGTAAAAATTGTCATCCTAACTTGTATTTTTTGTTTGTAGGTTATCCTTGCAAATGGAGAAAAGTATTCAAGAGTGAAGCAAATTCGGCTAAGTGTAAAAAATTCACTTTGAAGAAGTTGAGCTCGAGACCGCGGTCTCAACGTCAAACTTCTGGAGGGTAATAATCAATAGACATTTGGATCGAGACCGTAATCTCAAAATTGAGATCGCGGTCTCAAACCCAAACTTCTGCAAAGGCATTTTTTATGCCGAGTCGAGACCGCAGTCTCAAAAGTTCCAGACCGCTGTCTCAACTCTAAACTTCTGCAAAGGCTTATTTTACACCGAGTTGAGACCGCGGTCTCAAAACTGAGACCACGATCTCAATATCAATCCAGACCGCGATCTCAAAACTGAGACCACGGTCTCGACTGCCAGAAAATTATTAAAAGCATCGACTTCGTCTTTTCTTCTCACAAACTGTCTCTATTCCTCTTCCCTCTTTCGAAAACCCTAACCCCAAATCCTCCAATTCTTCTTTCATCTTCACCAAAAATCACCAAAAACTCCACACCCACCACTAATTTCACTTTGTTTTTCTATAGGAACATCAAAGCAACCACCTTTTTGAAGATTTGTGGAAGAAATTTGGCTTCAAGGGGGATTGACATAAAGGCAATTTTTGGAGAATTGTTCAACTGAAAAAAAAAAAAAAAAAGAACGGGTAATATCTTTCCTTGAATTATATTCAAATTTTAAAGACAATTGTGGAATTTGGTGGATTAATTTGTGAAAAAATTGGGGTATTGAATTAGTGAATTGTGGACAAGTAATAGGGGCTAATTTGTGCTAGAAGAATTTTGAATTATCCGATTGTTGAAATTCTTGGTTTGAATTGTGATTGAATTGAATTGAAATATTTGAACAATTGTTGGGAATTCGGATTGTGATTTGTTGGTGTTGAATTTTGCTTGAAAGTTGGCTTTTTGAATTAGTGATTGAATTCCATTTAGAATATGACGAGAGAGGTTTATGGCAGTGCTGAGAGAAGGGTGAGAATGAGAGGGAGAGGGACTGGTTCAAGAAAAAGGAAATCGGGAAAGGGGACAAGCGGAGAAGAGGGATCGAAACAACCATTTGAGGGTGGTGATCAAATTGAACCTCAATTCTTGAGTTATAGAGCTCAACATTTATTCAAAAGTAACGAGAAGCATGAGGTAATTAGAGAGAGAAACTTTGACCTAACCATGCATTGGGGAGTATACGAAGATTCTTGGAGAATGATAGAAGAACAAATTAGGTCAAGGAATTGAAAGGGTTTTAACGCTCAGGTTGACCCCGGGGCTACCCGGTTAGTCAAAGAATTTCAATGCAATTTATGTGAGTTAGAAGATGGCAAGGTACGCATGCGGGGGGTTTTGGTAAATTTTGGTGCCGATGTGATTAACGCAAATTTTAACATATCCCCCCCCGGTACCTTCTAGTCAATACTTGGCATTTTTGAACAATATAAATAAGGACATGGATGCAATCAAAGGTGCCATTTGTGATAGGAGGGTAGAGTGGATTAAGAGTACTTCTTCTGCCATGGAATTAAAATTTCCTCGTCAAGGACTCTCATTAGTGGCTAAGTTGTGGTTTTATTTCATTAGTAGCCACATTTGGGGGTCCAATGCAGTGAGTTTTATACAGAGGGACAAGGTACTCTATACATAGTCTATTAGTCTATGCCATCATGACTGGGATCCCGGTGAATATTGGTCACCTAATTAGACAGGGGTTTTTAGAGAGTGGAAGGTCGGGACGACCTATATTTTATGCCCCTAGTCTAATTCACCATCTTTGCATAATAGCTGGTTGCCCAATTGGTCTTTTGGAGTCATTGACACATCCTAGAGGGAGGATCAATCAGGAATATGTCTATAGGATGGTGAGAGAATATGAGAAGTACCACCAAGATCTGACTCTCCCTGCCAAGCCACAGCCACAGCCTCAACCTCCACCGCCTCAGAGAACTTCAATGATTCCGATACCCCCCGGGTGTAGTATTCAATGCTCCGGTAAGTGAAAAAGAAAGGAACGATCTACAGGGGTACTGGTCGTACAGTCAATTGGTGATGCACAACAACTTGACCATTATTGGAGAAGCTTTAAGGGTGACTTCATTAGGTACTTGGGTCCAGCCACCATCTCTTCCGGCATGGCACTTTGGTCCACCTCGTGGACAGTACTATGCTACACCACCGGCGGCTACCACAAATCATGAGGGATCTAGCCACGCGGGTGCCACTGGAGGGGACATAGATAATGATCGCGAGGAGGCCCAATCTAGTGATGCAGAAGAAGGTCAAGATGAGATTGAATGAAGAGAAGAAGTCACCATTTGTTTGTGCATGAAAGAAGACCAGCCTTCACATTGAACTAAATTGATGGATGATGATGATTTTTCTTGTTTTCATTGGACACCATAGTTTTTAATTACTTTATATTATGTTTGTTTTATTTTCAGTTTTTGGAATTGAAGAATTTTAGTTTTTCTTTCTTTTAAGTAGTCTGGCTAATGGCCTTAAGCTAATGCCAAGTGATACATTTTGATACTTTATGGATGAAATTTCTGTTGGATTATTAAACTTACACTTGGTAAAGTTTGGTTACTGCCTAATAAGAGTAATATGGCTAAGGGCCCTAAGCTGATGC
This sequence comes from Cinchona pubescens, assembly GCA_025175665.1. Classification (NCBI taxonomy): domain Eukaryota; kingdom Viridiplantae; phylum Streptophyta; class Magnoliopsida; order Gentianales; family Rubiaceae; genus Cinchona; species Cinchona pubescens. Next base: position 369,874 of record JANKKI010000125.1, read on the forward strand.
CATCTTTGCATTTGTTGATGAGTTGAATGGAATATTGATCTTGTTATTTTTTGAAACTTACTTGGTGAGATGCATGGCATGGTTGCCCTTAACATTTTTTACTCAATTTTAATTCTAGGATTAAAAGTAGGACGTAGTTTAAGTAGTTTTCAATATTTTTGGGTTTTGTCGTGATGTTTAATTTTGGGTGAGTGGAAGGATGATTTATTCATCAACTTGAATAAAAGAGACAAGTTTGGGGGTTTTTATCTTTTTGTGTTGGAAATGGTCATTCTATATATTTTGTTGCCACTTGATGATTAATGGTGTATAAGTTGATCAAGAGGTACTCAATGATGATAATTTTGATGTTCAATGCCTTGTGAGTGAAGTATATGATTGATTCTTTTCAAGAATTTTTGTGTGAGTGAGTAGTTCATTTGCAATATAAAGAATTCATAAATTTGGCATAGCTATTTTTCAAAAAGAAGTGCTGAAATTTTAGGAAAATTTATTTGAAATATTATTTCTTATCAAATCACTTATATTACGAGGTTGATGAACTTTCTTTTTGGAAAGAAATGAGTTAAATGAGGTAGAAGGAATTTTGGGACATTTCGTGTGTTTGCATAGGGAATGTTCTTCTAACTTGTGAATAATTGGTATTCGAGATTAATTTTTGGTACATTTCACTCCTTTTCCTTGGTTTAGGACCGAAAAAAAAATTAGGATAAGGCGAGTACGGGATTCCGACATGTACCCATGTTGTTCCGAAATAAGCCATTAGAGTAGTAATAATTTATGTCTACTCCGACATGTACCCATGTTGTTTCTCCGAATTAAGCCATTAGGAATTGCATTTTTCGTATACCAATAAGTTAAGCAGTAAATGTTTGTAATACTTATCATTAATCTCATATTACTTATTCCTTGTTAGAGGATTATTCCCGAAATGTGTGACAATTGCATTTAAGTTGATTCCTAATTGAACTTCTATTTTCATAATGCTTAGTCGAGAGAGTTGATTAACTTTATAATATTTGTGATTTGAGAAGTAATGATGTTTCAAATGACCACCAAAGAACTAAAACTTTTGGTAACTCTTTTCGAGAATGGTAATGCTTGGTGATGTGAAATCTTGTGTAGTGAATGAAATTGTGCTTCTTTGTAAAATGAAATTTCAATTTTTGGATTGATTTACCCATATTCTTCGCATGTCATGTAGTGTTGAACATTTCTTGAGGGATCACTTAATTATTCTAAGTACATCCATGATTCATCAAGTATCACGTCAGCTTCGGAGGTGTTTAAATGTTTGAATGTTAGTAGGTTTCATTTATCGTTAAACTTTGTTTTGCTCGGGACTAGCAAAACGTTAAGTTTGGGGGTGTGATAACTCTAGTAAACTAGAGTTATTTTCCTCTAAATTATAGCATTTTGATAGTTTAAATTCTGAAATTAGATAAGTAATTGAAGATTTTAGTTAATTTCTTTCATATGTATTTGTATTTACGTTTTTGAATTAATTATGATAATTTTGTGTTAAATTTTTAGTTTAATGGTGTTAATATTATGCAGGTACTTAAAAATTAAAGGTTAGAAGATGGAAGGAACAAAGCTCAAGGGACCAAATTGCAAAATGGAGGAAATGAAGATTGTTGGAAGGAGAGTCGAGAACGCGGTCTCGACTGTTCCAGACCGCGATCTCGACTCGGGAATTAGTGTTACTATTTTAGAGTCGAGATCGCGGTCTCAAAACTTCCAGACCGCGATCTCGACTCGCTAAATGCTAAGTTGTAAGGGCAATTTTATAAACTTCCAGCCCATAAACCCTAATTTTGCCTTGTATATTGCTGCACTATTTAAGCTAAGTAGAATTAGTTTTTGAGTGAGTAGAGTAAGAGTAGAGAGTTTTAGATAATTCTAGATAGATTAGGATAGCTTAAACTATAAGTTACTTTTTCTAATAGAAATTTCTCTTTACTTTCATCTTAGATCTTCTTTAAATTTCTTGTCAAGTTTACATTTTTATTAGATAATCGTAGTGGGTTTTTCGTAAGCTTCAAGTAGATATAATTTTTAATTGTATTAATCTTTCTTATCCATTTTAGTAAAAATTTCTTTGCTTTCAAATTAGGGTTTTTAGGAAAATTAGGGTTCTTATCAATTTCTTGCTTTCTATTTAAGAATTTTTAATTTCTAGCTTTAATTTCTATTCAATTCTTAGTGGGTTTCTTTAACTCTAATAGAAAAATCCAAAAATATTTAATTTCCTAGTTTATCTTTATCAAAGTTTTACTTTACAAATGAATGCTTTTAGTATTAAATTTTTCTTTCTTCTTTAGTCTTTTTAGTTGATTGATTCTCTTGTTCTAGTTTTAGTCTTAATTAGATTAAATTAGGTTAGAATTTAAATTATAGTATTTATTAGAATAGTTCTATCATCTACCAATTGATTTAGCTTAACTACAAAAATACCTTTAAACCTTGGTAATTGCCTCCGACAAACCTTGCGGGAACGATCCCTACTTCCCTTTGCTACTAGTGGACAACCGTATACTTGCGGGATGCCATCTAGTTAGTAGTAGGATTTCAAAGGTGTTCGTTGAATTATAACTAGACGTCTTAAAAAAGCCATCAACTACCACAAGAATGAATTTGTTGTTGTGCGATGGTGGAAAGGGGCCCATAAAATCAATTCCCCACTATTGAAAACTTTGCGAACTAAGATATTGTTCTACGGCATTTCATCTCGTCTAGAAAAGTTACCGGCATGTTGGCATTCATCTCATTGTAGCACAAAGTCACTTGCATCTCGAAATAATGTTGGCCAGTAGGGCCCACTCTGAAGGATCTTCGCCGCCGTCCTTTGAGAGCCATGGTGCCCTTCTATCGATGAAGAGTGACAATGATGTAAAACACTTTTTAATTTCACTTTCCAGAATACATCTACAAATCACTTGGTCTTTACACCAGTGGTATAGATAAGGGTCATCCAAAATGTACTACTTTATCTCTGAAGGGAAATTTTTCCACTAATTTTTGTCCATAGTAGATGGGATCACCTTGGCCATGAGGAAATTAATAATATCCACGTACCAAATGATGCACTACATTCCACTCCCATCAAGTGCTCTTTCAGAAAGGTCTCATTGATCGGAACCACCTTACCTATTTCCGCCTCCAATTGCTCTAATCTTGATAGGTGGTTTGCCACTGTGTTCTCAACTCCCCTTCTTATCTACCACCTCCTAGTCAAATTCTTGCAATAGTAAAATCCCCCTGATTAGTCTAGGTTTTGCATCATTTTTAGTCAATAAGTAATTAAGAGCCGCGTGATCTGTATGAACAATCACCTTATTACCTGTGATATATGACCTAAACTTATCAAATGCAAATATTACTGCTAGCAATTCTTTTTCATTGGTGGAATAGTTCATTTGAGCTTCATTAAGGATAAGGCTAGCATAGTATACCACATGCAAGACTTTATATTTCTTTTGACATAAAACCGTTCCCACGGCATAGTTGTTTGCATCACACATTAACTCAAAGGGCAAATTCCAATTTGGAACAACTATGTCTGGTACGGTAATCAAAGCTTTTTTCATCTGCATATTTTCAAAAGCAGACAAGCATTCATCAATAAAATCAAAAGTTACATCTTTTTGCAACAAAGTACATAAAGGGCGAGAAATCAAAGAAATTTTTTTAATAAAACGTTGCTGAAAACTGGCATGACCAAAAAAGCTCCTCACCCCCTTCACATTAGTAAGAGGAGGCAAATTTTCAATGACTTATACTTTCGACTTCTCTACTTTTATTCCATTAGCCGAAATTCAACGGCCTAACACAATCCCTTCTTTTACCATGAAATGACACTTTTCCTAGTTTAGTGCCAACTCATATCTTTCTAAAACACAAGCAAGACCATAAAAACATGAATCAAAAGAATCACCAAAAACATTGAAATCATCCTTGAAAATCTCAATAAATTTCTCAATCATGTCATGGAAAATAGCAAGCATGTATCATTGGAAAGTGCTAGGAGCATTGCACAACCCAAAAGGCATACGTCGGTAAAAAAAAGTTCCATATGGACAAGTAAAAGTGGTTTTCTCTAATGATCTTCAGGGGCAATGGCTATTTGGAAATACTCTGAATAACCATCGAGAAAGCAATAAAAAGCATGTCATGATAGACGCTGAAGTATTTGATCAATGAACGACAAGGGAAAATGGTCTTTCCTAGTGGCTTCGTTAAGTTTCCTATAGTCAATGCAGATCCGGCACCCCATCACTAATCTAGAGCGAATTAAATCATTTTTCTCATTTAAAACTACCGTGATCCCCCTTTTCTTTGGAACAACTTAAGTCGAGTTTATCCATTCACTATCACTTACAGGATAAATGATCCCGTCGTCTAGTAATTTGAAAACTTCCTTTTTAACTGCCTCTTTTAAAGCTGGATTTAACCTTTTTTGAGGTTGTCCAGTTGGCTTGTAATTATCATTAAGGAGTATTTTTTGCATGCAAACTGAAGGGCTTATTCTTTTTATGTTCTCAATGCTCCATGCAATTACCTAATGATGTTTTTTAAGAACAAAAATCAATTAGCCAAATTTAACGTCTGAGTAAGTGAAGCACTCACAATGACAGGATATGTATCATGTTCTCCAAGAAAAATATTTTTGAGATGAGAAGAAAGTAGTTTCAGTTCAACCTTGGGGGGTTCATTGGTTGGAGACACCCATTTACCTTTACACTTCAACTTGTTCTCTTCCTCAACTTCCTCCAACTCCTCTTTTTGAGTGCTTTCTTGTTCACTAGACTCCACATCTTTATGGATGTCTTCTATGTCTTTGGTATCATCCTTCACATATTTTTTTGTAAAAATCCATAAACAAATCATCAATGATATCAACACTCATCACATAGTCATATTTTGAAGGAAAATTAAAAGAATAAAAAATGTTAAATAACACAATGTCATCATTGACTCTAAATTGTAGATTTTTAGCTTGGACATCTATGATGGCTCGTCTTGTGGCCAAGAAAGGTCTTCCTTGAATTAACAAGGTTACCACACCTTCCTCTATGTCGAGCACTATGAAATCTGCCGGTAAGATTATTTTTCCTGTCAACTTTGATGATGAGCTCCTCGACCACTCCTACTGGTTGCCTAACACTTCCATCGGCCAATTGAAGAGTGACGTTTGTAGGTTTGAGTCCTCCATTCAACTTCTTGTAAGTGGAATAAGACATACGGTTGATGGAGGTGCCCAAATCACTAAGGACACTTCGAAATGTTGCTCCTCCTATCTCACATAGGATGAATGAGCCAGGATCCTTAAGCTTGGGTAGAAGATTCATTTGAATGATGGCACTGCATCCTTTGTTTAAGCACAAAATCTCATCCCCCATTAGCTTCCTCTTGCTTGATAGAATCTATTTCATGAACTTGGAATAGCTGGACATGTTTCCAATAGCCTCAATGAAAGGAATGTTAATTTCAATCTCTTCAAAAATTTCCAAAAATTTCTTGAATTTCTTGGTTTCTCATCCTCCTTTATACGTTGAGGGAAAAGAATACTTACCTGCTTACCTGGTGAAGTTGAGAGGTCCTTAGCTTTACCTTGTTGGTCAATAGATTGGATCCTTGGTAGGTTGTTCTTGATCATCATTGCTCTTGAATCCTCTCTCTTTTCCTTTGCCTCACTTTTCTCCACAGTCCTTGCGTCATCCTCGTTAACTTTCCTTGGTTCCACAGTTCTACCACTCTTTAAGGTAACTACTTGCACTTGCTCCCGCCTATGGGTATTATCTCTTGGGTTTGGAATGGTGTCACTTGGCAATGCCCTAGCCGGTCTCTCATTATTTTGTTGAGCTAGTTTTACCAACTATAGTTCCATGTTCCTTGTAGAAGTTTGCAAATTCTCATACTCTCTCCGCAAAGCTTCAAAGTCCCTCCTCAAATTATCCCCAACGGATTGATCACGATTTACATATGGAAGATAATTGGGTTTTTGAGGTAAGAGTTATAGTGGTGGAGATTGGTATGAGTTATTCGGTTGAGATAGAAAATTTTGAAAATTCCTCTAGTGAGATGGTTGATATGGTCGAGAGGATGAAGTTTGGTTTGAAAATTCTGATTGTATTGGCTGGTTAGGTTGGAAGGATGGAATTTGAACATTGTTTTGATTCTTCTAAGAAAAATTGGATGGTTGCGCCAAGATGGGATGTGGGTGTTTCCATACAAACTAGGCAGATTCCTTGACCTAGAATTCTGATTGGCAATGAATTGAGCTTGCTCACCTTGTGGCATGGGTTCACAAAGGCCATTTTGATGGTTTCCTCCACCCAAATCACAAGCTAAGATCCCTTGAGGTGCTGAATATGTGAAGTTCACCGGATTCCTTCCCAAATTTTCCAGGGCCTTTACCAGATTGGTCATCATATTCAACATCATGCCTTGTTGAGCTAACAAGGCATCATTGAGATTAATCATACCTCCTTACTGGGCATTAACTTGATGGATTCGTTATTGTTGTTATTGCCTAGCTAAATGAGTAAATGTTCCATGATAGTAATACATTGATGCCATCCTCTCCAACAGTTCTTGTGTCTCTTCTGGAGTTTTAAGAGGAAAAGCGCCTCCTGCACTTGCATCAACGATCAATCTCGTCTCCAGAAATAATCCCTTATAGAATCTGTACCTGTAGCCAAAATGAAATGGCATGATGCGGACATTTTCTAAGAAACTCCTTGAAGTTCTCCAATGCTTTACTTAGGCCCTCCCCAGTGATTTGTTTGAATGATATAATGTCTATGCAGAGCTTTGCAGTTCTTAATGGCAGAAAGCACTTGGCCAAAAATTCTTGAGCTAACTAATTCCACGTGGTAAAAGTACCTTATTGGAATGATTTCAACCAAGCCTCTCCTCTATTCCTCAGATAAAACAGAAAGCTCTCATTCGAATACAGTCTAGATGTACTCTATTGTATTTAAATGTGTCAATGACTTCTTCAAAATTCATCAAGTGAGCATAGGGATCCTCGTTTGGCCCACCTCCAAACATAGCGTGGGTTTGGAGCATTTGAATCAAAGCTGGCTTGATCTCAAAGTTTTTGGCTTGTATGGGTTCGGGTAATGCTAGAACTCGCACCCTCTGACAAAATTTGGTATTGCATAGTCTCGAAGGGGTCAAGGATTAGCAGTTCCTCTATTGCCATGATTACCTGCAAAGCTCTTGCCATGATTTGGATTCTCCATTATATTCTCTCCTTAGCTTCATTCTTTTAGTTTTCTACGGTTTCTGGTTCGTTCAATCTCCAAATCACCTAGATGTAGTAGTTGGTTGGAAGAACGAGTATTTTTTTAATCAAACACCTGACCAGGTAGAAAATTTATTAAATATTAACAAGTTTTAAGATGGCGAATGTAAGGGTAGACTCTGGCATCACAATCCTTTTATAAAATAAGGAATTGTGTCTTGGTTGTACTTGACATACGAAGAATTTCTAATATCCTCATTTGCTAAACAATCAGCAATTTTGTTTGCCTCTCCAAATACATGGGTAAAAGAAAATTTCCTACCTACTAAGAACTCCTCAATGAATTGAATTTGTGTATCAATGCTCCATAATGGAGCATCTTTACTATTCAAAATATTGACTAGAGTCTAGATCATTTAACCAATCTCCACCTCCGCTGCTTGTAATTCAATGTGCCACACATTGTAAGTCGATCCACAAGTTCCATTGCCTCGGCTTGCAAGTTGGTTTACTGGCTGTAGTAGTTGGAAAACGCCTAGATAAGTTGTCCATTATGATCTCTAAGAATTCCACCTCCAGCTGCCATACCCGTATTACCTTTGGAAGCACCATCAACATTCAATTTGAAGAAGCTGAGAGGAGGACTCTCCCATTTAATAGCCAATGCTTACCTTGGTTTGATTTGAATCAATTGACTACAAATGCCTCTCAAAAGTAGAAGATCATCAGATCCACCACACTTGTAAAGGATAAATAAAGGAAATATCTTTCAGATAAGAGCAAATATCAACGATTATCCAAGTTGCACTGATTGTCGCTCCTTCAAAGATTACCTTGTTTCTTTCTTTCCATACAAACCAGCAAATTATTCATGGGACAATTTTGTGAATTGCACCAATTGTGGCCAAAAGAATAGATAGGCCCACCACCAAGAACTTAATTTGTCCAGAATGAGTATTGATGGAGGAAACGTCAACTCCAACCAAGCTTCAAAAAAACTCCAAATTTGCTTTGTTATTTCACACATACCACGAATAAATGATCAGAAGATTCCTTATTATCACAAAAGTAGCATTTGGAAGCTAACAAGAAACCAATCTTGGAAAGTATATCATCTACAGGAAGTTATTTTTTCAACAGTCTCCACATGAAGATGGAAATTTTCAGCTAGAGTCTCTCATCCCAAATCATTTCCTACAGAATGACACTGCTTTTGAAGGGAAAGTAGAAGAGATTGAAAAAGAACCCTTGGCTGCCCTTATGAATTTTTAGCCATACTAAAAAGCTGCCCTATTGAGTTCTCAAATTGAGAGGGAAAAACCATAAGATTTTTGATGGATGTGGTTTTTTCCTTTGTGAAAATAACAATATCATCTGCAAAAAGCCACATCGTCAAATGCTCTCGATATTTCATCTCTTTCGAAGGTAGTGAAAGGTTTTAGTATCAAACTATGGTGGAAATTTTGCAAAGGTCATTCACTTTGGTTCACCTTCCTTCAAGGTAGATATCTTAGAGGCCAGTACCATCCTTTTTCAGTCAATGAGTCATCTGGAGATTCATTTACATGGAATAGAATGTTGAGAGCCAGAGATGAAGCGGGAAAACATATCTTATTCTTGATAAGAAGTGCACATTGTTCCTTTGGTTTGACCCTTGGATTGAACAAGGACCTCTATCTCACATGGTGGAGCAAGTGTATGATAAACATCTCACGGTTGCACAAGTGTGGAAGTCTAACGGTTGGGAGCTTTCCTCACTGGATGCAAGATATTCCAATGAAGAACTGGCAAATATTGGTAAAATCCTCAAGGAGAAGGTAATTTCCTTGAAAGATCAACCGGACCAACTTATTTGGACCATAACAGCCAAGGGTTCTTTCTCAATCTCTTCTACTTTCCCTTCACAAGCGTTGTCATTCTCTAGGAAACCATGATTTGGGATGAGAGACTCCAGCGAAAAATTTCCATCGTCATGTGGAAATTGATGAAAAAACGGCTTCCACTAGATGATATACTTTCCAAGATTGGTTTCTCATTAGCTTCCAAATGCTACTTTTGTGATAATAAGGAATCTCCTAATCATTTATTCGTGGTTTGTGAAACAACAAAGCAAATTTGGAGTTTCTTTAAAGCTTGGCTGGAGTTGACGTTTCCTCTATCAACACTCACTCTAGACATTCTTGGTGGTAGGCCAATCATCTTTCAGCCACAATTGGTGCAATTCACAAAATCTTCCCATGCATAATTTATTGGTTTGTGTGGAAAGCAGGAAATAAAGTAATCTTTGATGAAGTGACGATCAATACAACTTGGATCATCGTTGATATTTGCTCTTATCTGAAAGATATTTCCTCTATTTATCCTTTTACAAGGTTGGTGGAAGCTGATGATCTTTTGCTTTCAAGAGGCATTTGCAGTCAATTGATTCAAATCGAAACTGAGGAAAGCATTGGCTGTTAAATGGGAGAATCCTCCTTTCAGCTTCTTCAAATTGAATATTGATGGTGCTTCCAAAGGTAATTCGGGTATGGCAGCTAGAGGTGGAATCCTTAGAGATACTTATCAAAGTGTTTTCCAACTGTTACTACCGGCAAACCAACTTGCAAGCCAAGGCAATGGCACTTGTGGATGGACTTAAGTTGTGTGGCACCTTACAATTACAAGTAGTAGAGATGGAGATTGATTCACTAATTCTAGTCAAGATTTTGAATGGTAAAGCTGTGCCATTATGCAGCATGGATACACAACTTCAATTCATTAAGGAGTTCTTAGTAGGTAGGAATATTTCCTTTATCCATGTATTTAGAAAGGCAAACCAAATTGCTGATTGTTTAGCAAATGAGGGCATTAGAAATTCTTCCTATGTTGAGTACAACCAAGACACAATTCCTTATTCTATAAAAGGATTGTTGATCTTGGATGCTAGAGGCTACCCTTCAATACATTCACCATTATAAAACTTGATGATTATCAAATAAGTTTTCCACCTGGTTGAGTGTTTGATTAAAAAAAAAAAAAAAGTTGCAAGCCAGAAGGAATCTCTTCGGGAAAATTGTCCTCGAATTCCTACAAAAGAGATTTAAAAGATCCTGGCAAGGCCATATCAAGGTCTTACTGCACAAAATAACTTTCTTTGAATATAAGATGGCTGTTTGGACCTTATTGAACCCTACAAAGAAATTCGATTTCTTTTTCAATTTCTTTCCTTTAGAATTTTTAGATTTAACCAATTCACTATTAGTGTTTCATTAGGGTTTTCCACGTTCTTACCCTTTTTCAATTCATCTTTTTCTTTGTAATACTCAACAAATAAGTCCTTTGTGTACAATCGTTCCTTACTCACTTGATAAAGAGGTAGAGGTTTATGTACAATCTTTTGGCCATCTTTAAAGAATATATACATATTAAATAGCCATCATGCTTAGTGTGTTTATCAAATTGTCGTAGGTGTCTTCCTAACACTATGTGACTTTCTTGCACTGGAAGAACATCACACAAAATTTCATCCTTATATTTTCTAATAGCTAATGACACTAAAACTTGTTTAGTCAATTTAACTTCTCCACATTCATTAAGCCATTGAAATTTACACGGACGTGGATGTTTTTGACAATGCAAACTCAATTTATCGACTACTAATTTACTAACAACATTAACATAACTACTACCATCTATGATCAAACCAGATGCATGATTTTGAAACACAAACTTAGTGAAGAAAATATTCTCACATTGTACCTCATTTTAGTCATCCTTGAATTGAGCGTGAAGTGCCCTGAAAATCACCAAGGCAGGTATCTTAAAAAGATCTTCTTGCTCATCATCACTGGGATCTTCCAATTCTGGCATTGAGTCATCTTTGTCGTCGCTTCCTTCACATATAACTTCATTTCCCTGCATGAAAAGTACACGCTTATTGGGACATTCATTTGCATAGTGACCTGGACCCAAACCATCAATGATAACACTTAATATTTCTAATGTGTTTAGAAGTGTTAGAAGATGCACCTACAACCAAAGAATCCGTAGGATGTTTAACAGGTCTATTTTTGAATTCATTAGTTTTAGGGTTAGTTGGTCTATTTTGAGTTGGATTAGGCTGAGAAGGATTATTAGACCAATTTGTATGCCAATTAGAACTAGACACAACCTTAGGCTTACCTATACTTTTAAGTTGGCTTTCTACTTTTATTGCTTTTCTGATCATGTCTTGCAATTCAACATAACGATACAACTCTATAATGTTCACAATTTTCCTATTAAGTCCACACAAGAATAGAGTCATTGTGGCTTCATGATCCTCAACTACATTAGCCCTAATTAAACACCTTTGATGGAAATATAACGATACTCTTCTACAGATTTATTACCTTGTCTAAAAGTTTGCAATGTTCGATGGAAATCATGATGATATGTAGAAGGTACAAATCTTTTGCATAATGCAGCTTTTAAGGATGTCCCAATCATTAATTTTTGTTTTTTCTCACCTAATTCCACTTGTTTTAAATTGATCCCTCCACTCTAAAGCATAGTCACTAAATGAAGCTACCACTAATGTTTTAGAGTAATTATGACAGTCAAAAATTGTCTCTATCTTTTTTTCTATTCGAGGTAAACATTAGGATTGAGATTATCTTGAAATGTACGGATAGTCAATTTAATGTCACCAATATCGTCGTTAACACTACCACCATCCTGAACACGTCAGCGATTCCTTGATCAGGCACCTAATTATACAATTTGTCATTAGATTTGTAGTCATTGGAATCTTTATTAAGGTACGTACCTTGACAAGCATGTCTCATCATGTAAGCATAAGGCTCAGCTCGACCAGCTTGCTGAGTTTGCTCATTCTATCCTTTAGTTAATGTATCAAGATAGCGTTGAATACTTTCATGAGACATCTCCATTTCGCCTACATGAGCTTCCAAGGCATTAACCCTTGAGCACTCTCCATATTGAGATCTCTATCTTAAACTTGCAAAAAAAACCAAAAGAAATAAGGAATTTTGAGAATTAGGGTAACTAAAATAAAGAAGGATCTCACGGCATTCCCTTAGTGTTTATGCTCAAATTTGAAGATGTCACACAATTTCTCTCGTGTTTCACTCAAATCCAAGGCTTTTACCCTCGAATGAGTAACCACTCTTGCCTTTTTCCCCTCGTATAAATTCTCCTCAAAGTCTTTCGAAAACTTGACAAGTATGGCAAGAATGACATAATTACTAATACTTTGGAACACAATTAATAATTATAAACTTAGGAGGCAAAGAAATGACAAAGTAATGATGGATCGATTTAACAAGGAATGCACACAAAGTGCTTCTAGAAAGCCAAAAATAAGATGGTCAAATAAAACTTGGGTTTTGAGTTTGAGAAATTACTCAAGTGGGAATTGGGAAATTTTTGGGTTTTTAAAATTTTATTATACTGAGAGATAGAATTAGGGAAAAAATGGAAGAAAGAATTTTTTTGACTTTATACCCGAGGGCAAGAAGCAAAGAAAATTTAGTGCAAATCCTAGCAATAAAAGAATTTAAGACAATTCTTGAAGAGAGATGGTTTATAGCATGTATTCCAAGATGGAAAGGATTTAAGTTGGTGATATTGTCCAACTAAACACAAGAATTCAAGTTCTGCCAGTTTAAGTGAACAAGGAAAAACAACAATTTTTATAGTACAAAACCACCTTGCAAACCCTATTTTACTAGGGCATCAGAATCCTTTTTTTTTACCAGGTTATTGCACGAATTTCCGGCACCAAAAAGTTAGAACAAGATCAAAGAAACATGCACAAGAGCAATAAAGCTTTGAAGAACAAAAACACCGAAGAAACCCTAATTGATTATTGTTTTTGAGTATGGTTTTTTTTAATATCAAGATGAACAAGAACAAGCTGAAATTTATTTTTAAACTAGAGTCGACCAAGAAACTATTAAAGCAATAGGATATAATTTCAAAAGATTTTTGAGAACAGAAGAAAAGCTTAATGTGTTTTAGGGAATGAAAAGCTCTGACGCCACTCTGATGTGAATCCTGCAGTTAAACTAACGAGACTCGAAATTGAATGCGGAACCAAGAACACTCTGAAGACACAATTCACAAGATTGAATCTCAAAAATATGGTCTTGGGAAACCCTAAGGGGTTCGACCAAGATGAAAACAGAAGAAACAAGGAAAACAAGAAAATTTAGCAACAAAGAAATGAAAACACAAACCCCTACTTGATGGATTTAAACCCTTTCATTAAGAAATCTAGAATTTAAAGATATATGTTATCGACTATATTAGATATCGATCAGTTGTCTATAACAAGACTAGAACCAATAGTATTCTTGGCTAGTAGTCAGATGAATCACTCTCGCGAATACCACAAGTCTTTGGAAGGCAAGTTGGGACAATTTTGTCTCAAAATTTTATTGGACTTTATATTTCAAGCTGATGAGTGATGCCAATGATTTTGCTATGGGTACAGTTCTTTGCAAGGACAGGTTGTTGTTTCATACACATGTCATTTGTTATCCTAGTAAAACACTGAATAAAGCTTCGGCTAATTACTCTACGGTGAGAAATAATTACTAGATGTAGTTTTTGATATCGATAAGATTCACTCTTATTTGATGGGGTCAAAAGTAATTGTTCATACAGACCACTCTGCATTGAAATATTTAAGTCTGAAAATGATGCAAAGCCTAGATTGATTTGTTGGATTCATTGTTGCAGGAGTTTCACTGAGAGGTTATTGACAAGAAGGGTAGTGAAAATACAGTAGTAGATCATTTGTCAAGATTGGGACTACCTAGAGAAAGAGAATTATAGTTTCTATCCATACGGGAGGAGTTTCTTGAACAAAAGCTGATGGTATTGAGTATAAATCCATGGTATGCAGACATAGTGTATTATTTAGTGGCAAAGGTTCTTCCACCGTTAATGAGTTATACAATCAGAAGAAGGAGTTCTTTTCTGATTTTAAATTATATTACCAAGATGAGCCCTATTTGCACCGATAGTATCTATACAGTGTAGTGACCACGTAATCTGGAGGTGTGTACTAGAGAAAGAAATGGAAAATGTCCTTCGAATATGCCATTTCTTACAGGTTAGGAGACACCACAGGAATAAAAGAATAGCTACTAAAATTATCTAAAGTAGATTATATTGGCCATCACTGTTTTGAGATGCCAAAAAATTTGTAGAGCAATGCGATGAACATCAAAAAGCAAGGCATATTTCTCGTATGGATGTGATGCTTCTTAACAGCATTTTGTTGATTAAATTGTTCAATATGTGGGGAATTGATTTTATGAAACCATTTTCCTGCTCGTTTTCCAATAATGCACCTTGATAGGAATGGACTCTATTCTGACATGGGTTAAAGTGGTGGCATTACCCACAAATGATACCTGGGTCATCACAAGGTTTATTGAGCATAACATCTTCTCATGGTTTGGAGCTCCGATGGCCACAATTAGTGATGGCGGTTCAAATTTAAAGAACTCTCAGTTTGAAGCTCTGTTGTAAAAATATAGAGTTGTGAAACACAAAATTTCTATAACTTTATCACCCTGCAAGATTCAAAACAAGATGAGGCTTCAAACCAAGAATTGAAGCGGAACTTAGAGAAATAGTAATCTCATCTCGAAAAGATTTGGTCTTGGAAGTTTGGTGATGCATAGTGGCCATACCTAACAGCATTTAAAACACCTATAGGAATGTCTCTGAATAGGTTGGTGTTCGGGAAAGCATGCCACTTTACAATGGAATTGGAGCATAAGGCATTTTGGGCAGTCAAGACGTTAAATTTTGATATGAAAGCAGCTGGTGAGAAATAGTTGTTGGAACTTTACTAGTTGGAAGAGTTTTGAGAATAAGCTTATAACAGTGCACCAATGTATAAGGAAAGGATAAAGTGGTGGCATGATGGGAATATCCACACAAAGAGATTTATCCTAGTGATAGGGTGTTAATATACAACTCTCATCCTCGACAATCTCCAGGGAAGTTAAAAACAAAATACCACAAGCCCTACGAAGTGGTTAATCTCATGCATTCCCTTACTCCGCAACAGAACTAAGGGTTCAGCACTCAACTTTCCAAGTCAATATAAGCAAGCTTAAACTTTACTGCGGAGGAATTGTGGATGAGAGATGTGAGACCTCTTAGTCAAGTTAGTGACTCTAAAGAAGTGCTAATTAGGAGGCAACGCAAGCATATTCTAGTCTTTTATGATTTTATGTTTTGTGACAATTTTCTGATTTTGTTGAAGTATTATGTTATTGTCAAGATTAATAAGTTTCATGTTTTGATTGTAGGATACACGGTGAAAAGGGCATTAAAAGCTTAAAGGAATAATAGAATTTTCATGGGTAGAAGGGTTGTTCGTAGTGGCAGAACTTCCCCATACAAAATGGTTCGCCGGTCTGACCCTTAACAAATTGAGACATTGGATTGCTTCGAGTAAAGTTTCCACTTCCAAAGAGGATTATCGTTGTGAAACCCCTAAATTTTGAAATAGTGGACTTTTTCGCCAGGATGAACTTATCCAACACGTAATCCTTCACTAGGGCAAAAAACCAATCAGACAACATGTATACTTTAAAAAAAAAAAAAAAAGGAAGAAACTAGCCTTCTCAAGTTTAATCACTTCTCCTAACACCCCTTCACCCTTTCACTTTACCCTTTGTTTTTTCTCTTCCAAACACCACAAAAACCCCCCAAATCACCCAAACTCACCACAAGTCATCCTCATATAACCAAAATTCACCATAAATCTTTCATCCTCCTAAAAACCAACCTTCATCCAAAATAAAAAATTTTCAAATTCAACCATCAATCGAGGCTCAAGTGCTAAGTTGGGGGAAAGAGATTCAATTTCTTCAAGGGGGTTCTCTATACTTCCATTCTTGATCTTTATTTCTCCCAACGACAAGATATTTCCAATAGTAGTTTACCTATATTATTGATTGGTTTGTTGATTTTTGTTGATTCCAAGATATTCTTGCTTTATTTGTTAAACTTTTTTGGGGAACTTCTTTTCAAAAATTGAGGATTATTGGTGAGGGTGTATTGAATTTCTTGATTTTTGGTCATGTAATTTGATACATTGTGTACAATTTGTTGAATTTTTGGTTTATTCTTATTGGGTGCCGTGTTAATTTTCCTCAGAAATGGCTAAGATTATAAAAACTTTGACTTCTATGGCCACTACTTCTACTACTACTAGTGAACCCAAAGTTGTTCTTGATTAGTCTAAATTTATTAATCTTGAGGCTCAAAATATGCATGATGTAAAATTAGCTCAAATTGAAAAGCCTTGCCTGGAGAGAGGTTTCAATTTTAATAGAGAGGAAGAGAACAAAATAAGTGCATTCACTAAGCTTGGGAAAACCAGTAATTATTTAAATGATGAAATAACGAGAAGAAAGTGGAGAAGACTTGTAGTGATACCATACATTGAGGGGAATGAGACTTTGGTGAGAGTTGGCACAATGGTAATGATTATTGTAAATATTCACAAAATAGTTGGCACAATGGTAATATTTAGGAGAAAATCGGTAGATTTTAGATAAAAGAGATAATTAATGCCCACTGGCAAATTCCTACTATTGAGAATAGTGAGTTTGCCAAGTGTTTTAGAGCTGACATAGAGTATCAAGAGGTGTTGAGGGTGTCGAGTGATGAAAAGTTACCGGCGGGGATTATCCAAATGGGAATTTTACCCAGTTGGGAAACATAAGTAATTTAAAAGAAATTTTTAGTCACCTAGGGTACTTGCATGGTATTATTTTATCACCTCTTATATCTTACCTATTACTAATTTTGAGAAAAGTAACTCGAGATCGAGCTTTGTTGATCTATGCTCTTATAAAAGAAATGTCTATTGATGTTGGGTTGGAAATCTAGCTAGAAATCATATGGAATAGGCACAAAGAACATTTCAGTTTCATTTTTTCCTAATATTATAACATATTTGTTAACTAATGCAGGTGTTAATTTGAGAGCTGGTAACATGATTCAACCTGATAAACCCATCACAGGTGTTTGGTTGCAGACCACTGTCAAGAAGCATCTCAACAAGGTTATTCAAGACTAGATATCCAAACAACAAAGACTAGTACAATTAGAGCAAGATGATGATCAAGGATCGCCACCTCACGGCTAGCAAGGACTTTGGAAGCCACCTCTTCAAGAGCACACTAACTACATATTCACTGAAATTGTACTATGGAAATTGGTTGTGCATCACAGTCGGAGTCTCCATGTTATTCACCACAAGCTAGATATTCTGGCTCATCAGTTGAATAATGTGTACCCAGTCAACATGGGTGTTAGCCAACAAAACCAGAAGCGGCGTGATGGCACTTTGGACTATCAGATGATAGTTTAGGTACGGGAGATGAAAAGGAAGATGACGAAGAAGATGATGATGAAGACGATGAAGAAGACCAGGGAGATAATGATAAAGCTAGTTTGCTGAGAACTACATGAGGAGATTTTTCACTATGCTCGTTTTCAAAGAGTTATTCTAACATTTTTGTGGTTGAAACTTCAATATTTCTTGGTATTGTTTTCAATACTGGTGTTATCTTTAGTTACTTTTGTTTATTGTATTAAGTTTAAATCGGTAGCATTGGGGACAATGCTTTATTTAAGTTGGAGGGAGTGGTGGCGTACTTTTGTTTTTTTTAACTATTAGTCTTAGTGGCATTATGTTTGGATTAATATGTTTTTGAGTGTGTGTTTAATTGTTCTTTGTTTATATTAAAAAAAAGAAAAATCAAAAAAATTTCAAATATATTTTATGTTTTTTTATTAGTTGTGTGTATATTAACTTTTGTGACTATGTATCAATAGTTTTGAAATGTTTCAAAGGGACTATTGTTAGAGTTTTTGAATTGAAAATGTATATAAGCTTTCTTTATTTTTTAAACCCTTTGAGTTGTGAATGTAGTTATCACTGTACACATTTGTTCTCTCCTTTGTGTGATGTGAGATGTGTGAGAGCTTAGATATTTCTCAATGAGTGTTAATCAGGATTATGCCTTGCGATTTTGTTTAGCTTGTTACATTTGTTGGAACTTATCGTATGTGATTTGATCCTTGCAAAGTACAAGTGAGTCTTGGATAAGGGAAATTATTTAGGCATTTTCTTTGGACTATTTGAGCCAAATTGCCTACCTTCTTTAAATGTTATCCCTAGTCAACCTTTTTGAGCTTTATTAGCCTTTTATTTCTTTGATAAACCATGGTATTCCAGCCAATTTACCTTTTGTTCTTTATCCCATCACCTTATTTAATTAGTGTTGGTCTCATGAAGCATCAATCTATGGTTATATGTTATGATGGGTAGTGGGAAGAAAGTGGAGCATCAAACTATGGTTATAATGTTATGATGGGTGGTGAAAAGGAAGTGTTTTGTAGGGGAAGTGAAATATATGACTTTACTACGTTATTTAAGCTCTAATGTTATGTACGTTAAAAGGGCATATTACTGTAAACTCCCATGTGGTACAGCCCTTCGACCCCATATATTTTAGAAATATACTATAAACCCCTATATATTTTGGACCAAAAGATGATATGGTTAATATAGAAATCATCCAAATTAACGGATTTTGTTTAAATTATGTGTACACCCTTGACCCTCGATTAGATATGTCTATTTACTCGTTGATCCTTGACCCACCACTACCAGTAGCCATAACCACTAGCAACCACACTTTCTTTCCATATACATAGAAAAAATGCCAACAACCCATTAGTTTGTTGGTAATAATTGAGAAGAAAATTAACATATGCAACTATTGATATCAAGCTAGTCAAAATACTTGATATAATTTTCTCACAATCAGACACACAAAACATCTCTCTTTGGAAAAAGCATCATTGAGTAAACAAGGGCAACATGCAATTAACAATGGACAAGATTCACTCATATTACATGATGTACTAAACTGTGAAGTTTGAAAAATTAAACATATTTATACATCATAGCAAGTTTTAGTTCTTCCATACAAGAACAAGTTTTAGCCTCCAAAATGGGCTGCTCCGCAACAACTATGGGCTACGACGAAGATGGGGAAGGAGAGAGACTCTGTCTGTGGGTGATGGGAATGAGGTGAAAAGGACTGGGAGAGTAAGAAATCTTGGGTGATGGGAAGGAGGAAGAAGGTTAGAATGCTGAGAAAAAAAAAGAGGCGGGAAAGATATGGGAAAGGAATGAGCCTAGTAGGAGATGTGCTTGAAGGACAATGTGGAGGTGGGTGACAGCTTGACGGGAAGGAGGGTATAAAGTAATATTTTTGGTAAAAGAAGGGTAATGTAGTCATAAATTTTTATTTTTTTTTTAAGAAAAATGAAGTTTTTTCGTAAAATATTCTCACTTTGAGCATGTGTGGTTCAATCATGGTTGGTTTAGATGACTTTCATCTGCTTTACCTTTTGGTCCAAAATGCATGGGGATTTAAGGTATATTTCCAAAATATATAGGGGCTATGGGTCGAAGATGTATACCGCATAGGGGTTTACTGTAATTTACCTAAGTTAAAATATATATATATATATATGTTGAAAAAAAATTTGAAAAAAAGAAAAGAAAAGCATAAAAATATATGTTCTGTTGTGAATAAAGAAGGAAAATTCCTTCCAATTGGAAGAAGAAGGTACGTTTTAACCTTCACTGGTATTTGGTTAAGTATTATGGTGTTCTGAGGGATGTTTTAGTGGATTGCGATTCGAGTTATTTACTAATGTACCTAAGGGGATTATAAGCTACTTATATCCAAATTTATCCTACCTTTATCCCTAAGCCTATGTTATAAGTTGGAAAGATCTATTAGATCCTTGGTTTGAGTTAATTTGTATTAACATTTATTTTGTATGTCAATTGTTCGTCACTTGTTAAGATTTTGGTGAATAGATTTTTCATTGATTTGTCAGTTGAGTGATATCTACTTCTTATTTTTTCTTGTTGAGTGGAGAGATTAATGTTTTCATTGTGATTTGGGATTGATTATCAAAGTTATTTTACATACATATTTAGTTCATTTTTTTACTTTTTTAGTTTTTCTTGTTACAACCTTTGACACATGGAAGGAAGTTAATGTGTTTTCTCATCTTTGTTTGTTTTGTTTTGTTTTGGTTTTTATTTTTTATTTTTTGGGACAAGTAAAATGGTAAGTTGGGAGAAGTTGATAACCTTAGAATTTAAGGTTATTTTACTGTTCTTTTAGAATTAGTAGTGATGTTTTTATTCCTGTTTCATGCGTGCATTGATTTTGTTTGGTACTCATTTCGTGTATTTATTACACATTTGGAAATGTTGTTGTGGAATGGATTTTCATATGTTTGTTGAGTTTTTAGTAAAAATGTGGTTCCTTATGTTGTGTTTGTCTTTTCTATGCAGGTCAAGAGTGGATTGGTCTGTTCAAGTGTCTAAGGCATGAAGACAAGGAAGTACTAAGCTGAAAAGAAATTGAAACTGGATCACGTTTGGCAGAAGGGTATCGAGGCAAGGTGGTTCGCTACAATCTAGGAAACAGAAAAGTTCTTCACTGTTGTGAAGGCTTCTCAGCACAATTTATGTGTGATGGTGAACATGGTGACTCATTCTTCCTTATCAGCCAAATATCTAGGCATCTATTTTAATATTTTACTTGTGTTAGGACTATGCAGCTGAGATGTGATGACTTAAAAAGTCCTACTTAAGAAGAGACTTTTGTTACGATTTTGGAGAGAAAACAAAATTTGAGTGAAGAAACACCGCCATTCTCTCTCTTTATTAAGGTTTACTTTCATTGTTTTTAGTGGAGATTTTTATAATGGTTCTAAGGAACTGGCTTCAATTGG
Organism: Cinchona pubescens; assembly: GCA_025175665.1. NCBI lineage: Eukaryota > Viridiplantae > Streptophyta > Magnoliopsida > Gentianales > Rubiaceae > Cinchona > Cinchona pubescens. Next base: position 390,974 of record JANKKI010000125.1, read on the forward strand.
AATTGAAGATTTCTTTTATATCAGAGTAATCCTTTCGTAAATTCGTGGCTTTCTGGTTAAATTTTATGTTGTGAACTATTTTCTCGCAATTAATATTAGTAAACCCTAGTTTCATGGAAAATATGATTTATTATAATCTTTTTAGTTTATGTGTTCTTATTTCAATAATCATGCACTAAATTAAATTGGGTTAGGTGTGGGTGATGTAGATTTCTTGCGAAATTGTTCAAAACCTCATCAATTGGGAAAATTATGCCTTTGGGTAATACGATTGGATTGGCAAAAATTAAAAATTCAAGAACATATCTAAGTCTTGTATTAGATAGGCCAACTGAGGTTATACAGAAGTTGAACACCGTCATATACTAGTGGTAATTATTAGATTAATTTAATTCACAATCGTGAATTACAGAATTGTTAATTGATTCAGTGATAAAGCCATGTAGAAAAGACTCAGTTAATTAAAATTAAGGTACAAAGGAATCTATCTCTAAATCAATTTGATTGATAGGACTCAATTGCATAAGGAATCAGGATTGGGTTGAGTATTGGAATTGAATCTGCATTCGGTGTAAGTGGACTGATTGATTCAATGAGTAATACTAGAAATTTACAACCTTAGTACCTAACCCATCTTTTAAAATATTTGAAAACACTTCTCTTTATTCGGTGTTATTTATTTGCATTCATTTAATTCCAATTTTAGTTTGTTAAAAATCCTAAAACACACTTTTGTGATCATCTAAGTAGAAATTGTCAAGAACTTTCAGTACTTGTCTAAAGACACAGTCTCTATAGAAATGACCCCTAGTGATCCTACTATATTGATACCATACACTTGCGAAGATCAATGGAAGTTGTTAAATAGGTTAATTTAACTTACATCAATAGTTGAGGATGTGATAGTGAAAGTTGACTAGGTGTTCCTCTTAGTAGATTTCATAACTCTTGAAATGGAAGAAGATGAGGACATAACTTTGATACTTGGGAGGCCATTTCTTACAAACCGAAAAGCATTGATAGATGTTTAGGAGGGAAATATTCAATTGAGAGTTAATAAGGATATAGTGTCATTTAACATTTTTGATTTCTTGAAGTTTCCTTCTTTATATTATGATCCTTTGAAAACTGATATTGTTGATGACTTTTATAAGTTGAATTTCAAGGAACTTTCATTGGAGACAACACTCATGAAAGGAAGTGACAAAAAAAAGCATGATGAGGACAACAAATGGCTATTTGGAAATGTTAAAGGAAGACTTGACCCAAAACAAGGAGAAAAAGAAGAGAAGACATAGGTGAAAGGGGGGTCTTTGACCAATAAATCTCTCAAGGTTAAACTCAAACTTCTTCCTTCTCATCTCTGTTATGCTTTTCTTGATGTTAGTGAAAATTACCCTGTTATTGTTAGTGCATGTTTTAATAATGACCAATTGGTCAAATTGCTTAATGTGTTAAGACAACACTGCAGAGATACTTCTTGGAGCTTAGAGGACATTAAGGGAATAAGCACAACCATTTGTATGCATAAAATCTTGCTATCTGAGAATTATAAACCATATAGGCAACCTCATCGTCGAATGAATCCTACTTTTCAAGAAGTGGTTAGGAAGGAAGTGATACAACTTTAAGATGCCAGAATTATATAACCTATTAGTGATAGTGAGTGGGTTAGTCCCACTCAAGTTGTGACCAAAAGGGATGGATAATGATAGTAGACAATGAGCATAATGAACTTATACTTCTACGCTAGTTACCGGGTGGTACATGTGCATAGATTAAAGAAAAGAGGCAAAATGAGGCCACTAGGAAGGACCATTTCCCTCTTCCCTTTATTCATCAAATTCTAGAAAGCCTTTCTGGGCATGCTTTTTATTATACTTTTTTTTTGGGTACTCGGGGTATTTTGATAACTCTACATTTAGTGTTATTGTTATACTTCTTTTATTTTGTATTTAAGTATGTTTAGTTCCAGTTGTTGATGTTTTGAGGAATGATTTAGTGATTAGAAGGTTATAGTTATTTGTGGTGTTTTAAGTCATTTTTATGTTTACTTGTGGGTCTAAATATTGTAGATATCTATTCATTATGTTTTTTGTCGTGTGCAGGTGCTAATGAATGGTAGAATGGTTATTTTGCACAAATGGAATAGGATTGGAGTGAAAGTGATAGGCCAATCTATTGTTGGAAAGATCCAACCACATACAGTAGTTGGGCCAGGAGGAATCAGCCGTAGACTGCAGTGGAAATAGAAGGCTTTCTGCAATTTACGGCCAATTGAAGGCTATCACTCACAATCTGCATGTGAGCCGCAAACTGCAGTTGATTAGTATGGAAACACTTGTAGCCTACAAGAGACCAAACTGGATCGGACTCTTTTCCATCGATTATTATAAAACCGCATCGAGGTTCCTTAGCACAAACCTGTCTGCCATAGTGAGGGTACCCAAGGGAGCATTGGAGTCTTTAAATACTCATTTTTATCATGTATTTAATGAGAAGTTAGCAGTAAGGAGTTGATAGTAGTAGAGAGGAAGTAATATAGAGCAGCAACTAGGGTTTCTCTCTCTCTCTTTCTAGAACTACAAAACATTTTCAGATTTAATCTTTCAATTTCTCAGTTTAAACTAGCAGATTTAAATCAATTATTTTTCATGGTATTCCAGATTTTTCTGAATATCATTTTGGGATCTTGGGAGGATAGCTATTTTGTATTTTTGTGCATACAAAGAACCCATTTTGAAATTTTCTTTTGATCACGGAAGATCGGGAGGTTAAAAATAAATAAATATATACTTGAAAACATTGTTTGTCCTATTTTCAAATTTTTCAAATGTTGAGTGATGCAATTATAAAAATGGTTTCTTTATAATACTTGTAAGCCTTTGAAATTAGTTGCTAATGACATAAATTGTATATTACCAAATTATAAAACTCAATATACATTATTTAATTTTGTAGGTCTCGCTCAATTTTGGGCACAACAATTGAGTTTCACTATTGATATATTACGTGAAAATATAATATAAATTACATATAGCTACAGATGAAATTCAAAAATAATTTTCATATAAGATCTGTTTTTATTTTGTTATGAGAAAATAATTTTATTAAATTGTGTATTTCAAAACAAGTATAACTTAAAAATATGTATTTTGAAAAAGAGAACTTGCAACTTTATAATATAAATTGCTTGTTTTAAATAAGAAATTTGGAGGAAAAACTTTATTGTAGAATCTATGTTTTAAATTAGTAATTTTAATAGAAAATAATAAATTTTAGAAGTAATTTAAGAAATTTAATGTTTTGTCTTGTGTATAACTTAATATATAGGACTTATTTGAAAGAGTTAGTGGGATATTTGTGGACTCCAAGAATAGTGCATGTTTAGTTGGATGACCTAATAAAGAGGGTTGGTTATTGAAATTATTTGTAATATCTTGTACTTTTCTAATAGTTCTTTAACGCTTTGTATGCTATGAATTGAGTGTGATTCGTGACTTTTCATGATTTATACTTGCGAAGTATTGAGTTCGAACCGTGAGATTACTTTTAGTTAGAGAGGAGCCTTAATGGAAGTGAATCAAGCACAAGAATATGGTCTAGTAAGTTTTGAGCATGAAACTTTCGTTAAGGAGGATAAAATGCAAAACCCAACATTTTTACTTAGAGTCCAAACATAATTTTAATAAACCAAAGTTAATATCTTAGAATCTAAACGTAATTTTGATGAAACAGTTAGTATCTTAAGCTAAATCTTGGGGATAATGAATTTATCCACTAAATACATGCAAATTTTATTGGAATAAGAACTTTATTTTGGAAACTGGCATAATAGAGGAATTATCTTAGTTACTAGCTTTTTCTCTCTACCTTTAAATGTTTTCTCACATTTAGTATTAGTAGGGTCTGAAGAACAATTAAATAGGGAATTCAAGAAGAGAGTTAAGGAAGAATTCTTAAATTGCAAGAGGGAATTCTAGAAGGGAGTTAAGGGAGAAGTTCTTCTAGCAAACTAATTATAGAAAGTGTGAGTGAATTTGTACATTTTGCAGGGAGGTTTGGTATAGGCCCCTTTCTTGTATTTTATTTTTTGATTAATAAAATCTAGGAATGAACCCTTCCACTATTGAACAGGTGATTACTCGACTAAAAAAAAAGTATGAGTGACTTTGTTGAACTTGAACAATCGAATTAGTTTAGTGTAGTTACTCTGATTCAAGGTAAGTGATTCTTGTACCTATTAGTTCTTTTGATGAATATTTCAAAACTCCATTTGATATTACAAAGCTATGTTGGTATGTAAAATAGATCAATATTCCATGGGCACAAAATACATGTGCTTTCAAATTATGTTATACCTATCATATGGAGTACATAATATGTTATATCGCATGTGATGTATGTATGATTTCCGCATGTCTAGCTCAGAGTGAATTGTGGTATATCAATAAGAATAATGTTCTCATATCTATCTCTGTCTCTATTTCTGACCTTTTGTCTAGAGGGTTCCTAATAATTAGATTTAAATCTAATAGTCGAATTATCTTGTGAACTAATACGCTATTTGTTCAGTATTTGTCAGAGAATTATATGTAGTTGTGAATGTTTCAAATATATGATATGTTGCACGTGAAGTATGATTGCTTAAATAACTAGTATATTCAAGCATGCCCAATCCAGTGGAAAGGTATATGAACCATTTGCTGAGCAATCTGTTGCTCTCTCCACTTATTTAACATTTTATAACTCATGATTCTAGTTTTGATCTTGGTAAGAGGAATAGGACTACTGACAAGCATGATTTATAATAAAAATACTATAACAAGATAAAACCTGCAAGCTTATGCCATTTCAGTATTTTCTTTGCTTTAAATTTTCCCTATCAGACTTATATTATTCCCTCTTTTTTTATATAATAGATGTGGTCTATTTCGATTTTAATAATATCATTGTGGGTTTATTAAATTGCTTTGCTATCTGAGACTTGCATACTTCGGGCTTATCCTGAAGTGCGGTGTGTCAGCGTTCCAATTTTAAGGCGTGACAATTAAGTATCTTTCCTGATTCCTTTTTGAGAAGTAGCAATTTAATAGATATTAACCCTGATCAATACTTTGTAAAATATTCTAACTTGAGTAATGTAAATAAAATAATTACTACTGTTTTTATTCCAAATAATATTCTAAATACAAGTTTAAGTACACTAAACTATAAATTTGTAGCATATTATTCAAATACATTAAAAACTATATGAAAAATTAGTGCCATTTTCAATTAACCCATATCCAAAGGTTCAATATCTGCTCCATCATTTCATCTACTACTATCACTTAATAAAGTTTTTCTCATCAAATTTCAAATTCAAATCAAACATAAACCTTTTTTCTTTCCATCCATAATTGCAAATAAATCAAGTAGGTACGACATCAATGTCCTTAAAGGTCAAAGTATTAAAATCTGGAATTGGATATATATATATAATCTTTAAATTACTTTATCACGATAAAAATTTAAATTTTAATCTTTGTCGAAAGAAATATTTGCATGTTTATTAGTAACGGTACAATCTACTAAATTACTTTATCACGATAAAAATTTAAATTTTAATCTTTATCGAAAGAAATATTTGCATGTTTATTAGTAACGGTACAATCTACAGTACTCGATATATATATATATATATGTGTGTGTCACGTTATTGACAGAAACTACTATTTAAACACTGACAAAAATTTATGAACTATTTTTTTATTCTAATCGGCACAAAAACCAACTTTTTTTCCAAAAATATGTATTCTATCATCCTTATCTCAGTTCCACTTTCAGGTAATCACCTCAACTGTGCATAATATATTACTTAAATTTTGAAATATTTCATTTAAATTTAAGATCATAATTAGTAATGACTTATAATTGATTACATATTTAATTCTTAATATTTAAATATCTTTTATTCTTCATACAGCAGCACAAAGGACAAGAACACTACATGAAGCTAGTAAGCTAGAGTTAAAACCAATATGTTCATGTCATGAATAGATTAACCCTTTTACAACACAATAATTATGTCTTGTCCTGTCGCTAACACAAATGTTTAGAAATTTGAATCTGTATTAGTGCTATGTTTAGAGTAGTGCCTTACAATCCAATGATTGGTCTCTTAATTTCGCTTTCACTGCTATAAATGAAATGAATTATAACTAGTTTTTTTGAACACCAACAACCACCAAAACTTCTATCAACATGCAATCTCTATGTATGCTTGAACATCAAATTAAATTAACATGCACAAATTTAAATAATCATACTAATATTATTAGTGTTGATCAGAATAAAATTAATAAGATTTTTGTCAATTTTTCCTTTAGTCGGAATTAATTAGCAACTTTTTATCATGACCAACACGAAACACTTTCAGTTCCCAATACCTAGCGCCATATATATACTAATATACATTTTAAATCCATGTGCTAATTCCTTTAACGTTATTCCCTTTCATCGGAATACAAGTATTTTCCAAACACATTTACTAGTTCATATTGTCATTTTAACTTCAAATTGGTATTTTTTCTTGATAACTAATCTAGTATAAATCATAAATTAAATTCATATTTTTACCTAAAAACAACATATGTATATGGTACAAGTACTTGTTTCAGTTAAATGTTCCATTACAAATTCTATGTTTTTACGTTTTATATTGATTAGTATATTCGTAAATAATATGCACAGGTTTAAATGGTGAATGCTTGACTTTTACTTGATAAATGCCAACCAAATATTATAAAGGTACACTTATTGTGTGTTGGGCAAAATTTTAATATTTTGCACATTAAACTCTTGCTCAACTTGATCTCACTAATATGATTTGCTCATGCGAGTTTTTATTTGTGTGAGTCAGACCCAATCAAGATATTATCCCTAACTAGAGAGAAGCACCTTTTGATTCTAATTATCAATTAATTAATCGAACTTCTAATTAATCAAATGAGAATAGGGAGAATTTAAATTTTATTTAATTTTGGGATTACACCTAAGTAATATACTCAGGTTGTCTACGTACCCATTATCAGGATCAAATCTTATGTAATTCATGTGAATTAAAATTCACTTGCTTTTCGGGCATTAATATAGCCCGTTTTGAATCTTTGGCAGGTAACTTAAATTTGTCCCATGTTTTATTTACTGAAATTTTAATTGATAGAAAAACTCCACAGAATAATATATTTTTGTAGTTCTTGTGACTGAACCCTTTTGAAGGGTTTTTTACGTATCCGAATTGAAATCAAACCACACGTAGTTTTAAACGAACTAGAATTTTTAAATATTTGAATTTAACCCATTTTTTATTTGGTGGAATTTCCTAATTAGTTGATGGAAAACTCCATAGAATAATATATTTTTGTAGTTCTTGTGGTTGAACCTTTTAGAGGGATTTCCTACATATCTGAATTGGAATCAAACCACGCGTAGTTCTAGATGAACTACACTTTTGTTTTTTAGATATCAATTATTTTTGGTCATTTAAGACAATTAACATTTAATTGGGATTTGTCCATGACAAAAATAATTTAGATGAGTACAAACACTCGTCTAATTATTTTATTTTATTTTTTTTGTGATGTCTTGAAAGGTAAGATGGTCATAAAGTTCAAATTCAATTCATGTATTTATTACCGTAAATAGTAACATGGGCATGAAAGCTAAAGACAATTTGATTTTATGTCTTATAAGACAAATTTAAATATTAAGACCAATTAATTTCATTTGGGGCCTTAAAAAGGCAAATTTTGGCAATAAAACTAATTAGTTTGATTTATTACGTTAAAGTATTTTAGGCACTAAACTTGTATAAAGAAAAATTTGGTGCCTTTAAAATTGTAAAATTTGGGCATTAAAATTAATTAATTTGATTTATTACTAAACAAGTAATTTAGGCACTAAAACCAAATAATTGAATTTGGTGCCTTAAAAGTCATTTTGGCAATAAAGCCAAGTAATTTAATTTTATACCTTAAAAAATAATTGTTAATTTAGTTTATTATATTAAAAGGTAATTTTGGACACGAAGGTCATTTAATTTGATTTGATGTCTTAAAAGGCAATTCGACAGAGATAAACCACTAGGATCTACTGTAGGGCAATAAGGTCAATTGATTTAGTTTAGTGCCTTAATAATTTCAGAGGGTACCAAGGCCAATTACTTTAAGTTGGCAATGAAGGCAGACTAATTTAATTTTATTTAACTTGATTTATTGACATGGAGGACAAATTAGGTACGAATATCAATTTATATTGTCTCTTTTTTATCTATGTCAAAATTAGTCTTTTGAGAAAAGAAATAAAGACAAATTCCTCCAAGCCAAATATTGAAGACCATATCCTACTTATGCTATGATTTTGTATATTACAGTTGCAAGAGTATTTGATCATATAGTTTGTAATTTTATTAGTTAAACAATATGACAAACTACAAAATCATACACATAGGAATTGGGTGACTTTGAAATTCGAAAGGAACAAATTTCATTTTTTATCAACTTTGACTCGTAAGACAACTGATTTTAGTCATTGAGGAACAACGAAAACTTTACAAGAGTTTGACACTTGAAAATAACAATTTTATGATTTTATGAGTTTAAATTTCACTGAAAACAAAACTCATTAATCAACTAGAATGTTGGAAACTTTAAAAGGAAATAAATGATTGTCGTGATTAGTTATGCAATGCCCCAGTAGACAACTTAATTTCTCTAATCTCTAAAAGAAAGTAATGCGGGAGTTCACAAATAAAAAGGAAACTCAAACTATTTTCTTTCGATAGTTGGAATTAGAGAAAGAAAATAATATCCAGGACAAGGAACTAAAACACGTCAAAAGGGATATAAGGTGATAATCGCCTTGGTATTGGTTCCCTTCTAATCCCTTGAAGCCTTCCTTCTACGTATCAACTATTTTTTCGTTACTCTCCCCCTCTACACAAATTCTTTCCTTTTTCCTTTTTTTTTTCTATGCATGCCTTATAATTGCCTCTCAGTGCTCTCTCTCTCTCTCTCTCTTTTTGCCTTTCTCTAATGCCCTTTTTCTTTCCCTGAATGACTGCAAACTCTAGAAAATTAGAGTTATATATACCCTAAACTTGAAAGTTCGGCCACCAGTTTCGAGCATTTTTAGTGTTTTCGTGTGTGTTTTTGTCTATTTTGCATTCATGTGTTAGAATGTGGTAATATGTATTTATTAAGTGTTTTAGTACTTACTTAGGTTTTAATTAGCATATTTTATTCAGTTCTTGTGTATAGAGTTGTGTCGTGTCTTTGACTTAATTTCGTTGGGAGTTAAGTTTTCGTTCGTCTTTATTTGTCATTAGTTTACTGGGCTATTTTGTCGAAAATTTTATTTATATATTTAGGTATTATTTTAAGTGTTTATTATAGAGAATAATATTATCTATGTGTTAGGTTCACACGAAAAAAAATGGCTCATCAGTCGAACGTTGGATGAAGATTTTCGAAGCAAAACTGTGAAGTGCTGCATTTCAGAAGTTTCAGTCCAGATCGCAATCTAGAGACTGTTGGAGCAAAAATGACTTTGTTCGGGGCTGATTTTTTCTGCACTATTACCCCACAACCCTAGCACTATTTATACCCCTTTTAAGTATCATTTGAGGCATAGAAGACCCATTAGAAAGCTAGTAGAAGTAGGCTAGATTAGAGAGTAATTTTCTTCCTTTTTCCTCCCTATTTAGGGAGGGTTTTCTTAGATTAGAGTAGATTAGGACTTCTCTTTCTTGTAGATTTCAAATCTAAGCTAAAGATTGAAACTTTTTACTTGTAAGTTCTCTGTTTATGTTATAACTCCTTTAGTCAAACTTTAATTTCATGTTCCTATAGTTAATTCTTAGTTTCATTTCTTTAATCTAATTTCTTCCTTTATTTGTTTTCTTAGAGTAATTGTTAGATTAGTTTATGGGGTTTCTTTAAAAATGCTTTTTTAGTGATAATTTGTAGTTTAGATTGGTTAATTAGGATAGATTAGTTTATGAGCTTTTCATGTAATTGCTTTCTTTACTTGCTTTTCTAGTTTAATTGGTAGATTAGTTAATGGGTTTTCCTTAATTGTGCTTTCTTAATGGGTTTTCCTTAATTGTAGTTTACGCTAGTAATTTCTTTCTAAAAGTGCTTTCTTTTTACATACTTTAATAGAATAGTTTATGGGCTTTCATTATTCTAATTTTTTATTGGTAATTAGTAGTCTAGATTAGTTAATTACTTCTTTAAGTTATTTTTTCCTTTTAATTGCTTTCTAAAAAATGACTTCTTTTCACATGCTTCCATTTTGCTTGCTTTCTTAAACATGCTTTCTTAGCGTTAGTCTTTACTTTAATGCAATAGATAGTCTTTAAAATTGCTTTCTTTGTTCTTTAGTTCTTTAGTTCTAGTTTTAGTTAAATCTCTTCTATTAATCAATCGCTTCAACTTGTAATCTAACCAAATAACCGATAATTATCGACCAATCCATGTGGGTACGATCCCTACTTCCCTTTGCTACTAGTTGACAACTGTATACTTGTGGGATGCCACCTAGTTAGTAGTAGGATTTAGATGTTTCATAAATTTATAACTAGGTGTGTAAAGCATCAAGTTTTTGGCGCCGTAACCGAGGATTGATTTTCGGTAATATCGATATAATTTGGTTGGAAGACTAGATTGAAGTCTTTTGTTTTCTTGTATAGTTGTTTCACCCATTTGAAAAACTAAAAAGATTTTCATTTTGTAGTTGTTTTCTTATTTTCAAAAATCCAAAAAGATTTTCTTTGTGATGGATGGTTTAGAATAACTAGTAGTCTAAACTTTCCTAATTTTCTTATATGTGTTGTTTTAGGTTGTTTTCTTGATTTTATTAGAAAATGTGTGTTGTTGATTGTTCAAGAACATGCAAGGACCTAATTGAAAAGATTTATACCAAGGAGATTACCATTTATATGGTAATGGAGGTATGCCCAATGAGCATGATTCTTGTTACGGTTACTCTCCTTTCTCCTTAGATTATCAAGTGGGATGGTCTATCCATCAATACGCTTATGAGAGCCACCAAAATTATCAAATGGGATGGTCTTTCCATCCATATCCTTATGAGAACTATCAAGAAAATTCCTACTTTTCCCCTCCATCACAAGAGCATTCATAAGATCAAATGGAGTCATATTTCCTTCACCAAACAACTCAAGAAAGTGAAGACGTAAGAAGGATGGACAAGTGGATGCAAATTCAAAAATTTCGAGAAGAAATAGGCCAACTTCTAGACGAAAGGGCTCAATTTTGAGAAATTATGGCCAAAGAATGAGAAAAACTTGCTCAACTTCAAAAAGAAAAAGATAGACTCCGTGAAGAGCAAGCGACATCCAACAATCGAGTTACAAGACCAACTTGCCGAGATTCAAGGAATAGCAAATGGTGAAGAACAATGTATTCCAACACTTTAACCAATGGATGAAGAACTGGTTCAAGAAGAACAAATTGAAAATGTCTTGCAAGAAACCGGTTCTCAAGAGCCTCATGAAGTTGAAGTTACAACAATCGAGACACTCAATGCTTATGTAGAGGAATCATCAACTTTCCCTTTCCCTTTACATGAGTATGCGTTTGTCCCGATTACAATAAAAGAAGTTCTATTTGAGGTGGTCGTGGAGAAAGAGCCGGTTCTAGGAGGAGTGGAAGAACAAGGATACATTTTAGAGGGGATTAGGGAGGCACAACCTACATATGCCGAAGTTGATTTCCTTGGAGATTTCGAAGGAGCTCAACAATGGTGCAAATACCAAGGATTACAATATTCTTGGGAAGCCTCCTTGGTGTTGAGGGAGTAGTTCTTTTGTTTTTCTTTATTATGCTTTCTTTACTTTACTTGCTTTAGTACAAGTCTTTTAATTAAATACCTTGTTGGTAATAAAGGCTTGTAGCCTTGTGCTTAATTTAGTTGTGTTGTGTTATTGGCAAATGATTTATTGGAATCTCTTGGTCAAATATGGTTGTTAATGAGAATGGTGATGACAATATATGACTTGTTGTGATTTGTGAATGATGTACATGATTTATTGGTTGAACTTGGACTTGGTTTTATCCTTTGATTATGCATATTCTAGTTGTTGATACACTTCATGTGCTAATTAGTTGAGCTTATTATGCGGAAATCATATGAATGCTTGATTTGGATTAAGAGTAGTCTTTGTGATTGAATGTCTTTTTGAAGCCGATTATGTGTGAAATTAAGTTTGGGGGGATAAGTTGGGCATTTAGATAACCTCTTCGTTGTGTTAAACCTTGTTACCCTCGTATGTGCTTTTTTTTTCTTTAAATTGTTTGAACCTCGTGAAGCCCCGAGGACCCTTCCTTAGTATATTCATAATTGGTTGTTGAAGAAAAATCAATTTTTTAGGACTCATGGATAATTGAAAATTACATTTATATGATTTACTTGACATTTGCTCATTCCTTAGCCTTGATAAATGTTGTGCTCAATGTTAGTGAAGTCCATAGTTAAAGGGTAGAACTCTTGTTGTTATGTTCAATTTGAGCTTACTTGATTGCATTCATATTCACTTGGTTAATATGTTGTTCATCTTCTATTTTTGCTTTTTGATTGTCCAAGTATAATTCAAAATCATTGCCTAGTCTTTTGTTTTTATGCTTTCTAGTAGTGTTATTATGCGTTTGTTCTATTTTGGGTGAGCGATAGGATGAGTTGTACTCATCACTTGAATAAAATGACAAGTTTGGGGTTTTATTAACTTGTGTTAGAATGGTTTCTTTTTGTGAATGTAAATATTTGTGCGGTGAATTTTTGATGAAAAATTGATTGATTACGGTACTCGATGATGACAAATGACTTGCAATATCATATGATTGAGTTATTTAAACTTGGCATTCCGTGTGATCACAATTTTGGGGTGTTTAGTTTTTTGCGACAAAAGAATTTCAAAAGCCATGTATTACTATGTTCAAAAAGTGAGGCATTCACATTTTTATAGTAGTTCATTTGAAACATTGCTTTTTTTTTTACCAAATCAATAGTATTACTTTGTTGGTCAATTCATCTTCTGGAAAAAAAAATGGTTTAAATGGAATAGAAGTGATTTAGGTCATTTTATGCATTTGCATAGGGAGTTTTCTTCTAACTTGTGAGTGATTGGTTTGAATATAATCTTGGGTACATTTTACTCCTCTTCCTTGGTTTAGGGCAGTGTAAAAAAAAAAAAAACACTTTGCTTTTAGGAATAAGGCGAGTACGGGATTCCGACATGTACCCATGTTATTTCTCCGAATTAAGCCATTAGGACTTACGTTTTAGTGTACCAACAAGTTGCGAAGGAAATGTTTGTAATACTCATCATTGATATCATACTACTCACTCCTTGATAGAGAAATATTCCCATTTGTCTAACATGTGTCATATTAGGTAGACTCCTTCTAATTCCATGTAGACTTGTCAAGATGGTTGAAAAATGTTATAATTCTTTTGATTTGAGAAAAACTATGTTTTAGATGAATAGAAGTTGTTTTTTAAAAACCTTTTTGATGATGGTTAATACTTGGTTATTTGAAACATTTTCTTGGCATTTGAACTTGTTTCCTCTAGAAAAAATTGAAAAACTTGGAATGACTGGTTAAAATAGTTCAATTGTCATATGGTATAGAGGTCTCTTGGGAGGTCTCCTAATTATTTAAAGTACATCCATTATTCACCTTTTGTGTTCTCATCTTGGTGGTGTCGAATGTGTTGCATCTTGTGTATTGTGTTGTATGTTTTGCATTGTTCGTTTTTGTTCTTTTTTCTTGTCTTTTATTTTGCTCGAGACACAAAAGCATAAGTTTGGGGGTGTGATAAATCTAGAAAACTAGAGTTATATGTACCCTAAACTTGAAAGTTCGGCCACCAGTTTCGAGCATTTTTAGTGATTTCCGTGTGTGTTTTCGTCTATTTTGCATTCATGTGTTAGAATGTGGTAATATGTATTTATTAAGTGATTAGTACTTCTTTAGGTCTTAATTAGCATATTTTATTCGGTTCTTGTGTATAGAGTTGTGTCGTGTCTTTGACTTAACTTCGCTGGGAGTTAAGTTTTCGTTCGTCTTTATTTGTCATTAGTTTATTGGGCTATTTTGTGAGAATTTTATTTATATATTTAGGTATTATTTTAAGTGTTTATTATAGATAATAATATTCTCTTATGTGTTAGGTTCGCATGAAAAAAAACAACGCATCAATCGAACGTCGGATGAAGATTTTCGAAGCAAAACTGTAAAGCGCTGCATTTCAGAAGTTTCAGTTCAGATTGCGATCTCAAATTCTAGATCGCGATCCAGAGACGGCTGGAGCAAAAATGACTTTGTTCGGGGCTGATTTTTGCTGCACTATTACCCCCACAACCCTAGCACTAATTATATCCCTTTTAAGTATCATTTGATGGCATAGAAGACCCATTAGAAAGGTAGTAGAAGTAGGCTAGATTAAAGAGTAATTTTCTTCCTTTTTCCTCCCCATTTGGGGAGGATTTTCTTATATTAGAATAGATTAGGACTTCTCTTTACTGTAGATTTCAAATCCAAGCTAAAGATTGAAGATTTTTAGTTGTAAGTGCTTTGTTTATGTTAAAACACCTTTAGTCAAGCTTTAATTTCATGTTCCTTTAGTTAATTAGTTTAATTTCTTTAATCTAATTACTTCCTTTATTTGTTTTCTTAGAGTAATTATTTGATTAGTTTATGGACTTTCTTTAAAAATGCTTTTTTAGTGATAATTTATAGTTTAGATTGGTTAATTAGGATAGATTAGTTTATGGGCTTTTTGTCTAATTGCTTTCTTTACTTGCTTTCCTAGTTTATTGGTAGATAAGTTAATGGGTTTTCCTTAATTGTGCTTTCTTAATGTTAATTTCTAGTTTAGACTAGTTAATTTCTTTCTAAAACTGCTTTCTTTTTACATGCTTTCATAGAATAGTTTATGGGCTTTCATTCATTACGATTTCCCACCTGTCACATGGGCGACCCAGGTTCGATCCCCGGCAACGGCGCCAAAAAGTTGATACTTTACACACCTAGTTATAAATTTATAAAACACCTAAATCCTACTACTAACTAGGTGGCATCACACAAGTATACGGTTGTCAACTAGTAGCAAAGGGAAGTAGGAATCGTACCCACAAGGATTGGTCGATAATTACCGGTTATTTGGTTAGATTACAAGTTGAAGCGATTGATTAATAGAAGAGATTTAATTAAAACTATAACTAAAAAACTGAGAAAGCAATTTAAAGACTATCTATTGTATTAAAGTAAAGATTAACAATAAGAAAGAATGTTTAAGAAAGTAAGTAAAATGGAAGCATGTAAAAAGAAGTCATTTTTAAGAAAGCAATTAAAAGGAAAAAATAACTTAAAGAAGCAATTTACTAATCTAGACTACTAATTACCACTAAGCTTACTAATAAATCATAATTAATGACCCCTCTATTGGCCTCATTTATATAGAAATTTTGGGAGCCATTTTCCTACCAAATGTGCATGTGGACTTCCCCAATTTGCCACTAAATTGATGAAGAATGAATATGGGGGATCAATGAAAAATAACTTCCCCTATTTTTTATTTATCTGACTTTTTATTTTAAAAGATGGGCAAGTGGTCTTATGACCACTTAGCCAAAGTTCACAGGCCATGAAGTGGTCACTTGGCCATTTCATGGTGATCCGAGCTGTAATCATTTTTTAAAAAAAATTTGGTTTAATAATTATCTCCTCGAGCATTGTACATGGAAAATGTCATTTACTTGACATGTACAAGGTTCGATACTTTTTTTTATGTGATTTCAAGTGCTTCGATGATGTGTAATTTTTTTCGATTGGTCTTTGCACTAATTTTTATGAGAATGTAGCCTAGTCGCACTCTAGTTACATTTGCAATACTTACCTCCAGCCAACTTTTCTAGGCTTAGCATTTTATATTGTCTCGTTATTTTTAAAAATTTGTATTGTACTAGAAAAATAGTGTAATAATCAAATATTTAAATATTTATCAATTTAACCACTTGAAAAATTGGTGAATTTTTCTTTTAAAATATTTATCAGTTTAACAACTTGAAAAATTAATAGACTTTCTTCTTAAACATTACAAGTTTAACCACTTGAAATGCATCGGTGAATTTTTATTTTGAGAATTAATCAGTTTAACCACTTGACAAATAGGTAGAATTCTCTTTTTTAATCATTAATCAGTTTAACCACTTGAAATGACTGGTGGATGTTCCTTTGAAACATTACTAGTTTAACCACTTGAAATGCATCAGTGAATTTTTATTTTGAGGATTAACCAGTTTAACAAATTGGGGGAATTTTCTTTTGAATCATTAATTAGTTTAACCACTTGAAATGATTGGTGATTTTTTCTTTTGAATCACTAATTAGTTTAATTACTTGAAAATGTATTGGTAGAAAAACTTTTATGAGGGCAATATATACCTTTTGATAAAGCCGGTTGCATTTAGTTTAGGACTAAATTGCCTACGTACCCACTTTATGTGGGATCAAGCCGTTCATAGTTCTGAAGCACTATTTACATTGTCACTTAAACAAAGAACCTTTTAATGAATTTCTCATTTACACAAGAATACATTCATTTTCCTTCAAAATTTGAGAGTTCGTATGATCCTTTCGGAAAAACTTTAGTGACAATGTAGGGACCTTCCCATTTGGCTTCAAAATTTACTTTCATCTTTCTTATAACGACAATGACTCTTCTGAAAGTCAACACCAAATCACCCACTAAGAAAGATCTAAATTTGTCCCTTTCGTTAAATGCCCCAACCACCTGGGATTGATGACTACTATCTTTGTTGTGCTTCGTCTTTTCTTGTCAAGTTCTTACAATTCAGCTAATCTAATTTCTACATTATCATCAGGAATTGTTAGCTGAACTGTAACTCCAAGAGATGGTAATTGTACTTTTAGAGTAGAAGTACGGATTCAAAGCCATAAACAAGACTAAATGGTGTACAACCAGTTGATGTACAAACTATAGTTCTGTACGCCCACAAAGCTTCAAGGATTCGCTCATGGCAATCTCTTTTGCATTTAAACACCACTTTCTTTAAAATGTTACACAGAACCTTATTAAAGGCTTCTGCTTACCCATTGCATGATGTGTTATTAATTGCAAAAAATCCATGGCAGATCCTGTACTTTTCACTCAATTTCACGAGTGGCGTACATTTGAAATAAAGGGCATTATCGAAGATAATTCCTGAGGGAACCCCAAACTGATTAATAATGAGATTTTTAATAAAATTTGTAACATCCATCGCTCTCACTTCAGTTAATGGTATTTCTTTAGTCCATTTGGAGAAATAATCAGTCCCGACCAAAATGTACTTATGTAATCCAATCCTCATGCCATGTCGGATGAGCAAGATATGCGGAAGATAGGGGGCTTGCCTCCCTGTTCCCTTTTACCTATGCCATGATGCTAGTCATAGGCAACTTATCTCTTGATGAAGATGGCTTAAAAGGACCAACTATATCCAATCCCTATGTTTCAAACGGCGATGATAACATGGTGGGATGAAGTGGTTAAGGCAGTTGATAAGTGAAATTTGAATGTACTTGACAAACTTAACAATTTCTTGCAAATTTCATTGCATCTTTTACTAAGGTTGGCCAATAATAGCCCATCCTTTTAATTTGGGAAGCAAGTTTAGGGCCAGCTTGGTGTGTACCACATGTTCCAGCATGAGTTTCTTGAAGAGTATGGGCGGCCTCTTTTTTTGAGAGACACCTTAAAATAACTCCATCAAAAGATCTTTTATATGAAGTGTTATTGATGCCTTAAGTCAACTTTCTTTCAGTATCGATCGACAGAATCCCATGGATGAGAAAATTTATAAAATGTTGATGCCAATCGGAATCCTCTTCAATTTCTAGGACTGTTACCACATTTTTATTTTCTTCTTCTTCAATCTAGCTTAAGGCTTCCCACCAACTATAATTTGTATATCTCTATACTCAAGCGAGGCCAAAGATGCTGCTAAGTTTGCCAGAGCATCTGCTTTGTTATTTTTTTACCTTGGTATGTAGTTAATTTGTATATCTTGGAATTGAACATTACTTGCCTAGATCTTTGACGATAAAATAACAAATTTTCATTCTTGACCTCATATTGGTTATTTAATTGTTTAACAACCAACTAAGAGTCCCCAAATACTTTAACACAATCAATGTGCATCTCAAGTGCAATTTCCATGCCAATGACTAATGCCTCATATTCTGCCACATTGTTTGAGTGAAGAGATAGCAAAGAAAATGAATAAGGTACTAGTCCTCCTGATGGTGTCACAAGCATAATTCCTACCCCGCTCCTTTTCTTTGTGATGACCTATCAAAATACAGTTCCCATGATAAGGTGCTAGTAGTGAAGACCTCCTCATCTGGGAGATCCTCTTGAATTTCTTTATCACCGAGGACTGGGTGAGCAACTAGGAAGTAATCAGCCAGTACTTGTCCTTTGATTGACGTATGTAATGTCAAATTCTGTCAAGAGTAAATACCATTAGGCTAATAGTCCTGACAAAAAGGGTTTAGAAATTAAATATGTTAATGGATCGGCTCTTAAAATTAATGTCACTAGGTGAGATAGCAAATATTGCATTAACTTTTGTACTGCAAAAATCAAAGCCAAACAAGTTTTATCTATTGGAAAGTTATTGTGTTTAGTTCCAACAAGTTTTTGGCTAAGATAGTATAGTGCATTTTCTTTTCCATTCTCATTATTTTGGGTAAGTAATGCCCCCAAAGCCCTTTCAAGAGTTGCAATATATAAGATCAATGGCTTTCCTTTGATAGGAGCCATCAAAACTGCAAGTTTGGACAAGTATTCTTTGATACTTTCTAGTGCATTTGACATGTGTGATCCCACACAATTGGTATGCATTTCTTCATTAATCTTGTAAATGACTGACATCTTCTAGATAGATTTGATATCATATGAATCTCCTTATGTAAGCCAATCCTCCTTGAAGACCACGTAGTTCTCGCAAGTTGTGCGGTAGAGGCATTTCTATGATTGCCTTGATTTTTGTGGGATTGATTTCAATTCCTCAGTTTCTAACAATAAACTCAAGAGGTTCATTTCAAGGGATTCATTTTCAATTGAAGCTCTTGGAGCCTGTCAAAGATTTTCGTAAATCATCCAAATGATTTTCTTTTTCTTTTGTCTAGACAACCAAATCATCAACATAGCACTAAATGATGTTATGAAGGATGTCATTGAAAATAATTGTCATGGGTCTTTGATAAGTTGCTCCGATATTTTTTAATCTGAAAGGCATTATTATGTAACAACAAATGCCTTCTAGAGTATGAAAAGTTGTGAGCTCTTCATCTTCTGGTGCCATCTTTATTTGATTATAGCCAGAAAATCCATCCATACAAGATAATGCATCGAATCCAGTTGTAGCATCAACTAACAACACAGTTGATTGGAAGTGAATGAATTCATCTTTGGGGCATCATCATTAAGAATCTAAAATTAATACAGATGCATACTTACCCATTTTTCATTTTCACTGGCACGATGTTTGAGAGCCAAGTCTGATATTAGACCTCATGAATGAAACTAGCTTCTATCAATTTGTCCATCTCTATTTCAATTTGTACAATCAGTTCAAGTCTGAGCTGAAATTGACCTTGTTTAATCGGTGCTTATCATTGGGAACTGCTAGTTGGTAGACTGCTATTTTAGGGTCTAACACCAGGCATATCATGGTAACCCCATGCGAATACATCTTGATATTCCTGAAGAAGGGTTTCATGTTTTATCAATTCTTCTTAGAGAGAAGAGCACTTACAAAGATAGGTTCAGAGCTTTCAGTAGTGCCAAGGTTAAGTTCCCTCAACTTAACCACTGTGGCTTTACCACCGTCTTCAAGTTAGGATGGAGCTAGTTAAACATTTTGGATGAACTCTTCACAACTTTCTTGCGAAATAAGAGGATTTTGTCTCAATTTGTTCTTCTTTGGAACTTTCAGCCAATCTTTCTTTGCAAGAGTTATAGTTTATCTGTATGGATGAATTAGTTTCTACTTCCTTGCAGAAAAGATGTTCTTTCCCATTTTCCTTTTTCAAGGTCCATTTTTTATTTTTTTCTTAACTTGACTCACTTTAGTTTTTAAGTCTTTTACAACTTTCAAAATTTGGACTGCTGAGAATTGTTTGTCTCATATTCCTTTTAAACTTTAGGAAGCCCTTGAAGCCTTTTAAATGCATAGTTTCAAGGCTTACCTTCATGTGTTCCTTAAAGAGCAAAGCTATTTCTTGATTGGTGAAAATCACTGTATCTGAGGAAGAAGAAATTGGCTTTAAAGTCTTTTGCAACCTTTGAAATTTGGATAGTTGAGACTTGTGTTCCTCAAATTGTCCTTCAATTTTTGGAAACCCCTGAAGCCTTTTAAATACAGAGATTCGAGGCTTACTCTCAATATGTTCCTCAGATAGAAAAGATATTTCTTGATTAGTAAAAATCACTGAACTTGAGGAAGAAGAGGTTTCTGACTCACCACAATCTTGATCAACCATGACATCTTTCATGTCCTCTTCGAAAAGAGATTTCCCCTTCTTGAGTTTAAATTTCTTTTGAGCTTGCAGGGATGGTCTTCTTTCACCCAATACCAGTTTTCTACTTTGACTTCCATCCTATTGAAAGATATTTATGACTGTTACTTGAGGTACATATTGGTCTACCTTTCAAAGTGGACAAGTATAACTTATGGTCAAAGCAGTCATTGTCTTTTCAATTGTGATTGTTGTCAATTGTCCTTTATTTGGTTGACTTTTTTACTTCAATTTCAAAACAATCTTTTGTCTTGGGGCTTCTGGTGCCATACTTCTTTCTTTCTTCTTTGAATATTTAAGTCTTGCTTCAAAAGATTTTCCTCAGTAAGAAGATAAAATGGCAGAAGAGACAGATTCTCATTTTGCTTCTCTTTTTTTGTCTTTTATTTTCCATCTTGCGGGTTGGAGACCAAAATGTGGGACTTTTGTAAATCTTTGTATCCACATTATTTACCTCTTCGATACCAAAAGGTCTTGATCCGAATACCACCATTTTTTCAATCTTTATACCATTCTCCAGCCTATTGACAAACTTAAAGCATTGATGGAGTGTTGATGGCAGGATACCATTAGCATGAATCCAAGGATGATGTAATAAGGTATTGTATGAAGTGTCAACGTTGATCACATGAAACAACGCCTTAGTTTCAAGGTCCTCAAAATTCATTTTTAACTCGATGGTGCCTTGTGCTCTTTGTCCCATTTGGTTAAAGCCTTGTATTGTCAAGTTTGATAGAGAAAGATCTCGAGTCAACAATCCTATGAGACGAACAGCTTTCAAGGAAAGCAGATTTATCGCAGACCCACAATCAAGTCGAATTACAAACATGTTTTCAATAATGCCACAAAGATAAAGAGGTCGATTATGATCATATCCCATTGGTAGTTCCTCGTCATTGAACTCGTCTTTGAAAGTCTGACACAAGCTATACATGAAACACAAAACTCTTTTGACAATGGTGGACTAAAATAAGTCGCATAGAGATCAGGTGTCATCAAAGTTTGTACTAATGCCCTCCTTAAATATTTTTACATTTGTAAGCATCATAGATACTTAGGAGAGCCGGAATGCACTTGAGATGTGCTAAGACGTCATATTTGATTTGTTGTTATTGTGGCGCATTTAGTAAGTGAGGCTTGACAGAGACTTTGGGATACCTCCTTAAGTCTTCAAACTTATTTTCACAAGTTTCGGGTGGAGATTGTGCACCCTCTTGTTGAATTGTGGATTATTCACGAATGGATTCCTTTTAAGATGAGCCATTTGATTTCTTAATTTGTCACACTTTTTGCAGTGACAACAATCGTCGACCTGACCGCAAAGTGATTTTGTTGGCTTCTAAGTTTGAAAACTCTTCTTATTCAAAAATCATCATGCAAAATTGTTTCACAATCTCATTTTCTTCATTTTGTTCATTTTTGGAGAAGGAGAAAGAATTCGGGAGGGATATATTCAGTTAGAGTAATGGATACTCTTTGAGGTTGAACATATTCCTCCTCTATCGACACTGCCTTCTTTTGATTCTTTCTACTTTTCTTGCCTTTCTTATGTTTTTTTTTTCTTCAAAATTTCATTCTAGGACAAGTAGTTTTCATAGAACACAAAGGAGTATGAATTGCCTTTTTGGTCCTTTCGCTTATACATATTTGCTACTTTTCATCCTTTGCGCTTTTAGTTTCCAAAGGACTGTTGTATTAGAATTTCTAGATTTCCTCAATGAGGAATGTCAGGGTAAGCATATATATATGAAACTTCATTGTCCACTTCAAATGCCACTTTAACTACACCCTTAGGATGAGGAACCGATGGAATAGGATTTTCTTCGACTAAGGAGATGTTAGCAGTGGCAGACGAATCGTCTTCAAGCACGAGATCTTCCATATCAACCATTGATTGGATAATATTTTAAGAACATAACAGTTCTTAATTTGGTTCAAGAAATTCTATTGTCTTCTTTTTCATCAACTGCTTGAAGATGTACTCCACATCCTTATCATGAAATGTGTACTTTACACTCTTCTTTTCCTTTAAAATAGGCCTTCTTTGACTTTCTTTATTTTTTGAACTTAAACCAGGATTGCTATTACCATTTTTGTTGTTGGTATTGACAAAAGTTGTCATAGACTCGTCTTTCTTGACAAGTATCTTGCATTCACTTTTATTTTCTTCCAAAGACTTATCCTTTAGAGTGCTTTTTTGTCTAGCAATTTTCTTTTCAACATTACCAACTTTTGAGAAAGGCGCATCAAATGTTTGGGGTTCAACAATCGCAGTAAAAGTTGCTATTTTTGGCAACAGGTTGTTAAAACACATTTGGGCAGCTGATTGTTTGGTTAATTTCTCAGTGCATTGGAGATTAAATTTCTCCATCTTGTTATAAAGTCATTAACACTTTCATTTGTCCTTTGATGGGCATCAGCCAAGTCAATTATAGAAACCTTCAAGTTCTTTGAGCTCAAGAATTGAGCAATAAAGGCTCCATGCATATTATCCGATGTAAGGATCGATCCAGTTTGTAGTTGGATATATCAACTAAAAGTAGACCCTTTTAGGGACTAGACAAATTGACAGATCAATAGTGCATTAGAAAGAGCTGATTCACCACAAGCTGAGTAAAAGTGAGCTAAGTGTTCTTGTGGTGAGCCATTGATTCCGTCAAATTTTCTGAAATGAGGCTTTTGATTGCCAGGGGGATATGAGATCGTATCATAATAAGAAGGATATGATTTACAATATCCTAACACAGGAGGATTCACAGATGCTTCAAATTCTCTAATACCCTCACCTATCAATGTTTTGATATCGGTTTGAGTTACAATTGCATTTGAATTCTGGCTGTTTTCATGAGTTTACACATGTTTTTGAGTTAATGTACTTGCTTGATTAGCCACTTGGATAGCCAAATGAGCCATTTCAGCATCTCTTTTAGCAAGTTTTCTTTGTAGTTAACTTACATTTACTCTTCAATACTGGTGGTGCTGGTGACAAAGATCGGCGTTCCTTTATTTTGAATTTCATCAAGAAAATTTAACTTATTTTGAAACTCCCCTGCTAATTGCAAAGGAAAGTCATCCTCTTTGACTAGAGACTTGGGATATCCATATGGAGGATGAATTAATAAGGAAACTACAAGTTCTCTTTGGCTATTTGATCCACTTGAAAAAGCTATTGTCATGTTGGAGATAGATTTCATTGACTTCTATTCAATGGGAGACTTGATTGTGGTCGATGACTCTTCAGATGGAGCTCGAGACATCATTCTTGCTCGAGATCAAGTCACCAGGTCATCATATGGTGAAAACCGAGAGTTGGATGAGGAAGAGGATCGAATTACATAACGAGATAAAGATTCCTCCGTTGCAAGTCTTTCGGTCTCCTTATCGAACTTATGTTCAATTGATTACTTTGAAGGAAGAATAGGACTTGTGACTTCCTTTGATGGGATGTGAAATCTTCATAAGTCGGAACCTCAGAATCTTTCACTTGCTTTCGAGTTCTTTTTTTGTTTTTCTTTTGTCTTGTCTTTCTTTGAACAGCATGTACAACTGTAGACCCTTCTTCAACCAATTCTTTTCCTTTTGACGTTGGTGAGTTGAGTTCAATAACTCTAGGCTTCAAGGTTACTATTGTCTTTTCATTTGAAACCTTAACAGGAGTTGTAGACTCAACCTTTGGGGTCTCGAAAATTGGTACTTGTGATTTTGGGGAAGCAGTATTTTCCTCCTCTTGAGAAAAAGTTGCCATAACATATTCAATTGACAGCAAGTTTACCATAAATGACACAAAAAGAATTTGATTGGGTTTGAGATTGATCTCCTCAACCATGTTAACGGCAACATGGTTTTTCCCGGCATTGGTAATACTAGGTTTGCGAAGCCACCTTTGAACAGAGTTTTTGTGTTCTATTGGAATCATTTTAACTCATTCAATATGAGCATTTACATTTGGACAAATCTTACGTTTTGCCTATTAAATGACCTTGAGATTGGAGTAATTGCCAAATATTCCTCGAATAATTTCATCCTTGGAGCACTTCTAGCTTGCCCTTTTGTACCTTTAACAGTCACAAGTGGAGTAAGTTTCTTTCGATCCTTGCCGACTTTGGTAGTCGGACCTTTTGCTTCCTAACAGCCGGAGTGAGTATCTTTTGCCTGCTTGCAGTCACGGTGGCCAAGGCCTTTGTGGTCGGAGTAGGCTTCTTTTTCACCTCAGCAACCTTTGCGGTCGGGGTGACCTTTTTTTGCCATCTCGGGGCTTTAGTGACTGAAGCGAACTTCTTTTTGAGCTCAGCAACCTTTGTTGTCACCAACGGAGCAAACTGGGACGTGGTCAATTCAAGAGAATCCTTCGGGCAGTCCATTATGCATGTTACCATGTAGTCACCCTTCTTTGATCATTGTCCTCTTTCGCATTTAGTACTTGGAATCCCATGAAAATGAATCACGATCTTTGGTTCCGTCTTAAACCTTCAGCAGGCTGAGACAGCACAAAAAAAATTTAATTAATTCAACAATTAGAGATGAAAAGGAGAATGGGTCCCCCGAGCATGCCAAAAACCATGTTAGGAAAAAACTTACTATTTTGCGAATTAAATTCCACCCCAACTTGATCTCACTCGCACGAGTTTTTATTTATATAAGTCGAACCCATTCAAGATATCGAATCTTCTAATTGCATTCTCTAATTTTAGAGAAATATCTTTTGATTCTAATCATCAATTAATTAATTTGACTTCCAATTAATCAAACGAGAATGGAGGGATTTAAATAATATTTATTTTTGTGGTTGCACCTAACTAATATACTTAAATTGCCTACGTACCCATTACTAGGATCAAACCAAACGTAGTTTGTGTGAATAAAAATTCACCTATATTTGGAATATTTATTTTGAGTTCAATGGGAAAATAAATTTTTTTTAACCCATTTTGAACTTTTGATAGGTTACTTGTATTTGACCCATTTTTAATTTAGTAGAATTTTACAAATTTATGTAAAAAAAATCCACAAAATAATTTTTTTTGTAGTTCTTGCGAACTAAACCCTTTGGAGAGGTTTCCTACATATCCAAATTAGAATCAAGCCATACGTAGTTCTAACGAACTATAGGTTTTTTTTTTTAATATCAATTCTTTTTGCCCATTTGAGACAATTGACATTTAAATAGAGATTTGGCCATTAAAGGCAAGGAATAATTTAGACGAGTTCAAAGACTTGTCCAATTATTTTATTTGATCCTTTTGTGATGCTTTAAAAGGCAAGACAAACATAAAGTTTAATTTAATTATCGTCTTTACTTTTAATTACCATAAAAGGTAACGTGAACACGAGGGTCATTTCAATTTGATTTAATGTCTTATAAGACAAATTTGGGTACAAAGACCAATTATTTTAATTTTGTACCTTAAAAGGCAATTTTGGGGCGTCAAAGTCTATTGGTTTAATATAATTCCTTAAAAGGCAATTTAGACACTAAAGTCAATTTATTACCATCAATTGCCTAAAAGGTAATTTTGGCAATAAAACTAATTAATTTAATTTAATGCCTTCAAAGGTAATTTTTGACACTAGAACTGATTAATTTAGTTTTGTGCCCTAAAAGGCAATTATGGGTACTAAGTCCAATTAATCATTTTAATGACTTAAAAGGCAAATTTGATAAAATAAGACTTTGTATCAATTAAAGGCACTAAGGCTGATTGATTTAATTTAGTGCCTTAAGAGGCAATTTTGGGCTCCAAGGACAATTAATTTGACTTATTACAATAAAAGGTAATTTTGGGCACTAAGGCCAATTAATTTAATTTGGTGCCTTTAAAAGGCATTTTCTTTGGCACTAAATTTGAGTAATTTAATTTTATACCTTAAAAGATAATCGTGGCCACTAAGACTAATTAATTTAATTTACTACCATAAAAGGTAATTTTGAGCACGAAGGCCATGAAATTTGATTTATGACTTAAAGGCAATTTTAGACAAAACAAGGCACTAGGATCATTTACTTAGGGTACTAAGGTCAATTGATTTAATTTAGTACCTTAATAATTTGAGAGGTTAAATAATACGCTAGAATCAATTTTGAGGCACTAAGGTCATTTAACATACCTTGAATTATTTAAGAGGCTGGTTAGACATTACTATACCACGAAGGCATAAGGTGGAACAGAACCAATTCAGTTTTAATTTTGCCAGTTAATTTGATTATTGTTTTTTTAGTCACAAATGCAAATTTGGCACATTAGGTCATTCTAGAATAACCAAATCATGATTTTCATGAAGGTTTGATGACTACAGTCACATACATGTATTAAAGTAAAATATTTTGAACACATATATGTATTAACCAAGTTCCTATTTTCCATAATACTTGAATGAATTTTGGACAGTAGTAATGATTTTGTCAACCAACAATGAGTCTCACAAGAAACAACTACATAATCTCGTTTGTCATTCGGAATATGTTTTAAGTGAAAGTTATCTCATGTTTGACTAAAATATATTAAACTGTTGGCAAACAAAAACTATCTTTGGGAGATATACGATCCAACAACTAGTTATAAAGAAGAGTGAGAACAAAGTGAAAGTTGATCACAGATAGGAAAATAAAAGTTAGAAAGATAGAAAGAAAAAAAAATCTATTTGCATATTACCAAATTGATTTGAAGAATTTTGTTGTATTCAAACTTCGTACTCTGCACACTTCTTGTAACATTTTCACTCTAGCTTGAAGTTTTTGTTTATGTAGACTCTCTTTTGTACTGTCACTCTTTTATTTTTTTTATTTTTTTTTTGTCAATAATACTTGACTAGTCTCCTAACTCTCTAATGTCTCTACCTCAAAATGCTCTCTCACTACCTTGTGCCTATGTTTTCTTTTTTTGACAAATATCACTTGGACCCTTAAATAGACCACCTTGAACCCGCATCTATTATGTTTAGTTAATAGCACTTGCTGACACTCGCATGATCGTGGGGTTATGGCTTCATTTTTGTACTCAAGATCCAAGAGACGCTAAATGATGGACTTGATTGATTGCAAACATGGCCACTTTGGCTTTGTGGCATAGCCACGTTTGATCACTTGTATGAAGTGGTCAAAAATTTGACCACTTCTACTATTTCAGAAACAATTTTTTTTTTTTTTTTTTAAATTTTTTGGTTTAACATTGTGTTCAAAATACATGCCGCTTTGCGCTTTTTCATTGCCTTCATTGTGGAATAACGTATTTGAGCAATGATAATGCCATATTTAATTTTGCTAAATACCAACCCTTCCTGAGTTAAAATTTTCCTTCTCACCACCCAGAAAAGCATTTGTCTCCTCCTTATCTTCCCTGTCCTCTTGGAATATATGGATCGGGAACCTCTGTCGAAGGCAAGTTCGTGATCTTTGATGCCAAAATTGAAAAAAATAATAATAATAAAAAAATAAAAATAAAAAAATTCACCCATTTCAACTACTAGAAAAAACCAAAAACAAATAAAAAAAAAGCAGTACTTCCCTAAAGAATTAAACACTACTCCCGCAAGCACTACCACTTCCACCAGTTTCACCAAGATGGGAACAAAAACATAACAGTAACATACGAAGAGTTGAGGAAAAAATATTTTTAAATTTGTATCAAAATACAAATGTTAAATATATTGTGATAGTTATTTACAAAGTGATGATAGTTTATAAGTGATTAGTATTACTAAGAATATTTATGGCATTCGTTATAAAAATATGGTGAATATTAGATCCAATAGTAATATAAGAGTATGATTAATATGGTGACCACGAAAATTTACAGTGACATTTACATCTCCTTCCTCCACACATCAAAACTACTTCAACTTTCGACAATTTGTCCTGTGCAATTAGGTTTTCTGTGTGGTTCTTAGCAAATTTGCCCCTGTGTAATTAGACGCCTCTTGCTTCAATGGTACTTGGTTGTTCGTAAGGGTGTCAATTGAGTTTTGAGAGTTGGGTTTTTCATTTAAAGTTATTCATAATTTGTGATGAAATTTAATAAAGATACATATACTGTAAAAAAAAAAAGTAAATTTTTAGTTACGTTACACTCATGGGTATATTTTATAAATGTATTGATCGAGATTAAATTAATTACATAAATGCCGACCAATAGTGACTGGCTTGCCATAAGGGTGTCAATTGAGTTTTGAGAGTTGAATTTTTTATATATAATTGTCCATAAATTGTGATGAAATTTAATATATATATATATATATATATATATATATATATGGCAAAAGTGAAGATTTAGTTACATTACACATGTGGGAATATTTTATAAATGTATTGATCAAGATTAAATTTGGAATTTCTAAGAGAATCAGCTCCTTTCTCCCTAGAGGATTTAAGAATCATTAACAAAATGATTGGGAGGAAATTGAAGCAGTCAATGGCTCAACAAAAGAAGGTTACGAGTTTAAAAGAATCCAAGCAAAAAGATGAAGAAGGCGTGAAGGTTTAGCTGATCAATCAAGGACATATAAAATGTCAACAAGAAGTTTTTGTGAATTTTCAAATTATTCTTAGAGATATCATTCAAAATTTTCCAAGGTGAACATTACCAACTAGGCCTTCCACTCTCAAGTTGCAGGCTACTAGCAAATAAAGGCAACCTAAATTTGCATTAGGACATTTTGGCCTAGTCCCCTCTTATGTATAAGTTATTTTATAAATGGGTGTCCAAACCCAAAAAAAAGATTAAATTTTTTTCATAAATGATGACTAATAGTGACTTGAAAATGAAATTGATTATTGAAAATGGGAATAAAAAGTTGCATATTAATAGTAACATACAAAGAGTTGCACGAAAATGTTTTTTAATTTCTAATCAAAATTACAAATGCGGAATATACTGTGATAGTTATTTGCACAATAATGATAGTTAATATACCGTAATCAATGTTAAGTGTACCGACTATTAAAATATATATTGGATCCTATAAAGTGAAAGAATATGATTAATATGCCAACGATGACAATTTACAGTTGACACTTGCAACTTTTCCTTCTTCCACTCATCAAAACTTCAACTTCACTCATTGCAATATATATAGATGATCACTAGTCATTGGATATTTTCGTGCGGTTCTTAACCAAGTTGCCTTGTGCAATTAAGCGCCCCTTACGATGTTGGTTGAGTTTTATGAGACGAGTTTTGATTTATTGTCATTTATATAAATTATGATGAAATTTAATAAAGATATATACATTTTAAAAGTAAATTTTTAGTTACATTAGATTTGTGAGAATATTTTTTTTATCGATGTATTGATCAAAATCAAATTATCTAAATAAATGACAACCAACAGTGACGTAGAAATGAAATTGTACAAAGTTACCATTGATCCTTATGTATTTAAATTTTTGGATTAATTGCAAACTATCCCCTCAACTATGTTTAGTTTGCAAAGTGCCCCCTAAACTTTTAATTTCAGCAATATACTACTATATACTATTAATTTCTCTCACATTTGTGAAATGAATGGAAAACAAATTGGAATGACAAATTTGCCCTAGAGAGAAAAACCAAAATACCATAAGGCATAAATACCCATATCCATCCTCTACCTCTGCTACCGCTCCTCGACTCCTCCCCAATCCTTTCATCCACCAATTGCCAACCGTCATCTCCAGCCCCATTAAAGTCCTCGACCTGAATCCGTTCACCCTTTTCCTTCCTGCACCCCCTCTTTTCTTAAGACTTCCATTCCCAGTGTCAACCCCTTTTTCCAAGTCCCAACAACCCAATTTCCCAACTGCCAGGCACAAAACCCTCCAACCAACCCCTTCATCCCCTTAACCCTTTCCTTCCCCAAACACCCCTAACCCCTAACCCCGTTTCCTTATCCCAACAGCAACAACCAGTCTTTTCCCAAATCCCCAATCATCTAGCACAAGAGACTCGCGGTGAATCTGAATATGTTTTTTTTATGTTGAGTTTTCCCTTTTAAGTTTTGTTATTTATTAGGTTTGAATAGTAGAGGATTTAAGTTTTAATTTGTTCTCTTGATATTTTCGGCCAGATCACAGACAATTAGAAAGAAAGTTGGTTGACAAACTTGTATGCTCGCAATCTGTCTGACAAAATGACCAAATGAAGTTGGAAGAAGTGAGGAGCTAAAATCAAAAACTTAACCCACGATTGTTAATAAGAGAAGGCAAAAGCTGAGGTTAGGAAGGAAAGAATCAAGAACAAAAGAGAAAAAGGACAAACTTGTGATACTGTTGATGTCCCACGTCCACTGGTGCTTTGAAGCCGTAAAAGAAAATAAGCAAAATTGTACTACCTATCATCACTATTGGTTTTAAGGGCATTTTTGCCAATTATTTCAACCTAGGGATATTAATGTCCTTTTACTTAACTGGTTATATAGTTTTCCTGGGGATTGGGGTACATTGCCACAATTCACAAGTTCAAGGGTGTAAATTGCTGAAATTAAAAGTTTAGGAGGCACTTTGTAAACTGAACATTGTTGAGCGGGTATTTTACAATTAAACCTAAATTTTTTTTTGGCCCTTTCTTTCATAATGCTTACATCATGCCAAATCCAGTTTTAGTCCGTCAATTGATACCCTAACATTTTTTTTTTTTTTTTGTGCCGGCAAATGTTGCATTTAATCTATTTATTAGGTGCATGTTCTTGATTGGTTGTTGTGATTATGGAAATTACATTTGTTATTATGTTCTTTATTATTTAGATTTACTAACAAAAGAATTACAATGTGTTTCTATTTTTTTCACAAATCATGGACATAGTTTAATAAATTAGGTACCTAAATATTTTACTACTTTTATTATTCATTATCACTTAACCTAAAGAAAATTTATAAAATTTCTATTTATATTAAAGACCAAAAGTTTGTAATTATTCTTGTTATAAATTGCCCCTTGATAAGTTAAAAAGGCTTTTATTCTCCTTTTTTTAAATAAGTAGCACTATCATTGAATTGCTCATTCATTACAATTCTCTGCGAGCCAAGTATTGCCTGTTCTCAATTATTTCGTAGATGTTTTATGTTCTCTATTATTACTGTTTTCTAAAACACGTGTAATGCTGAGATTTGTTTTCCATCCTAATTTCCAAGAACTTAAAACATGTATTTTTCTTTTCTATTAATGTCACTAACTCAGATTTTTAATGCACTTCACGTATTGCATTTATTAGTTATCGGTAGCTACGGCTACAACTAGTTGTAGAATGTAAACAATAATTGCCATGCACTTCTTTTGAGACTGTATCTGTATTGTAATCCACGTGTCATCTGTTTATATGTTGTCTACCTAGAATCACATTTTTTAAATCACATCGTAGAATTTTCCTGGCTTATGTAGTTTTGCAGTCTCTCGGTTTCTCACGCATCGGGACACTTAACATACTCTCCATGTTAGACGTGCAGAAACATGCTAGTACGAGAAGTATCAGCAGCTTATGGAAGTTTGTTGAAACATGAAAATCACATGATTAAACTGTCCTCCCTCTCCTAGCTCCCTCTAGCTCTCCTGCCAAAATTTGTATTAAACCAATAAATACCCAATAGATGTAGATTATAACAATAATATCGTTTCTTGCATATAAAAACGATCTAAGCCTTCATTTCTTATCATTATTAGTTAGTTCGTTTGAAGTCCATTAGATGTACGTGCAACCAGACATTTACATAAAGGTAGGTATTCACTTAATTTTTCAATACTATCTTTTGTTATAGAATTTGAAATACTTGATAGCTAATATACTTGCACTAGACATTTAAAGAAAGTTGATTTAATAAACACGTCAATGCTGATTAAAACTAGATGCATATACCTTCTTTATTCTGAGCAAAATAATTAAATTTATTTTAATATTGTCTACTAGTTTTGTCCTTCCATTTTTTTTAAGTGGGATAAACAATTGGTTCACTAATTTTAATTTTGTTGTACATATATAGAATAGCGTCTTATATATGTTTGCCTAACTATCTTAGCACTATGACATTGAATGTGATAAGTAATCATATAATGAATTAACCACAAGTAGTGGCCAATGTGCTTTTAGTTTTCCCAAGAAAATAGTCTCTAATATCCAATTATTTTAGATTGATTTATGGATTAATCTTTTGTACACATTAGTGTCAAAGATTTTTCACACTAGCGGCATTCATCTATAACAGTTGATGTAGAACAGTTTTTTTACTACATGTGCAAAATTAACATTTAAAAATTAGATAATGCAATGTGTAACTACAATAAGAATTTATCAATATTTTAGAGAATAGAAATTAATAGAATGTAACTATACTTTCTTAACTTAACAAATCATGTCCCCTTCGCATGACATGTCTACCCTCTCTCTCTCTTCATGCTAGGATTCTGTTGGCCAACTAAGTAGTGTCATTTTCTATGGCATACATGAAAATTACTAGAGCGCCAACTCCAATTAATAACCTAGTATTCCTTGTTATATTTAATTATCCTATGTACTTCTCAGATTTGCATCTGGTATATTTGGCAAGGAACCGATACACACAACGTGACTTTAATTTCTTAGGCTAAAGAAGTTGGAAATTTCCTTTTTTTAAAGATGAAACTTACACTTTTGTTTTATTTGTTGATCATCTTATGTATAAATCTAGTTCAAAACCAAGCAATTATTGCTTCATTCTGATACATACACATATGTATACATTATACTCATTTATTCATTAAATACTTTACATTATATATACTTCTAAATACTCAATAACTGATATGTTCCATGAAAAATATCAACAACAAAGCAATAGACCATAATACTAATGATAAGGCCCGGCTGACTGATAACAAGCCCATTGGTGTCAAATTGCAGTGGCATTTGCTATTGAGCTCACGGGTCCAACAACTTAACAGTCAGAGAATGCGGCCTGTAGGGAAATCAATTTCTGGTAAAGCCATCTTTTTGCTATGCGTTGCCAGCTTCTTGGCAGGATCACTTCTTTTTACCAACCGGACAACATCTGACACCACCATCAAGGCTGCTCAAAGTATAAGTAGTCGTCATGTCATCTCTAGCATTCCCAATCATGTCGAGAAGCTGAGCTTGGTTACAATTGGATGTAAGATAAAAAACGAGTATGATTAATTAAATCCAGAATTTCTTAAAATTTTTCATATCAGTTAATGCTACCTATGTATTATATTAAATTTTATATAGCTACTTTTTTGTGAATAATTTGTCAATTTATTGATGCATGCTAGAAGAAATTGGCTGAAACGGGCTTAGGAAACGTTATGGAAGAAGTGAGGAAGACACAACAAGCGATCCAGTAAGTACACACACACACATACACAGAGTATTGGACAGCAGTTAATGGGATCTCTTATCTCTAATTAAATAGATCATTGGATAAAACGATCTCAACATTGGAGGTGGAACTAGCTGCAGCTCGGAGTTGGACAAGCCTTCAACAGCAGTCACTTGATCATTTGCACAAAGACTCCTCGAACTACAGTAGCAATAGCAGCTTGCAAAAAGCCTTTGTTGTTATTGGAATTAATACAGCTTTCAGTAGCAAGAGACGTCGAGATACCCTCAGAGAAACTTGGTTGCTCAAAGGTAAGTATGTGTATATATGTCTCAATTTCCTCCACAGGACCCTATAATACTAATATGACTTGAAAAGATGAGGCTAATTAATATTTATAACACACTGTTCTGAGATCAACTGTATAAAAATGAAAATGCATATGCATGCGCAGGAAATAAGTTGAAGAAATTGGAAAAGGAAAAAGGAATAGTGATAAGGTTTGTGATAGGACACAGTGCAGCACCAGGAGGAGTTCTTGATCGAGCCATTGATGATGAGAATGCAGAGTACAAGGACTTTCTTAGATTGAAGCACGTGGAGGGATACCATGAGCTCTCCTCCAAAACTCGCTTGTATTTCTCAACTGCAATCACAATTTGGGATGCCCAATACTATGTGAAGGTGGATGATGATGTCCATGTAAATTTGGGTACGTATCTGAACATTAATTATTCCATTTCATCCGTAATTAATCACATGATATTAACATATGTACTCCGGTCCCTCCTAGTGTAATTTCATACTAGTACTAGCAAAGTTATAATCACATATTGCTGTTCCCAATTTTGCATTGATCGTATATATATTTTAGGTATGCTTGTAAGCACTCTTGCACGATACAAATCACAACCGAGGACCTATATTGGCTGCATGAAGTCTGGACCTGTTCTTTCTCAAAAGTGAGTCATTCCTAGCTTCCAATACCACTAACTTTGTTACCCTTATAAAATTTTTGTCGAATGGAACTTATTTAATAGTTTGTCAAAATCTTGTTTTCATTAAATTAAGGGTTAACTGTAACTTGCATGTCTTGAACCATCATCAATATGCAAGTTAAACTATAAATTATCTATTGTTGCACTTAAGTACCTTATACTATTAATATGTAATACATTATTGAAAGTAATTAAAAATTAGAAAATTTTGTTAGCTATTTTTCAATTAAAAGAGTTTAATACTACTAAATAAGAGTATTTCAGTAAACCAATGTGAATTATAAGTATAAAAATGTTTTTATTCAAAAATAGTTAAAATTATTCATTTTTTCATATGAATTCATAGCATAAGATATTAAAGTGCTAAAATTGATAATTTACGGGCAAAATGGAAGTCTTTGATAGTTTAGCGACTACAATTAACCTTTAATTTAACTTTTCAAGAATAGTATTATATCATATTAATGGTTAGTATCAAAACATTACAACATCAAAGTTTAATATTCTAAGCAACGTAAAAAAAAAAATTCAGACATAGAGCTCCAAAACTAAGAGGTTTGACCAAGTTCTGACAAAAATTATAAGGTCAATAGTATGAAGGGAATGGTATTTTTGTAGCCGTCAGTGTATTACTTTCTAAAAGCTTAATTATATTTTAAGGAAAAGCAATTGAACTATGTACATATCTATAGCGCAAAATCTTGCTTGTTACATCCTTAATTGGTTTCCTTAATCAATGGCAGAGGAGTTAAGTACCATGAACCAGAGTTCTGGAAATTTGGTGAAGAAGGCAATAAGTACTTTAGGCATGCCACAGGTCAAATATATGATTCCATCTCTAAGGACCTTGCAATATATATCTCTGTCAACTCGTGAGTGCTTGTTTCAAATACATGATTTCTATAATCACATATACACATATTAATATCTGATGTTTATTATGTATATCTATCTGCACAAATTGATATTTTGATATAGGGGCATTTTGCATCGGTATGCTAACGAGGACGTATCTTTGGGGTCGTGGTTCATTGGATTGGAAGTGCAACATGTAGATGATCGCTCCATGTGTTGTGGAACCCCTCCTGGTAATTAGACTAATTATTCATTACAATCAAATGGCTCAAATATACCTTCAATATATTCATCAATAACTGTTCAGTTGCAAAACAATTTCTTAATTCGAGCACAACATGATATGCATAATCTATTACATACAGATTGTGAGTGGAAAAGGCAAGGAGGGAACACATGCACTGCATCATTTGATTGGTCATGTAGTGGGATATGCAACTCAGTGGAGAGGATGAAAGATGTGCACAATGCTTGTGGATGCATCGAAGGAGGTAGTGCTGTTTGGAATGTTGATATTTAATTAGTTGGTTTCATGCATGACCAATTTAATTAGACTACTATTTTATTAAAATAAGGCAAAATATTTGATTTTTATCTTGTTCTTCGGTAGTGCTAGTGTCACACCTCCATGTAAGCTTATGTGGGTAAAGTACCACATTTCCAAAGAGTCAAAGTGTAAAAACTCAGTTCATATAATTCAGAAAAATTTTATGGCACATGTTTTGGACGCATTTGTTTGGTAGTTTACTATCCTATGCAAGAACTATATCATTATATCATTCTGATTATCACTGGCCTGAAATTTTTTAACATGAACTTTTTTCTAGTAATTGCAAAATGACAGCCTACCAAAAGTTAGAGACGACACAAACATGAAGCTCAACCTAGTTCCAACACAAAAATATACAGAGTGTGACAGGGATCTATTTGTCAACCTATATTTGCCTCTCAACCATCTCCTAAACAACTACTTTTTTTCTAAGAAATATATTTCTAAAATTTTAAGTGTCAAGTCTTTTAAAAAAAAAAAAACACGCAAAGAAGTCCATGAAAGAAATTAGTCTTCTTTTTCCTTTCTCAGAGAAGGGAATGTTTCATTCCATACTTTTCATTCTTGTGAACATGTGTGTCGTCATCCCCTAGATACTATTCCTGTCAATTTTTATCTCAATTTTGTGCTCCCATGAGTTATTCCATAGATTGCCTGCAATACATGGTGGGGACAGTAGAGGAAATGGGGGCTACTCTTGGGCACACTTTGAGGTTTAAGTCAGTAAGGGTTATTTATAAATTGTTTTCAGAAAATATTTGCTAAAGTTATTTTCAAAAATTCCAAAAAAAAAATAATTTCAAATACTCCTTATTTCCTTATAAATTTCCTAAAGTACTTTTTACTTTTTATTAAAACAGGGTATTCAAAATAATAATTATTTATGCAAAAAGTTTTAAATAATAATATATATTTGTGTTTGTTAATTTATGCAATTCTTGTATTCAACTCCCAAGAGATATTGGTCTAGTCCTCCTCCTTGCAATCCTTTTCTTTGATGATTAATAAAATTAGGAGTGAGCCCCCCACTAAGGTACTGGTGGTTACTCAAAAAAATTATATAACATTAATATTCCGTAAAATATTATCACATAAATCATCAAAACAATTCCCACTGAAAATAAAAGAAATAATTTCCTTTTACTTTTTTTGCTTTTTACGAAAATCGGATTTCTTTTTCTCTTTTTTGAAATTTTTTTACAAAAATATACCCAAAAATAATTATATTTTATCTACTTTTAAAGTCCTTACATAAAAATATATAAATATACTTTCAGAAAACTATACCTCTTCTTTGAAAATAATCTTCAAATTTCTTAATAAATAATAACCATCAAAACGCATGAAAAATTCTAATAAAAATATCCTAGGTATGATATTCTAACATATGAGGTTCTTAAAATAAAATAAATGGAATAATTGAAATGGATTAAAACTTAAGATATTGTACCGATAGTCCAAGAAATTGCCTAGATCTCTACCTGATGATATCTCCTCTAGGATGCTCCAGAAATTTTGAGCAAAAGAAACAATGAATTCTAAGTCTTGGTATGAGTTCCTATTTATATAAACTCAGTCGTAAGGGTTTCAACTCCTATTCCTACAAGATAGCAATTTTTCTTATGAGTTGTACCACAATTTGATTACTCTAGTTGGATGAAAAAATTCATCCAATAATTAGTTACAAAATGACAAATTAATTGGCAAAAGATTTGTATACAAAGTTTTTAGAAAACGTATTTAGATACAAAATGAGTCTAGGGTAGGTAGTATAGAATACATAGGAAAACTAAAACTAATAAGGACTTAGTCTTCTCATGTGAATACACTACAACAACCAATTACTATCCAATCAACATTTTTTTTTTTAAAATGGTATTATAGTTTTCTTATTAAAAACAATAAAAAAACTTACATGGAGGGGATTAGGCCAAGACCTCCAAGGCAACTACATTAACAATCCCTAGAAAATGCAAATAAGGGCAGCCGAGCGTGTCTAGCCTTATCAAACCTCTAACCTTATTAGGTAAAGTTTGATAAGTATACACAGCTTGAATGCCTAGACAAGCTATACATTCCGTTACACTATTACATTCACAGAAGATATGTCGGAATAAGATATTTTTCCCATGGATGATCCTTCGAATGTGCTGGACTATGGCATCAGCTTCTATTTGTACATTGTCCCAATTATTAGCCTAGCAAATTTGTATGCCATGCAATAAGGCCTTGGCCTCATCCTCCAACTTTGAACAATTGTTGAACAAGCAATAATAGTATGCAATTTTGAAGTGGCCATTCTAGTCACGAATAATACCTCCTCCTAAACTTCGACCATCCCACTTCACTGCACCATCCAAATTCAATTTGTTCCAGCCTTGGGGAGGGGATTTCCAAGTCAAGGGCAAGATATTAGCTGGTCTCATGCTTAGGCAAGGCATTGAGGAATCTGCCCTAACCACTATGTGGAGTCTGGATTTGTTACCCACGAAAGGATAGGCTAATGATATCGCTTTGATGGTTGCCAAAACTGCATGAATGAGCTGCGCAAAGGAGATCTTGGCATCTTCATAGATCATTCTATTTATACCCTTCCAAATATTCCAACAAACAAGAGTAGGAATGAGCTTACACAAAATTCCAACATCCAAAGTAGGGCTAAAATTCATCCACCAAGACATTAAATATTCATTGAAGTTATTTGTGTTGCACAAAGGGAGGTCCAGCATACCTTCAAAGAAAGTCCACACCTCTTTAGCTATTTTTTCAATTGAGGAACAAGTGAGGGAAGCTTTTTGAGTTCTCACAAAAGTAGCATTTGGAAGGCATGGAATATCCTATGTTTTTTAGAACACTATCAATTGGCAGCCTCAAGTTCAACATCCTCCACATAAAAATGGACTGTTTGGTCAATATTCTCTTATGTCACACCATACTTCTAGAGAAACCAGAATAGGTTAAACTGATGATGGATGGATAGTGAATTTACCATTAGTGTTCAATGTCCACGCCAATTCATTATTTGAGTCAGAGAAGAAACAAGTCATTCCCGCAATATTATGCTTGATAACCTCCATTTCCTTAGCTGAATAATGGTTGCTAAGAAACTGAAAGTTCCACACCTCATTCTCTTGAGACCACACTTGGAGAACTTGGAAGGAATTATCGTGCACCTCTTTCACCTCCTTGTAAATGGGGCCATTCCCCGTCCAATTCTCAAACCAAAAAGAAGCTGATCGTCGTCTTACTTTACAGAAAATTATGCTCTTCAGTCTCTCTTTCACCTTTATCATCCGCCTCCAAGAACATGACATACAACCATAGGGCTTTGTCAAAACGGGATGATCTACCCCTCTTTATATCTTGCTGTTAATAATTAAGACCAGAGAGAGCCTCCTTCCCTAAACCTCCACCATAACCTCATCATAAAACCGCGAGAGATATCCGAGAGCGAAGTGATCCCAAGACCATTTTGACTCAATAGGATGGCATATTGTACTCCATGAAGTCCAATGCCTCTTATGGATGCCCCCATCATTCCACCAAAAAAGCCTAGCAAACTGTCTTTCAATTTCTAGAAAAACCGAATTGGGTGGCTGCAAAACTGAGAAAATATATAGAGGGATACTACTCAATATGTGCTTAATAAGAATGAGTTTACCTCCCGAGGAGAGCAGCTTAGATTGCCACCCTGAAATCTTGACAATAATTTTCTGCACTATATCCAACCCAGATATAGTAATCCAAATCCAAATGAAATTCTTTACTTGATTAAAGGGACTATTATATTATTCTCGAAAAATATAGGGTTTCACACGAAGTGTCCTAATACTTTTGTAGTTGATAGATTGTCTAAGTTGATTTGGTACTTTGCATGTCATAGATAGATGTTGAATAATCATGCACATTATTGGAATATCATATCATTTTTTAATCCTGCACATTATTGGAATATCATATCATTTTTTAGGAGAGTATTAGTGTACAAGTAGTTTGAGCAAACTGCACCAACAATCATTAAATTATTGGGTCGTTGTATATGAGTTCACCAAACTATATTTTTTGTAAATTTAGTCATTAAACTACTTGAAGTGCATTTTTGTGGCCACACTATCTGTTTCAATAGTTAATAGTGACAAAAAGCAATATATATTAAAGCAAAACCCCATTTAGTGAGAAGCTCCAAACATTGGCATGTGGCATATCAGAAACAAAGGAAATTTACATGATAAATAATAGAGGTAAACAATGAACTACTTAATTAATTAACAATGAAATTTAAATAATTACCTAATCTTATCTTTAACTACCCTTATTTTTTTTAAAAATTTCAATTTATGCACACCTCTTATAATTATATTTTTTTCCAAAAGTGTTACAAAATTAAAATTGTATTATAAGTCATCATACAAGTATCATTATTAACTATAAGTGAAGAAAATAAAATTTATTACTATATAGCATTGTTAAGAAATTAATTTTAGACTTATATATTTAAATAATAAATTTCATAAAATTAGGAAGATATTTAGCCTAACTATTTCTAAATAATATCATTCTTACAACTTAATTACATCTAGTTACTATTTATCAAAAAGAATAATAATTTATTACATCCCAAAACGATAAAAAGATTGTAAGATAATTTTTTTTTTAAATTTTCTTGTAACTTGATGTTTATTGTTAATTAATTATTCAATGTCAATACACATTATTCTTAAGTGATTATGTAATCTTAATACATTAAAAAATAGTTTTATCAGTATTTGTTTTTAGCCATTAGTTGTATTACTTTTTGTCTATTGATTTAGAGATATAACTAACAAACTGGAAGGAAAAAGAGTAAAAATGTGTGACTTTGATTTTGTAAGATCAATTCTTCTTTGCATCTTATTGCAACTTTATATTTATAATTAACTGTTCAATTTCAATAAATATTATTCTTAAGTGATTATGTAATCATAACACATTAAAACATAATTTTAATGGTATAAGTCTTTTTTTTTTGTGTCACCATTACTTGGTTGTATTATTTTTTGTCTATTGATTTGGAGATATAATTACTACCCTAGAAGGAAAAAAATGTAAAAATTGTGTGACTTTTATCATAGTAGTTTACAAGATTTAAAGGTCAAATGATTAATGGTTAATATTTATATGCTACAATCCTAAAAATTCTTATACGCAAGTATTCTATTTTTTTAGTTTTTTGTTATAAGTTTAATCTATATATTTCCTTTTTGTTGAATCAGGAAGATCACAAAGTTAACCAATATTGGATAATTATTGAGAAAGCCGCATAAAAGAGTTTTTGGGTTCAAATGTAAAGACACTATTTGAAAATTTTTCAATCCAACTATGAATATCAAAATATTCTTCCAACATTGTTAATTGCCTTTGTATTCTTTTTATATACGTAGATGAGAATTCATAGTTTTATATACATTTAGTGTGATTCTTAGATATACTGGATACCTATATTTTATGAAATAATTATATTTACGATGATGTATTCTTTTTATGTAGATAGATGAGAATTCATAGTTTTCCTTACATTTACTGTAGTTCCTAGGTATACTGGATACCTATATTTGATGAAATGATTATACTTTTCTTAACATGATAAAAAGATTGATTGTTTTTTCTTTTAATGACAGACATGGAAAATACAAAATTGGATATTTTGACTTTTTATTAATCTTTTGGATTAGGAAATGTTGACATTTTTTGTTTTTATCTAGGAATTGCAATGAGATGTTGACTGATTTGATTTCTATTTTTAGTTGAGGAAGAATGCCTATGTTTTATCATATCAGATGAGTTAATTACCATGTAATTCAAGTAATATTTCATACGCTTTCAAGTATCTCAAATTTAAAAAATAAAATGAAATACGTATAATTAAGTTGTTGATGCATTGTTTGGTAAACTATCTATACGTGAATTAGTATAACATTGTATTTTGAATATTTCAAGTGAAAGTTGCACTTTTTAACTACTATGGACTAGGTTGCATTTTATATAAGGATTTCAAACTTTTTCTTTTTCATTTTCTTTAGTGTTTTTTATAAAAAAAAAACAAAAAAAATAGAGAATCTTTTCTTTTTCTTTAGTAATTATTATACATATTTTGTGGATTTGAGAAGGGATGGGTTACAAACCCTTAGTTTACTATCTCATTTGCTAGATAATATACATATCATGTCAATACTCCTTAAGCAGTTATCATAACAACCATCCTCCCTATTCTTATTGCCTACTTTTCTTTGCTCAATTAGTCTTCATATGATTAAAATAGGGATACGTAACTTTTCACTTCTCACACACGGATAAACTTATTTTTCAAAAGGTTTTTGTCCTATATCTACCACTTACTCTATCTTTATTTACAACAAACAATTTTTTTTTTATTTTAAAAATAGTTAATTTAACTCTTAAGCACATATCATAATTTGTTTCATCTGTATGCATACGTTCCAGTGCCTCTCAACATTCTCAAGTCTAATCAAACCAATCTATCGACCTCTATTTCATCATTGTTGTACAATATGATCTCTTCTATGTGAAGATTGAATTCATTTATTTTGATATTTAATTGTTTTTATTCACTTTATGTACATAATTTTCAAATAATACACAAATGCATACTTTTTTTTTTCTTGCTTATAGCAATTAGTAACGTATGCATAACTATTTACGCATACATATAACAAAAAAAATTTCATCCCTTGCATAACTTGTTGCAAATATTTTATCATTATTAACCTGTTTATTAACCTCTTTCTTTTTTAAGTTATTTATGTATTATGGAATTTAATTCATTAAAAGATGACTAAAGAACGAAGTTTAAAAGAAAAAAGTCTC
Source organism: Cinchona pubescens (assembly GCA_025175665.1). Classification (NCBI taxonomy): domain Eukaryota; kingdom Viridiplantae; phylum Streptophyta; class Magnoliopsida; order Gentianales; family Rubiaceae; genus Cinchona; species Cinchona pubescens. The sequence continues at coordinate 434,174 of JANKKI010000125.1, forward strand.
CAAACTTGAGTGCGTGACAGTAGAAAGGTAATATTACTAATATATTTTTCCCCTTTATTTTCTCTAAATCTAGTCAGAAGCAACATTTTCATGACAATAACAATCTATCGTACTATTCTAGAAAATCGAGATTATGTTTCAAGACACAATTTTGGCCAATGTAAGTCACACGTAAACGTAATGCTTGATTATATATTATCTATAAAAAACTTATAGTACTTTTTAAAATTGTTAATTTTATAGCTTATAATGAGATTACATTAAAATTTCTAACAATTAATCACAATACATGATAGTGCCAAAATATGCACGTAACTATATTAAATAACACAAATTTCAGTTCTTCTTAATTGTAATTTCTATTGACAATATGTATCAACAAAATAAAGTTAATTCATACTAAATAAAACAATATTGCTAATTTTTTTTGTTTGTTTGACCATTATAAATAAAAATAAGTTCATTAACATTAAACAAAATGAGTTTTATCCTTTATTTTCACATCAAAATTAGAAGTAAATTATTAACACAGTCTTATATCTAAGTGATAGTAATATAGTTACTATAGTTCACATATCTAATTTAATTTCAACTAATAATTAAGTTATACAGTTATTTTCAATTATTTTTATATGAAAGAAACATAAACATTTTAGATGCATACTTAACATAAATTATAGTTAGTATATTTTTAATTGTTTTCCAATTTATATTTTCTAATTAGTAAAATTTTTAGATATTATTATCTACTTTTATTTGTATTTATATAGTTTAATTACTAAAGGTTATATGTCGGTAACATTATTTGACTAATACTATTTTGTTATAATAATTGAATATAGATATTCAACCTCCCGTGCATAGAACGGAGTATTCTGCTAGTAAATAGGAAAAGCAAAACCAATAAGGATTTAGTCTTCTTATGTAAATATACTACAACAACAAATTACTGTCCAACCAAGATATTGTAATCCAAATCCAATTGAAACTCCTTACTTGATTATAAGAACTATTATTATTTTATTCTAAAAAAATGCAAGGTTTCACACGATGTGTCCTAATGCTTTTGTAGTCGATAGATTGTCCAAGTTGAGGTGTTACCTTGTCTGTCATAAATGGATGCTGAATAATCCAACACATTATTGGAATATCATGTCATTTTTCGGGAGAGTAAATGTATTTATAAGTAGTTTGAGCAAATTGCACCAATAGTCATTAAACTATTGAGTGGTTTTATATGAGCTCACTAAACTATATTTTTTTGTAAATTTAGTCATCAAACTACTTTAAGTGCATTTTTGTGGTCGTACTATTTGTTTCAATCGTTAATGGTGACAAAAAGCAATATTTTTAGGGATAAAATTATTAGGTCACTATTTGCACAATAAAAATGACGATGGATAGAGATAAAAATAAGTAAAAACAACATAATTTTGAGAAAGTCAACTTATATTATCAGAAATGAGAAAAGCCAACAATGGCGGGGATGGGGGTTGATAAGGATAGGAGGAGCAAATCGGGGTCGGTGGTCAAATCTAGGGTGGGGTGGTAAGATCTTAGGATGGGAAGGTCATATCTTAGCTGGCTGGTCGGACTTACGGATGGGGTAATCGAATCTGGGATGAGAGGTTCAGACTGGGATAGGGTTGGTTAGATCTAGGGATAGGGGTTATATAAGAATGCACAGGGTCGAGAGGGAAAGGGTCAGAAATGGCAAGATTTGGGAAAAAATTGGGGATGGAGGTTCAGATCGGAAAAAGTAGAATGAAGGTTTTAGATAAGGAATGAAGGAATGGTGGGGATTCAGTTCAATTCAGGAGGGGTAGCTGTGAGAAGAGGATAGTAGTGGGGGTAGAGAGAGATAAAAGGGATGCAGGATTGGGAAAAGAGGGAAGGAAGTAATGGTTGAAAATGGACAGATGTAAAGGGTGATGACTCAAGGCCGAAGGAGAATGAGATGGTAGTGGAAAGGCTGGAGGAGTGGAAATGAGTGGCTGGGTTGATCTAGAACTTGACTTGAAAAGTTGATAAACAAAATATATTTGAGTTTGATCCAAAAAATTTCTCACTTTCAATATGACCTGTTTTATAATTTAATTGGTGTTTTATATTCTAATTTTGATCTAAAAATATTTTAATAATATTAGTCAACTAAACTTGGATGATCTTAATCCTCAAAAACTAATTTCTGTTAGCCTGTTAGTGGATCAAATAGACATAATGACCTCAAGCCTATACTTATCATAATCTAGTGATTATTTTTACAAAAAAAAAAAAAAAAAAACATAGGTGTGACTGCATGTGCAACTAACCAATAGTTTGATAACTATTGGCGCAGTTTGATATCTATCTTCTTGCAGTTTATGATATACAATAGTTTTTTGACTTAAAAATTGCAAAGGAGAATAAGAAACTCCTGTCAAATTTTTTCTTCTACCAATATGAGAATGATTATGAATCTAAGGGAAAAATATTATACATGTTTTGAAATTTCTATAGAAAATTTTCAAACCCCAGATCTGCCATGAGAAATGGTGCGGCCAACCAATTCTATGGGATGACCATCCAACCCCTAAATAAGGAAGCAGCTGGCCAACCCTTCCTAAAGGGACAGCTAGCTAGCCTCCAAGAAGGGTGGCAGGAAGTCAACCGCCTCTTAAGAAAGCAGCTAGCCAACCTCAGGGAGTGGCCAACCAACGCGCATCGATACCTAGGGTTACTAGGTCCTGCTTCTCTAGAGGGTCTCGGATGGTCTTCCTCAGTTGATAAACTAATACCTTTAATGGTGATGTTTTCCCCATGCCACCATATTGAGAGCTAGAGCATGGACACTTGAATTGGACAATCAGAGAAACCATCTAAAGAGGACAACCAATGGGAGCTAGCTAGTGGTGTAACCTGAAGGAGTTGCATACAACTTTAGTAAATTAGTGGAAGAATTCCAACACTTAGTTTTTTGTAAGTTCTACAAGGAGTCATAAGCAAGTCTTTGTTCATGATTGATAATTATGGATATTGAGATAGTTTGAAGTCCATTGATTGGACTGACGATCCCCAGATGGTTTGCTCTAGGAGACAACTTATTATGTCGAGCATTGTAAAAAACATTGTATCCACTGTCTTACGTTCAGGGTAGTGCATAATATTTGATAAACTTCCACATATTGACATCAAATCAAATGATAATTTTGGTTGTGGAGAATTTATATTTTAAGAGCTCTAGATAAATTTTTTAAAAAAATCCTGGGAGAAGCAAATTAACGCAATACCAGAAAAAGGGATGGGTCGGCCTACCAACGCCCTTACAGAAGGACAACCTGTCAACCTCTATATAAGGGGGAATGGTGTGACCTAAGTTAACCAAATTTTAATATACTTAGTCTCCCACTCATACATATACTAGATTCAATTGTAGAGTGGAAGTAAGGTGTCAATATATAAGTTCAAATTTACTACATATAAATGAAAAGTGGATTGAGAAATTAAACTACCAACAATAAATAGAAACGGATTAAACAGATAGAAATAGACAATATAAGGTACTAACTTCACCAATAGTTCCAATTAATTCATATTCCACAACAACTATTCTTGTTTATTTAGTACTAAAGGATTGAAAGCTATAAACCCAATTGCTTTAGAAAGATTAGTCTTTTGTGAAGTAATGGTCATCATTCACAATTATACTCAATGATTACCAATTTATGGTTCTTATGCTTAAAAATTAAAAAATATCCAATGTGGTGGCTCGGGCACCCGTTTTATTAATTAAAGAAAGAAAATACAAGGAGGGGAACATCAACCAAAACCTCTGAGGAAGTTACCAAATTGAATAACAATCATGTTGAAAATAATGTTTATCCTTAGGAACTCAAGGTAAGTCTACAGATTCTGGATAAGCTAATCCTTTGATACAGCTAAGCACCTCTGATTCAAAATAAAGATTACACTGTGGACTAGAGTTGGTAATTTTAGATAAGGAATCTACTACCGAATTGGCTTCTCAGAAAATGTGCGCTATCTTGAAGTTAAAGTCTTGAAGAAGGGTTAAGATTTAACGAAGTACACTTTTGATCTTCCTTGGTATTTGGGCTTTACCTTGGACCATAGAACAAAATATTTCATATTCTAGTTCAATTAAGATGTCAACAAGTCCTTCCCTATGATAGAACTGTAAGCCATGCAACAACGAAAAGTTTCTGCCTCAATATCGGATGAAAAACCGAGCCATGTAGTCCAGAACTAAGGAGAATTTTCCCATCAACTCAACGCACTACTCCACCCGTACAGTTGTGCCCGGGTTACTAAGGGAGGATCCATCAATATTGAGCTTATACAACCCTACTGGAGATCTAGGCCATGATACTACCTGTGGGGGGTACCATCATGGTGCAATAAACTTAATAGGAAGTGTACTACTAGGAATTATCTCCAAGACTTTGAAAGGTTTACTCAAGCTCAACTCCAAACTGAAAGTTGAAATTTGTCGAGCAAATAAAAAAGAGTTCCTTGCAAGCCAAAATGATAGAAAGCAAATTTTGAATTAACTCACTCTTTGATAATTGTATCCACTAGAATTGTAGCTTGTGTAAGATTGAGGTGCCTCGATAACTTTAGGTAGCAAGGCTATACTGAAATAATGCCATACTTCTTGTACTATGTTATAAGTTATAAAACAGTGTTCTAGGTCATCCCTGGAATAAAAAACGGGCATCTCAATAGTAGGTTAAATCCCAAACTCAGAGTAGACAAAACATTGCAAAAGACAAAAGCTGATTAAGGAGTTTTCACATGAATATTGATATTTTCCAAGGAATTCGGGCACTCCATATGTATTTTCTTCAGGATAATTTAACTCTTTAATTGTGGAAAATAGAATAAGCCAATAAAAGGGCGAACAAACCAGATGTCCTAGTACTCCAAAAATACTTATCCTCGCCCGAGATAGAAAGATGTTAAAACATTGCACCTTATATAACAATCTGTCCCCCAAAAAAGATTGAAGAATGTTGACCCAGTCATGTATATTAGAACACTAAATTAATTTGCAGGTTTGGAAAAAGATTTCATCCAAACCGTCTGCTATTAATCCATCTCCAAGCCAATTATCGAACCAAAAAGAGGAGTTGCCCCAAAAATTTGCTTCTGAAAATGGGTGTTCGCTAGATCCTTAACTCCCAACATAGCTTTCCATGTGTGAGAAGGGTTCCCAATATCCAAATCATTGTAATGTTTACTCATATAAAATGCCTCAAACTTTTGAAATTAGAGCAACCATTATTTCAAGGAGAAAGCTTTGACTATTGATAACTCTAGTAAACTAGAGTTATTTCCCTTCAAATTAGGGCATTTTGATAGTTTAAATCCCGAACTTTGGGTAAGTAATTGAAGATTTTAGTCAATTTCTTTCATAAGTGTTTGTATTTTCGTTCTTGTTAAATATGATAAGTTTTCATTAAATTTCTAGCTTAATTAATTGCTTAATAGTGTTAATATTATGCAGGTCAAAATTAGAGGTTGGAAGTTGATCAAAGGACCAAATTGTAATAATGGAAGAAATGGAAGAATGCTGGGAAGAGAGTCGAGATCGAAATCTTAAACTCTCCATATCGCGATCTCGACTCGGGAAATTACTCTAAATATATTAGAGTCGAGATCGCGATCTCAAATTCTCCATATCGCGATCTCGACTTGTTGAGGGATAAGTTGTGACGGCAATTTTGTAATCTTCCAGCAAACAACTCCTGATGTATAACATTACACAGGACCTATTTAAGCTACTTAAAAAGATTGTAATAGGCAAGTAGGATAGTTTTAGTTAGAAAATTAGGAGATTGGGATAGATTAGGAAACTTGATCCTTAAGTTTCTATTGAATGAAAAATCCTCTTTTGTCATTTCTTAGATCTTCTTTTAATTTCTTTGCAAGTTTAAATTTTGATTAGATAGTTGTAGTGGTTTTATCATTAGTTTCAAGTAGATATAATTTTTACTTGCTTTCTAGTTTAATTTAGTGAAAATCTCTTTGCTTGCAATCCAGGGTTTCTTAGAAGAGTTAGGGTTCTTTTTAATTTCTTGCTTTTTAGTTAAGAATTCTCAATCTCTTGCATTAATTTCTAGTTAATTTTTAGTGGGCTTTCTTTATTATCATTAAAAATAAAAATAAAATATTTAGATTTCAATTTTAACTTGTTCCAATTTCTAGTGTAGAAATGGTTGCTTTTATTCTTCAAGGTTCTTAATTGTAGTCTTTGTAATTGGGTAACTTGCGTTTGCTTTTAATTTTATCTTTATTTATGTAAATCTAAGGTAGAATTAAGTGCCTTTAGTTAATTGCTTTTGTTAGAATTTGTAGCTAGTTTCTTAATTTCGTAATTGCTTAGTTTTCATTACTAGATTTAGTAGATAAATTAGCTTAATTTTGGTCTTGCTTATTTGAGTTTAAATATGAACTTGATTAGTTTAGTTTCATCCCTCACTCATTGATTTTTTCTTAACTATACAAATACCCGTATATCTCGGTATTTGCCTTCCAACATCCTAGTGGGAACTATCCCTACTCCCCTTTACTACTAGTTGACAACCGTATACTTGCAGGATGCCACCAAGTTAGTAGTAGGAGTGAAGTGTTATAAATATTTTAACTAGGTGTGTTGTAAAGAGCATCAAGTTTTTGGTGCCGTTGTCGGGGATTGTCCTTGGTTTTTGGTAATATCAAGCGCTATACGGGTCGTGTAGATTGAGCACTTAGTTTAATTTAGTTGTTAATTTTGTTTAATACCTTGATTTTTATGTTTGTTGGTTGTCTTGTGGAATTAACTTGGCACTTCAATTGACTATTTGCTTTGATTTTGTTGTAGTGCATGGTAAGAGGAGATCAATGGCCATTCATTTGCCTGGATAAGGAAAAGAAAAGAGAGCTAAGGGAAATTTGAAAGTTGAGAAGGGTACAACAAGAGCAAGAAAGGATTGAAATTACAAATGCTGATGCTCATCAAAGGTATTTGAACATGGAAAATGAAGAAGAAGAGGTTGTTGGAAATAATTGTATAGGTGGTTACGGGAATGGAAATGGCATGAAATGGAAGGCCATTAAGGGAATATACCTTGCCGAATTTTGATGGAGCAAACTCTAGCATTGCACGGATGCCCGTGCAAGCTAACAACTTTGAAATTAAGCCCGCCTTAATCCAAATCCTCCAAGCTCATGCCATGTTCGGAGGTAGTCCCAATGAGATCCCTATACACACCTCATGAACTTTGAAGAAGTTTTGGACACGTTCAAGATATTCGATGAAGTACACCCAGATTGTGTGCAAATGAGGGTGTTTCCTTTCTCTCTCCGGGATAGGACAAAGTCATGGTTACAATCCCACGCCCAAGGAACATTTACTACTTGGAATCAACTTGTTCAAGAGTTCTTGGCAAAGCATTTTTCACCTGCAAGAACCGCTAAATTGAGAAATGAAATCATCTCTTTTAAGCAAGACATTGGTGAAAGCTTAGGAGAAGCGCGGGAGCTGTTCAAGGAGTTGCTAAGGAAATGTCCTTATCACGCGATCCCTTTGTGGCTTCAAATCCAAACTTGCTATAATGGTTTGACTCAAGAGACCAAATCCATAGTTGATGCTTCCGCCGATTGGTCCATCTCATACAAGACTCCAGAGAAAGCTCAAGAGTTTCTTAATAGGATGGCATACAATCACTATTATCATGGACCGATGACCTCACCGGTGACTCAACACCAAGCTAATCAAGCCAATGCCAATAGTGGAGTGTTGAATTTGAACAACTGAATGCAAGATGCTCTTTTGGCAAAACAAAGTATGTTCATGAGTGTGATGAATAACATTGCAAAGGTGTTGGAGAACTTGGGGAAACCAAGTAGTGTAAGTGCCATGTCTTCTTCTCCAACCCAACCAAGCATGGTATGTGATTTTTGTGGAGGAGGTCATGCAAATGGATAATTTGAGATGTCTTATGGGTCCAATGAACAACTCAATTATGTGTCTAATCAATCATCATTTCCAAGGAACCCATCCGGAGCTTATGGGAACACATAATCCTTCTTGGAGGAACCATCCTAATTTTTCATGGAGCAACACCAACAATCAATCCAATCCTCCTTACCAACCAAATCCCTCACCTCAAAATGTCCAACACACTCAAGCCTCAAGTTCCTCACCTAGACCTTATCAACCGCCACATTAAAGAAATTTCCAACCCAACTCATATCAATCTTTTCCTAATCCTTCATTTCAAAACCAACAACCAAGGCCAAATTTTCAATACGCAAACGTTCTCTTCCCAACCTATGTATCATGACCAATATGCTCCAAGAGAAAATGTAGGGGAAGATGGTTGGAAAAGAGAGGCCGGGTACTTGAGAAGAGAATTGGATACGAAAAATGAGGAACACAAGAGAGATTATGAGAACTTGAAGGCATCTACAAGGAATTTAGAGATTCAATTGGGCCAATTGGTGAGGTTGAATAATGAGAGACCTTTAGGAGTGCTTTCGAATGATACCATTCCAAACCCCAAGGAGCAATGCAAGGCCATCACCCTTAGGAGTGGTAAAGAGTTGGAAGAAAGGGTTGGGAGAAATTTGTTGAAAAGTGGAGAAAAAGAAGGAGTTGAGGATGAAGAGACAGAAAAAGGAGAGTCTTCACATGGGCAAGAAAAAATGATGAATGAGTCTACCATGCCCACTTTGCAAAGCAATGAAGGCAAGGATTCGAAGAATCATGAGCACGAATCATGTTAATGTACCATTTTCTCAAAGGCTAAGGGATGAAGAAAAAATTAAAGGCAAGGAAGTTTAAGAAGTTTTTGAGATTTTCAAAAAACTTGAAATCAACATTCCATTTGTGGATGCACTTGAGAACATGTCCGCCTATGCTAAATTCATGAAACAAGTCCTCACTTCAAAAACAAAATTGCATGGGGATGAAATCTTATGCTTAACGGAGAATATACTTCATGCACTCCTTACAAAGAGGTTGCCACCAAAGCTTAAGGACCCCGGATCATTCTCCATACCTTGTGAGATTGGGGGTTTATAATTTGGAATAGCATTGTGTGACTTGATAGTTTCAATAAATTTCATGTCTTTTGCGGTATTCAAAAAGTTAAATGGAGGAGAATTGAAGCCAACAAGTATCTCATTGCAACTTGCGGACCGGAGCATAAAGTTCCCAAAGGGATCATTGAAGATGTGATTGTGAAAATTGACAAACTCTACCTTCCGGATGATTTCATTGTGCTTGAAATGGAAGAGGATGAAGAGATGCCAATCATTCTAGACCTTTCCTTCGCTACCGGCCGTGCACTTATTGATGTTCAAGAAGGGAAGTTGGAATTCTGGATAAATGACGAGATTGTTACATTCAATATTTTTAGTTCATTAAAGCTTCCTTCAATTTTTGAAGATGTCATGTATATAAATGTGGTAGATGATCTAATTGATGATTATTGTAGGAATACAATGGAGAATCTCTCAATGCAAGAGGAGATTTTAGAGACAAATGCTCTAAATCAAAGTGATGAAGAAGGGATGAAGAATTTGAATCAATTGGAGAATGATACCTTATTGCAAAAGGAAGATGAGGAGAATCAAGAAAAAGGTAAAGGGGGGTCAACGACCAACAAACCCCCCAAATTGGACCTTGAACCTCTTCCTACTCACTTAATGTATGCATATCTTGGTGAAAATATGACATACCCGGTGATTGTGAATGTATCTTTGACAATTGAGCAACTTGAAAGATTGATTGTGGTGCTTAAAATGCATAAAGATGCCATTGCTTGGTCCATTGATCGATATTAAGGGAATTAGCCCTTCCTTGTGCATGCATAAAATCTTGTTGAATGATGGAAATAAACCGGTAAGGCAACCTCAAAGGAGAGTGAATCCTACTTTAAAAGAGATAGTGAGGAAGAAGGTTATCAACCTTTTGAAAGCCGGTATTATTTACCCTATTAGCGATAGTGAGTGAGTTAGTCCCACTCAAGTCGTTCCAAAGAAGGGTGGTATTACCGTAATCATAAGTGAAACCAATGAGCTCCTTCCCTCTAGATTGGTTACGAGTTGGTGAATGTGCATTGATTTTCGAATATTGAATGAGGCCACCCGGATGGATAATTTTTCTTTACCTTTTATTGATCAAATGCTTGAGAGGTTAGCTGGTTTTGCATATTATTTTTTCCTTGATGGTTATTTCGGTTATCTCCAAATTGTCATTTGTCTGAAAGATCAATACAAAACAACTTTTATATGCCCATTTGGTACCTTTGCATATAGGAGAATGCCCTTTGGGCTTTGGCAATGCTCCAACCACATTTCAACGTTGTATGTTTGTCATCTTTCATGACATGATTGAAAAGAGCATAGAGATTTTCATGGATCATTTTAGTATATTTGGTGTCTCATTTGATGATTGTCTTGCAAATTTGTCCAATGTGTTGAAAAGGAGTGTAGAAACTAATTTGGTTCTCAATTGGGAAAAGTGTCATTCATGGTGACGGAAGAAATTATTTTGGGTCACAAAGTTTCATCAGAAGGGATAAAAGTTGATAGGGCAAAGGTGGAGGTGATTGAAAAGTTGCCTCCTGCAATTAATGTTAAGGGGGTAAGAAGTTTTTTAGGTCATGCGGACTTTTATAGAAGATTCATTAGGAATTTTTCACATATTTCTAGACCTTTGTGCTTATTTTTTCAAAAAAATTGTCCTATTCATTTTGATGATTCTTGTTTGGAAGATTTCAATGAGTTAAAACATGCTCTTGTGATTGCATCGGTCATTGTAGCACCAAATTGGTCTCTTCCATTATGAGCTTATGTGTGATGCTAGTGACTATGCAATAGGTGCCGTTTTATGTCAAAAGGTGAATAAGATGTTGCATGTCATTTACTATGCAAGTAGGACCTTAAATGATGCACAACTTAATTATTCTACAACGGAAAAAGAACTACTTGCTATAGGGTTTGCATTTGATAAGTTTAGATCATACTTGATTGGATCAAAGGTAATTGTTCATACCGATCACTCCGCATTAAAGTATTTATTTCCTAAACAAGATGCCAAGCTGCGGTTATTAAGATGGATACTTTTATTGCAGGAGTTTGATTGGGAGGTAGTAGACAAGAAGGGTGTGGAAAACATGGTAGCTGATCATTTGTCAAGGATTGAAGCATCTAGACTTGTCAATCATGAAGAAAGAGCCATCAATGAAGAATCATCAATTGAGAAATTATTTGGGGTGAAGGAAGTGAGTCCATGGTATGCGGACATTGTGAATTATCTTGTGGCAAGGATAGTACCAAAGGTGTTAAAAAATGTCAATGAGAAAAGGAAATTCTTTGTGAAACTTAAGCACTATTTTTGGAAAGAGCTATATTTGTTCCGAAAGTGCAATGATCAAGTCCTTAGAAGATGTGTTCCGGAATGTGAAATTACCAATGTGTTGAGACATTGTCATTCATCTTCGGTTGGTGGGCACCATGGAGCTCAATGAACGGCTTTCAAGATTCTTCAAAGTGGTTTGTATTGGCCAACTATGTTCAAGGATTCCCGAAAATTTGTACTCAAGTGTGATGAATATCAAAGGGTGGGTAATATTTCAAGGAAATATGAAATGCCCCTTCAAGTATTTGAAGCATAGGGAATTGATTTCATGGGGCCGTTCCCGATTTCATATTCCAACAAATACATTTTGGTTGTAATGGACTATGTGTAAAAATGGGTTGAAGTAATCGCCACCCCAACCAATGAAGCCAAAGTGGTCACTAAATTCTTTCGAAAGAACATCTTCTCTCGGTTTGGAGTGCCTCGGGCTATCATTCATTAGTGATGAGGGCTCTCACTTCAAAAATTCATATTTTGAGACCTTGATGACAAAATATGGCGTGAAACACAAGGCTGCTTTAGCCTATCATCCTCAAACATCGGATCAAGTTAAGGTTTCAAACCGAGAATTAAAAAGGATCTTAGAGAAGACGGTGAATAATGCTAGGAATGATTGGGCACTTAAATTAGATGACACATTGTGAGCCTATCGGATGGCATTTAAAACCCCCATAGGCATGTCCCTGTATCATATTGTGTATGGAAAAGCATGTCACTTGCCAGTGGAACTTGAGCATAGAGCGTATTGGGCTATAAAGAACTTGAATTTTGTTTTGAAGAAAGCATATGAAAAGATGATGCTTGATTTGAATAAGTTGGATGAATTCTAGAGGGAAGAATTTGAAAATTCTTTGATCTATAAGGAGAAAACTAAGGCATGGCAAGACAAGTTCATTCTAAGGAAAGATTTTAAAGTTGGTGATTTGGTGCTACTTTATAATTTTCACGGCTCAAGTCATTCCCGGAAAAACTCAAGTCAAGGTGGAATGGGCCTTTTGAAGTGGTTCAAACTTTTTCTCGTGGAGCAATGAAAATAAAAGGAAAAGAGAGAGCTTTCAAGGTTAATGGTCATCGGTTCAAACCCTTCCTTAGAGGAATCATTTAAGGCGGACGAGAGATCGTCCAACTTGTGCAAGAATGAAGCCGTGTCATAGTCAAGCTAGTGACTATAAAAGAGCACTTCTTGGGAGGCAACCCAAGTCTTTAATTTAGATATTATCGTGTTCTCTTCGGTGTGATTTTTCATTAGTTTAATTTTGAATAAATTAGTTTAAATTAGGTTAGAATTTTAGTTAAAAATCTAAATTTTATTTAGTTGAATAAATGGTGCTAAAGAATGAGTGAAATTGACATCCTAACTTATTAATTTTGTGTTCGTAGATTGTCCTTGCAAATGGAGAAGAGTGATGAAAAACTGAGTAATTTTGGCTAAGTGTAAAAATTACTTTTACAATCTTAGACTTCTTGAGATTGCGATCTCAAACTTAATCTTTTGGAGGGCATTTTCATCTTTTGATTGATATCGCGATCTCAAAATTGAGATCGCAATATCAAAACCAAACTTTTGCAAAGGCAATTTTTCACCAAGTCGATCTCAAATCTGTCGAGATCGCGATATCAGATCCGAGATCGCGATCTCGAAATTGAGATCGCGATTCATTCTAATTCTTATTCTTTATTTTCTCACAAACCATTCATCTTTTCTCTCTCAACCGAAAACCCTTCTCCCCAATTCCTTAATTTCTTCCATAATTTTCACCTAAAAACCATTCCAAACTTTATAATCACCACTAACTCCATCTAATTTCTTTTAGGAGCATCAAGCAAGAACACTTTTGGGAATCACAAGACTTTTTGAAAATTCTCAATCTAAAATCGGCTAATATCTTTCTTTGACTCTGTGATTCCAAGTTTCAACTGATTGAAGATAATAGTTGGGTTTTGTTGATGAATTTGTGGTGAAAACTTTGATGGCCAATTGTTGAACAATAATTTCTGCTAATATTTTTTAGAAAAATTTTGACGTTAAATTGTTCAATTATCTGAATTGTTGCCTTGGTATTTTAATTGGTTTGAATTGTGTTGAGAAATTTTGAAAGTTTGTTGGAAATTTCGTCAATTGATTGTATTAACTATGATTCTTGGAATTGTTGGGAATTGTTTGAATTGTGATTGAATTGTACTGTTAAAATAACTAGAAGGGTTTATGGTAGTGTCGAAAGAAGGGCAAGGATGAGGGAAAGAGGAGTGGGTTCTAGGAAGAGAAAAGCCGGAGAAGGTACTAGTGTGGAAGGGGGCTTGGAACAACAGTTAGAAGGTGGTGGACATGTAGAACCACAATTTTCTAGTGATAGGGCTCTTCAATTGTATAAGAACAATGAGAAACATGAGGTCATTAGAGAGTGAAATTTCAACCTTTCAATGCATTGGGAAGTTTATGATGATGCTAGAAAAGCAATTGAGGGTCACCAAATTAGGTCACGGCATTGGGAGGGATTCAGCACTCCAATTGACTCCGAGGCTTCCTAGTTAGTGAAAGAGTTTCACTGTAATCTGTGTGAGTTGGAGAATGGTATGGTACGAGTACAGGAGGTGTTAGTGGACTTTAGTGTGGATTTGATTAATGCTTATTTTAACATACCCCCCGTATCATCTAGTCAATATTTTGCATTCTTAAATGACAAGGAGAAAGACATGAATGCAATTAAAGATGTCATTTGCGATAGGCAAGTTGATTGGGTTAGGAGTGCTTCCTCGAATATTGAGTTGAAATTTGCACATCAGGGACTCTCTTTGGTAGCCAAATTATGGTTTTACTTTATCAGCTGCCAAATTTGGGGGTCCAATGCCTTGAGTTATATTCAGAGGGATAAAGTACTCCTAGTTTATGCTATTATGACAGGGTGCCAGCGAATATTGGTAGCCTTGTCAGGCAGGGATTTTTAGATAGTGGGAGGTTCGGGCGACCTATATTTTAGGCTGCCCCTAGCTTGATTCACCATTTGTGCACTTTGGCAGGTTGCCCGATTGATCTTGCGGAGCCAATGACCTATTCAAGAAGAAGGATTAATCGGGAGTATGTTTACCGAATGGTGAGAGAGTATGAAAAGCACCACTAACAAGAACACCCTACCCAACCACTGCCACCACCGGCTCAAAGTACTTCTTTGATTCCGATGCCTCCAGGTTATGTCTTAAATGCTCCGGTTAATGAAGATGAGAGAAATGAATTGCAAGGGTATTGGACATACAGGTAGATGGTGATGCATAACAATTTGACCCTGATTGGATAAGCTCTCAAGACCACTTTATTAGGTACATAGGTTCAACCACCACCACCTCCGGCATGGCATTTTGGTCCATCTCGTGGACAACACTACACACCACCTGTATTTTCAGCATATCAAGAAGGATCCAGCCAAGCGGGTATGACCGGAGGGAAGCAAGATGATGACCATGAAGAAGCCCAACCTAGTGATGCCAGAGGAGGGTCAAGAGGGATATGGAATGAGAAGATTGATGCCACCAACTGCATTGTGCGTTAATGACTTCCAACCCTAGCAATTGAAGTCATTTGTGGAAGATGAACAATTTTATCTATTTTTCATTACTTAGCACCTTAACATTTGACTATTTTTATTTTTATTTTCAGTCCTTTGATTTGGAGTAGTTTAATTTTCCTTTTTAGTATATTGGCTAATGGACTTAAGCTGACGCCAAGTAGATATCTATTGTGATGCTTCATGGATTAAATCTTTTTGGGAATTCCTTGTTGGATACTTGGTGTAGTTTTGGTCGTGTTATTGTCTAATAAGAGTAGAATGACTAAGGGCCCTAAGCTGATGCCATTTTTGCATTTGTTGATGAATTGAATTGGATGTTGATTTTTATGGGACTTAATTGATGAAATGCATGGCATGGTTAACACTCTTGGCTCTTGTACTCAGTTTTATTTTTCATCTTTAAATTGTGTTGTAATTGAGTACTGCTCTTATTATTATTGGATTTGTCTTTGTGTTGGATTTTGGGTGAGCGTTAGGATGAATTGTACTCATCATTTGAATAAAATGACAAGTTTGGGGTGTTTATTTTTTGTTTTAGGATCGGTTTCTTTATGTCAGTTGATGTCACTTGATGCATATGGATGGAAAATTGATCAATTGAGTACTCAATGATGATGTATTATGACGTACAATACTAAATGATTGAAGTATTTGATTACGTCATTTCATGGACTTAAGTGTAAGTGAATAGTTCTTTTACAACATAAAGATTTCAAAAACTTAGAGTTACTATTTTTTCAAAAAAGAAGTGTTGAAAATTTTGGAAAATTCACTCGAAATATTGTTTCTGATCAAATCACTTATATTATTTTGTTAGACAATTTATCTTTTGAAAAGAATGAGTTAAATGAAATAGAAGGAATTTTGGGACATTTTGTGTGTTTGTATAGAGAATGTTCTTCTAATTTGTGAATAATTGATATTCGTAAGATTAATTTTTAGTACATTTCACTCCTTTTTCTTGGTTTAGGACCGTCTTAAAATAAATTAGGAATAAGGCGAGTACGGGATTCTGACATGTACCCATGTTGTTTCTTAATAAGCCTTAGATAGTAATAAGGCGAGTACGGGATTCCGACATGTACCTATGTTGTTTCTCTGAATTAATCCATTAGGAATTTCGTTTTAGTATACCAATAAGTTAAGGAGTAAATGTTTGTAATACTTATCATTGATCTCATATTACTTATTCCTTGTTAGAGGTCTATTCCCGAAATGTGTGACACTTGCATTTAAGTTGATCCTAAATTAACTTCTATTTTCATGATGCCTAGTCTGGATAATTGACTAACTTCATAATATTTATGATTTGAGAAGCAATGATATTTTAAATGAATAGAACAAAAACTTTTGGTAACTCTTTTGGGGAATAGTAATTCTTGATGATGTGAAATCTTGTGTAGTAAACGAACATGCGCTTCTTTCTTAGTAAAAAAATTACAATGTTGGATGGACTCACTTAAATGCTTTACCTATCATATAGTATTGAAAGTTTCTTCAGAGATTGCTTAATTGTTCTAAGTACATTCACTATTCATCAAGTGTCTTGTCAATTTGGGTGGTGTTTATGTGTTTAAGTGTTAGTAGGCTTTTTTTTTTTTTTTTTTTTTTTGCTTGGAACTAGCAAAATAATAAGTTTGGGGGTGTGACAACTCTAGTAAACTAGAGTTATTTCCCTCCAAATTATGGCATTTTGATAGTTTAAATCCCGAATTTTGGGTAACTAATTGAAGATTTTAGTTAATTTCTTTCATATGTGTTTGTATTTTCGTTCTAGTTAATTATGATAAGTTTTCATTAAATTTCTAGCTTAATTAATTGCTTAATGGTGTTAATATTATGTAGGTCAAAATTAGAGGTTGGAAGCTAGAATGAACAAAGCTCAAAGGACCAAATTGCAATAATGGAAGAAATAGAAGAATGCTGGGAAGAGAGATCTACATTTCGAGATTGTGATATCAAACTCTCCATATCGCGATCTCGACTCGGGAAATTGCTCTAAATGTATTAGAGTCGAGATCGCGATCTCAAATTCTCCATATCGCGATCTCGACTCGCTGAGGGATAAGTTGTGAGGGCAATTTTGTAATCTTCCAGTAAACAACTCCTGATTTTTGCCTTGTATAACATTACACTATTCAAGCTACTTCAAAAGATTGTAATAGGCAAGTAGGATAATTTTAGTTAGAAAAATAAGAGATTAGGATAGATTAGGAAACTTTACCCTTAAGTTTCTATTGAATGAAAAATCCTCTTTAGTCATTTCTTAGATCTTCTTTTAATTTCTTTGCAAGTTTAAATTGTGATTAGATAGTTGTAGTAGGTTTATCATTAGCTTCAAGTAGATATAACTTTTACTTGCTTTCTAGTTTAATTTAGTGAAAATCTCTTTCCTTGCAATCTATGGTTTCTTAGAAGAATTAGGGTTCTTATTAATTTCTTGCTTTTTAGTTAAGAATTCTCAATCTCTTGCATTAATTTCTAGTTAATTTTTAGTGGGTTTTCTTTATTATCATTAAAAATATAAAAAAAATATTTAGATTTCAATTTAACTTGTTCCAATTTCTAGTGTAGAAATGGTTGCTTTTATTCTTCAAGGTTCTTAATTGCAGTCTTTGTAATTGGGTAACTTGTTTGCTTTTAATTTTATCTTTATTTCTGTAAATCTAGGGTAGAATTAAGTGGCTTTAGTTTATTGTTTTTGTTAGAATTTTGTAGCTAGTTTCTTAATTTCGTAATTGCTTAGTTTTCATTACTAGTTTTAGTTGATAAATTAGCTTAATTTTGGTCTTGCTTATTTGAGTTTAAATATGAACTTGATTAGTATAGTTTCATCCCTCACTCATTGATTTTTGCTTAACTATACAAATACCCGTATATCTCAGTATTTGCCTTCCAACAATCTTAGTTGGAACGATCCCTACTTCCCTTTATTACTAGTTAATAACTCAGTCACAGTATACTTGTGGAATGCCACCTAGTTAGTAGTAGGAGTTAGACGTTTTATAAATATATTAACTAGGTGTGTTGTAAAGAGCATCAACTATGTCTTGGAAGCTTCGAATGCCTAGGCCATCTTTATGTGCAGGGCAACAAATGGAAGACCAAGATCTCCAATGTTGCTTGCTACTAAATCCCGAGTCTCCCCTAAAGAAATTAGTTATGACACGCTCCAAGGACCTCATGGCTGCTTTGGTAGGCTCAAGAACAGCAAAACATGTATAGGGATTGACATGAGTACTTGCTTAATCAACATCAATCTCTCCCCAGTTGAGAGTAGTTTGTGTTGTAGACCTTGCAACCTCAATTGCAATCTATCCACCAAGTGTTGTAAGTGAGTAGTCTTTCTCCTTCCTTTATGTAATTTATATCCTAAGTACGCTAGAGGTAGTTGAGAACTGGGAATTCTTTTAGATGATGTTGGACATCTTGTAAGCATAGTCATTGAGCTCTTTGAATACATCAAAATTTATCTTTTGACTTGAGCCCCTTTGATAAGTTTCCAAAAAGCTCATAAATTTTCAAAGTGAGGTTCTGTTTCCCCTAGTTAAAAGTACCACATCATCTGCGTAGGCTAAATGAGATATTATAGGGCTATCTCTCGGCAATGCATAAGGTAAAATAGATCCTTAGTAAATCAATTTATTCAGTTCTATAGATAGTGCCTTAGAACAAACGACGAATAATATAGGGGAAAGGGGATTGCATTGCTTAAGAGCCCTCAAAGCCTGAAAGAAACTTGTAACTGAGCCATTAACTACCAAAGAAAACCAACTCCCATTGTAAAATTATTGAGCACCAAAGTAGTGAAGTGAGGGTGGAAACCAAATTTGCAATGCACAGTCTCCAAAAATTGCCAAGAGACACATTCAAAAGCCTTCATCATGTCTAATTTGATCAAAATGTTATGTCTGTGGACCTTCCTATCAATGAAGCAAGGAATTCTTGAGGCAGCAAAAAGTTATTCGCCGATCCAAAGTTCTTCCCTTAACAAAATCCAGCTATTTTGGGGAAATAATCATGGGTAGCAAAATTGACAACCTGTTAACAAGAATCTTATAGTAAAACCTTTACTAACAAAATTACACAAAGAAATAGGGAAAAAAACTGGAAAAAAAAAATTGAGGATTATCTATTCTCGGAATCAATACAATTAGAGCACTTCTCACAACTTTTGGCACCCTCACGAAAAACTCTTGTGGAGCTGTGAAAATGTCCTCATCAACAATATCCCTGTAGTATGTGTAGAAATCCTAGAGAAACTATCTGGCCCAAAAGCGCTCTTTTTATCCAAATGAAACACTACCTGTTTAACCTCCTCTATTGTCAATGATTTAATGAGATCTTGGTTCTATTGAGATGTTATCAAAGGAAGAATGAATTAGCATAAAGTTTGAAGGTCGTGCATGTTAAAGCCTCATCGGTAAACATGCTATTAAAAAAAGAAACACCCTCTAATTTAATATCCTCCACTCGATCCAACACATACACCCATACACCCTCGAATTTAATATCCTCCACTCGATCCAACCATACACCCATAGTAGATCGAATTCATTTGATGGATAACCTTGCACGTTTTTGTTGCAATGGGACATGGAAAAAATTTAAATTTTATATCACTTTCAATTGACCACTTCACCTTACACTTTTGCTTTCAAAATAATTTTTTCTCCCTCAGTTATGAAAACAAGTTAACCTAAGAAAGGTGTGTCTATTCAATTCTATTCGACCCTCTTCAAATTTTTACAGCATACGTTCGACTTCCAGCTCGTCCTACTTGACGTTGTCAAAAACATTACCAAAGATGTTCTTATTCCCATCCCTCAAGCATAATTGCTTTGTGAAGCTCACCAAAATGTTGACAAACTACCATTCCTAAACTCTAAGTTGCGAAACTCCGCCCTATTTTCACAAACCCATAAAAAATGTCTCTTTTTTTCTTACTGATTAGCACATAAATTTTTGTTTGGTGCAATAGGACCCAAAAAGTTCCTTCCTATTTATAAGAAAGGAAAATGAGTGTTGGATGATTTTTTATTTTTGTGTGTGTGTGTGTGTTAAGAGAAGAAGAAAATGAAGTGGATTTGTTAGGATGGAGGTGGAATTATCACATTAACAAAATTGACCCTAAAGTTTTTCTGAATATCAGTAAGACCCCAAATAAAACTTAAGTAGTACCCCACTATTTTATGAAGTAGTATAAAACTCTTAATTACTTTTAACGTAACCCAAAATTTTGAAACCAATTGACTTTAAATCCAAATAATTCTCTAATTGAACATTAAATCCTCAAAGGATAAAATATTCCAAGATTGTCCAATTTAATTCTAAAAAAAAATTTGAAATCAATTATCAAATTTTGGTAAATTTCAAAACTTATATCCTTAAATTTAAACTCAAAAATTGTTGTATGCAACAATCTCCTTTCATTTTAAAGAATTGTGTCCTCGCAATTCCAACCAATGAATTTCTTAGATAAAATTGTCAATACTCCTAAAAGTAAAATCATTGCGCTCTTTTGAGGAGTTAATTAGATGTTAACCTCTCCCATTATCATTGATTTTATGAGATCCTAGTTCTATTGAGATATTATCAAAGAAGGAATGAATTGGAATAAAGTTCGACAGTCACGTGTGTTAATTTCCACGTCAGTAAGTAGGCTACTAAAGAAAGAAATATGCTTGGATTTAATATCCTCTACTCAGTCAAGCCACACACCTGCAGTAAATCGAATCCATTTGATGGATGACCTTGCACGTTTTTCTTGCAACAAATGATGAAAAAAATTTATGCTTCTATCACCTTCAAATGACCACTTCACCCAAGACTTTTGCTTCCAAAATAATTCTTCGTTCCTCAGTTTAAAAAACACGTTAGCCAGAGAAAGGTGTAAATTCTGTCTATTCAATTCTATTGGATCCTCTTCAAATTTTTGCTGCATACGTTCAACTTCTAGCTCGGCCTGCTTGATGTTGTCAAAACCATTACCAAAGACTTTTTTATCCCAGACCCATAAATCCGTCGAGCATAATCATTTTGTGAAGCTCTCCAGAATGTTGACAAACTGTCATGCCCAAACTCTAAGTTGAAAAACTCTACCCTTTTTTTAATTAAAACCACCTAAAGGTAGGGAGGATGCCCACCCATTTATTAAAAAGAAAAATTGTACAAAGGATGGGTGCTAAGCCAAAACTTTATATAACAATTTATACCATACATATCTAGGGTACTCTTTTTTGATAAGGCCATGCAACTTGGGATTGAGCTAGTAATGTTAGTTTGGAAGTTCACTAAAACTTCTAGTTGACATTTTATGTGTTCTTTGCTGATCAGCTAAGCCTTCGCACCTTCTTCCTCTCCTTTTTGGGATTAAATTTCGTGGACTCCTTTTTTACTGATCCTTTTAAATTGCATAGACTCCACCCTATTTTCTCAAACCCATAAAAAAATGTCTCATTTTTTTCTTACTTATTATCACATAAATTTTGGTTAATTTGGTGCAATAAGACCCAAAAAGTTCAAGAGCATCCTATTTATGAGAAGGGAAAGGGAGTGCTGGATGTTTTTTGTGTGTGTATGTGTGTGAGTTGGGAGAAGAGGACAACGAATTGGATTGTTAGGATGGAGGTAGAATTGTCACATTAACAAATTTGAGCCTAAAATTTTTCTAAATATCAGTAAGACCATAAATAAAATTTAAATATTACCCCACTATTTTATGAAATAGTATAAAACTCTTAATTGCTTTTAATTTAACCCCAAAATTTGAACTCAATTGACTTTAAAACCAAATAATTCTCTAATTGTTACATTAAGCCCTTAAAGGATAAAATATTCCGAGATTATCCAATTTAGTACTAGAAAAATTGAAATCAATAACCAAATTTTGATAAATTTCAAAACTTATATCCTTAAACGTAAACCCAAAAAATGTGGGATGTCACAATTTGCGTTCCTTGTGTCCTCGCAATTCCAACTTGTGAATTTCTTAGATCAAATTTTCAATACTAAAAGTAAGATCATTGTGCTTCTTCTTTTGAGATGTTAACCTCTTCCATTTTCATTGATTTAATGAGATCCTAGTTGTGTTGAGATATTAACAAAGGAGGAATGAATTGGGATAAAGTTTGAAAGTCGCTCATGTTAATTTCCTCATCAGTAAGTAGGCTACTAAAGAAAGAAATTCTCTCGGATTTAATATCCTCTACTCAATTTAGCCATACAACCATAGTAGATTGAATCCATTTGACGGATAACCTTGCATGTTTTTATTGCAACGATTCATGAAAATTTTTTATGCTTATCCCACCTTCAATTGACCACTTTACCCCAGACATTTGCTTCCAAAATAATTCTTTGTCACTCAGTTTTGCTAACAAGTTAGCTTGAGAAAAGTGTAAATTATGTCTATTCAATTCTATTGGATCCTCTTCAAAATTTTGTTGCATATGCTCAACTTCCAGCTTGGCTTGCTTGACGTTGTCAAAAACATTGCCAAAGACCTTATCATTCCAATCTAGCAAGCATAATCTCTTAGAGCATTGTGAAGCTTACCAAAATGTTACAAAGTGCCAAGCCCGAACTCTAAATTGCAAAACTCCACCCTATTTTCATAAACCCATAAAAAATTCTCTCATTTTTTTCTTACTTATTATCACGTAAATTTCGGTTTGGTGCAATAAGACCGAAGAAGTTCAATCCTATTTATAAGAAGGGAGAGGGAGCGCTAGATGATTAGTGTGTGTATGTGTATGTGTGTTAGGAAAAGAAAGAAATGAAGCGGATTGGTTAGAGTAGAGGTAGAATTGTCATATTAACAAAATTGACCTAAATTTTTTCTAAATATCAATAATGCCCCGAATAAAATTTAAGTAGTTCCCTACTATTTTATAAAGTAGTGTAAAACTATTTATTACTTTTTATTTAACCCCAAATTTAGAACCAAATGACTTTAGAACCAAATAATTTTTTATTTGAACATTAAATCCTCAAAGGATAAAATATTCCAAGATTGTCCAATTTAATTATAGAAAATTGAAATCGGTCATGATGTTGATAAATTTCAAAACTTATATCCTATAATTTAAACTCAAAATTTGTGGGATATCACAGTCTTCCCTTCTTAAAAGAATTGTGCCCTCACAATTTTAACCAGTGAACTTCTTAGATAAAATTTTCAATGCTAAAAGTAAAATCATTACGCTCTGTTGAGATGCTAACCTCTACCATTGTTAATGATTTAATGAGATCCTTGTTCAGCTGAGATATTATCAAAGGACGAATGAATTGGGATAAAGTTTGAAAGCCGCGCATGTTAATTCCCTCATCAATGAGTCAGTATTAAAGAAAGAAATACCCTTAGATTTAATATCCTCTACTAGGTCCAGCCATACAATCAGAGTAGATTGAATTCGTTTGATGGATAACCTTGCACGTTTTTGTTGCAATGAGCTATGAAAAAATTCTATGCTCTCCTTCATTCGATCAGTTTACCCAAAACTTTTGCTTCCAAAATAATTATTTATCCCTTAGTTTTGCAAACAAGATAGCCTGCAAGAAACGTGTAAATCCTATCTATTCAATTCTTTAGGATCCTCTTCAAACTTTTGTTGCATACGCTGAACTTCCAGCTTAGCCTGTTTGACGTTGTAAAAAATGTTACCAAAAATGTTCTCATTCCAATCCTACAAGCATAACCACTTTGTGAAACTCACTAGAATATTGACGAACTTCCAAGCCCGAACTCTAAGTTGCAAAATTCCACCATATTTTCACAAACCCATAAAAATCTCTCATTTTTTTTATTACTTACTATCACAAAAATTTTGGTTTGGTGTAATAGGACCCAAGAAGTTCCAACCTATTTATAAGAAGAGAGAGGGAGTGTTGGATGATTAGTGTGTGTGTGTGTTAGGAAAAGAATGAAATGAATCAGATTGGTTAGGGTGGAGAAGGAATTGTAACATTAAAAAAATTAAACCTAAATTTTTTTAAATATTTGTAAGACCCCAAATAAAATTTATGTAGTACCCCACTATTTGATAAAGTAGTATAAAAGCTGACTTAATTTCCTTGAATTTAACACCAAATTTAGAACCAAATGACTTTAGAACCAAATAATTCTCTAATTAAACATTAAATCCTCGAACGATAAAATATTCCAAGATTGTCCAATATAGTTCTAGAAAAATTGAAATCAGTCACAAAATTTTGAGAAATTTCAAAACTTATATCGTTAAATTAAACCTAAAAAGAGTGGGATGTCATATTCTCCCCTCCTTAAAACAATTGCATCCTTGCCATTTCAACCAATGAATTTCATAAATAAAATTTTCAATACTAAAAGTAAAATCATTACACTTTGTTGAGATGTTAATGGGAAGTTAATCTCCTTCATTGTCAATGATTTAATGAGATTCTAGTCTGTTGAGCTACTATCAAAGGAAGATTGAAATGGGATAAAGTTTGAAATCCGCACGTGTTAATTCCCTCATTATTAAGTAAGCTACTAAAGAAGGAAATACCCTCGGATTTAATATCCTCTACTCGATCTAGCCATACACAGATGTGTAGTAGATCGAATCCGTTTGATGGACAACCTAGCACTTTTTTGTTGCAACGAGCCATGGAAAAAATTCTATGCTTCTATTACCCTCAATTGACCACTTCACTCTAGACTTTTGCTTCCAAAATAATTCTCTGTCTCTCAGTTTAGCAAACAAGTTAGCTTGAGAAAGGTGTAAATTGTATCTATTCAATTATGTAAGATCCTCTTCAAATTTTTGTTGCATACACTCAACTTCCAGCTCGGCCTACTGACGTTGTCAAAACATTACGAAAGACCTTCTCTTTCCAATCTTGCAACCATAATCACTTTGACAAACTGCCAAGCCCAAACTTTAAACTGCAAAACTCCACCCTATTTTCACAACCCCATAAAAAAATCTTTTATTTTTCCTTACTTAGTATCACATAAATTTTAGTTTGGTCTAATAGGACCCAAGAAGTTCCCATCCTATTTATAAGAAGGGGATGGAGTGTTGGATGATTAGTGCATGTGTGTGTTAGGAATTAAACATTCTACAAGAAGGAAATGAAGCAAATTGGTCAGGGTCGAGGTAGAATTGCATTTAACAAAATTGACCCTAAGATTTTTCTAAATATGAATAAGACACCAAATAAAATTTAAGTAGTACCCCCACTATTTTATGAAGTAGTATAAAACTATTAGTTGCTTTTAATTCAACCCCAAATTTTGATTCAAATAACTTTAGAACCAAATAATTCTCTAATTGAACATTAAATCCTTTAAGGATAAAATATTATAAGATTATCCAATTTAATTCTAAAAAATAGAAATTAGTCACCAAATTTTGATAAATTTCAAAACTTATATTCTTAAATTTAAACCCGAATATTGTAGGATGTCACAATCTCTCCTCCTTCAAAGAATTACATCCTTGCAATTCCAACAAGTGAATTTCTCAGATGAAATTTTCAATACTAAAAGTGAAATCATTACACTTACTTCCTTAAAATAATTCTATAGTGTCCGATATTCATTTCTATCCCTAAGACATCGAATATTCTCTTTTGCTAATCTTATTTTTAAGTAAGGTAAATTAGTACATAATCCATGAACATCGACATTCAAATCTTGAAATTGAACTTCGAACCATCAGTTAAACTTAAAATATCTAAGTTCATCTTGTAAAAATATTATGATGCCTTGATATTCATGTTTGATTTTAACTCTAATCTCGAAATGTTACACCTCAGAGAGTTTAACAATGCTAATGTCTAAGAACATATATTGTTCAATCATCTCTATACATAATTTCACAAGTTCCCTAGTGACTTAATCACAGTGTTCAAACTTAACTAGTGAGATATCCATTCCCCGCAGTCTAAGAACCATTCCCAAAAATTCTAATACAAATTTTAGCGACCACACTCGAACCACCTAAAAGGATGAATTGGTAGCTTGCCTAGTTGTTTCTAGATTTCAAAATTTGTTGTAGAGACATAATTTCTAAAACAATGATAGACTTGTAATACAATTATTAAATATCATAACAATTTAAGCAATGATTATTAAACTCTTTTGCAATATTTTTGTCAAGAGAAATCAAAACTAAAACTTTCTATTTCTAAGTTATATGACATTCTTTGTAGTGCGCTCAAAATTTATTACTTTCTATTTTTTTCTAATCACCACGACCTTACACTCTACGACAAGATTTATTATGATCATTAAACAATAATTAGGCATCTTAATAGTTGTTCAAATTCATTTGGAGTGGTTGGCTCACTTACTAGAAAATAAATAAGGGGCCATGTTTCCCCAATTAGCGGGTCACTCATTCCAAATGTAAGCCTCCGCCTCCTATTAGTTATTGTCTTATTGATCAACTACTAGAATACCTAATAGTTGCCCAATGACCTAAATAAAATTGAAAATACTTAGGTAGACTAGGTTTTGAACCCCCCCACCCATAGATCTTGTCGTCAAGATTAAATCTTATGGAATCTTGCTTATATCAACTAATGTCATTTATTCAATACAATTTAATCCACATCACTAGATCTACAGGTGGGGTACAAAAATCGAGTCTACCTAAGTATTTCCTAGGTCCACTTGTAACCACATTCAACCTACTAATCCCCAAGTAAAATTTATTTTGGTTATTGAGCAATTACTGAGTGTCATAGTATTTATTCAAAAATCAATCGTAGGCACTCATTTGGAGAAATATAACCCCCTAATTTTATTAAGGTGTGCACCCAGTCGAAATGGATTCCTCTCTTTAGTTATTGAATAACTATTAAAATATCACTAGTTGTTCAATGACCACTATAAACATTATCTCAACACAACCCCTGTCAACCATCCCCATGTCTCCCTACTGCATCGTCTGCAACCACCCCAGCCCCTTCTCCACATCACCCTTGCTGCTCTACCATCACTCCCAAACTCTCAGAATCCCATTCCTATAACTAGTTAGCCATACCATTATCAACTCTTGCAATCCCTTGCAGGCTCTCATCGATTTGTACAGTCCCCCTTTCCCCAAAATAAAACCCTCGAGGGATTGACAGTAAACATATTGAATTGATTTCCAAACAAATTGATTTCACAATATCCTTAACATGCACTCTTGGAGTTGTTAAGAAAGTGTGAATATCGCAATCATATTTGTTTTCTACTACTATTACTAATATGATTCTACAACTACACGAATCTTCAAACATATTGTTATATTAAAGTTGTTCATTCATTGCTTTTTTTTTCCCATTTTGTTTTAACGAGACTATTTTGTTCAACTGGAACAAGAAAAGGAAAAAAAAAAAAAAAAAGGAAAGAGGGACATTTTCCTTTGTTTAGGAGTTTTAAGAGGGAAGAAAATAAGATATTTAGAGGGAAATGGAGGGATAAAAATTTTAAAAAGTTTTTACTCTAAATGTGGAAGGAAACGGAAGAAAAATATTATTTGTTCCTTAAAACTTCTTGTAATGTTAATTTTGCCCACTAAATACATATAAATGTATTTAACTAAAAAGATAAATTTGCAAATTTTTTCATTTTCCTCTCCAAACTCTTGAATAACATGGATTAAGATATTACTTTCTCTTTCACTTTCTTATTTTCTTTCATAATTCAAACTTTCTATTCCTTTATTTTTTTTCTCTTAAACTCTCAAACTAAGCCTAATGAGCAATAAATGAAAATAGAAGTTAAATGGGATCAAAAGTAAGGAATAGTGAAAGGGTAAAATTTATATAGGTCATGGAGCAACTCAAGAACCAATAAGATACTCTCATTTGGAGAAACATGCCCCTTATTTTTAGTAAAACATGCCACCTAATATTAAATGGGTTCATTGCATTGGTTATTAAGCAACTATTAGAATGCCATTAACTGTTCAGTCTCTTATACACATCTTGTCTATTAGAGAAATCTCAGATATCCAAGCTCAAATTTGTATTGGGGTGAAACTTATTGGTTTTCCAAATAACTCTTATACATCCCTAAGATGTGTTTTTTATTTTCTATTTTAATCCCTACATATTTTCTTTTGCTAAAGTAATTTGACAATTTTACCCTTTAAAAATTAATTTCCAGAAAAAGAACAGTTGCATGTAGTGATTATTGATGTAATTCAATGTTTTAGTTATTTCCTAAACCTATTCACTGAATCTAATCATACTATATTATTACTAAACTAGTGGAAAAGATACACACAATTTGTGTGTTTGAAAAAAATTAATAAGAAAAATACAGTTGAAAATTAATGTAGTAGTTATCGTTTATTAGCAAAGTAATGTGATAGTTTTATTTATTACATGAGGGTAAATTTAGAAGTTCAAATAATGACATCACATCAAAAGGGTCTCTTACTTTATACTATACTAGTGGAAAATGCTTACCCCTATGGGTATGAAATTTATAAAATTTTATACAAAAATAAAAAAAATATATAGGTAGTGAAAACAATAAAGGATGATAAGAGTTTGTAAAGGAGTTAGTGGGTGGTTAATAGGTAGTTAGTGTTTAGCATGAATTGAAAATAGTTATGAAGATAAGGGTAAATTAGGCAAAACAAATAATGACACACACCAAGCCCCTCCTCATACTATTATTATATATAGTATAGATAGTTATGAAGGTAAGGGTAAATTAGGCAAAACAAATAATGACATAACACCAAATCCCTTCTCATGTTTTATCTATAGTACAGAAACTAATAGGAAAGGTACATACCTATAGGTGTGAAATTTATAAAATTTTATACAAAAATAAAAAAATATAGGTAGTGAAAATAATAGAAGAGATAAGACTTTGTAAGGGAGTTAGTGGATGGATAATAGGTAGTTAGAGTTCATTTGGTTCACGGAGTGAATGAGACAGGATATCTCTTTTTTGGACAATTAATCCTAGGATGAGTCATCCCCGGATGATTAGTCCTATTATCTGGTGTTTGATTGATATTGAATTGCATAGGATATCTTAAAAATACTAATCATCTTGCACTTGATTAGGGATCGAATGAGATTAGATTACTATTTTATTGACCAAAATACCCTAAATTTGCACTTTATATTTGGAAATCCAACAAATAATATTCAGATAATATTATTGTAATCAAAGATATAATATGCCAAAAATAAATGTGAAAATTAAATAAATTGTTATTATATAGAATAATTTATTGTGTTCATCTTGACCCACTAACCTGAAAAACTTGTTAATATGGTCCATTTCGAATCATAAAAATTGAAAATTGGAATCGATTAATGTTACTGGATCAGACTTTAGGATTAGTGGGTCAATAGTAATTTTATGTAATTCTAGGGTCAATTATGTAATTTTATATATTATGACCTAATAATAAGGGACTTTTATTCCTATATTCATTTACAATGTATATATTCTGTGAAACCCAGTATTTTAATAGCCTTGTTCTTTGATTTTAACTGGTTTAAAATGTTTTTCATATTATTTTTAGTCATTAAGTAATTCAACTTATTCGTTTTTCAATTCGGCAAATTTTTCGATTTACGCGATTTCGGTTCCGGCGGGTAAACGGGTCAAAAGTTAGACTAAGTATAATTAGTGCATTGTGGTGTGTGAGTGTTGTTTGATGGCTGATTTACGATAATGTTATTTAGTAGCAAATTAAGGCAAATTAGTTTTTGGGTCAAATAGTCAACTAGTCTCCAATTTGGTCAATTATACACTATCTAGATGTGTATAAGAGACAGCCATTAAACTTCTTAACTTGTTGTTTTTCTTCCTAATTTTCTCCAGCTGCTGGCCGAAATTTCTTCTCCATTTTTCCCCAAACTGTCTCTTATACACATCAAGTAGAAATCACTTGGAAGGTAAGATTTTATGTATTTTAGCATTTATAGCTTATGGGCTTTATGATTTAAGCTTTAATTTCAAGTTTTGTAGGATTATTTATGGCTGAATAAAAACCTCTTTGCAGCCTTATAAGTTATGATTTATGTATGTTATGGGTTGTTTTTAGTGTTTTGGAGGTTGGGAAGTGATTGGGGTTGATTTATAACAACTTTCCATGGTTAGATTACAAATTTTAAGATTATGAGTTAGGGTTTTGTCTTCCATATGTGACCTAGAGTGTTATGCTATGAATGCTTATCCAGTCTATGCATATAATGATGTTTTAAGAGTGTTTTAAGGTTAGTTTGGATAGGAATTGAGACTTGAATCCAAGTGGAATTGATTTCCCTTCATTTTGTAAGTAAGCGGAAGTTTGGCGCAACTAGGATAATTTGGATAATTGGTTATGTTTGAAGGGTCTTTAATGATCTTTTGATGGTTTTAGGTGTTTTCCTTTATTGTGGAATGCTATTGATATAGTCCCGGCTATTGCTCCGGTGAATCTTTCCGTTTATGGAATATGTTGGTTGAGTTGGGTTGTAACCAAGGTCCCTTGAATACATTGGAATTGGATTTTGTTGGTTGGTTGAATATGTTGTTTTGAGTTGGGTTGTAACCAAGGTCCCTTGAATACCTTGGAATTGGATTTTTATTGGCAGGGAGGATAGCCTACTTATAGCCTAGGGAGGGGCGAAGTTTTTTTGCTTTTTCTGGAAAACTGAGCTTATTATCTCCTAGTCTAGGTAATACGAATTTGAGGGGTTAACTAAGTGTTTTGACTGGGGTTTTAGCTTGTCGAAGTTGGTCGAATTTGTGAAAAGGTCATTTTTGACCAAAGGGTTGTTGGTGTCGTTTTCTATCGTTTCGCATCGTTTTCGTTTCCCTAGTCATTCTTTAACTTCTACATCTCTTCTAAGAGTCCTCTTATATCTGTTTTAGGTACCACGCCACCTACCGCCGGAGATCGCGTTCAGTGATCCTTTGTGCAGTTTTTGCTTTGAAAGGTGGGTAACATAGATTCTCTTCCACTTGCACTTTGTTAAAGTAACTGCAAAAAGGATGTTTGGATGGATTTGTGGGTAACATAGATTCTCTTCCACTTGCACTTTGTTTAACAACTTTCGAAATATGTTTGGATGGATTTGTGGGTAACATAGACCCTCTTCCACTTGTATTTTGTTTAACGACTTTCGAAATATGTTTGGATGGATTTTAAAATGTGTATGATGTTTGGAACTGCACTTTTACCAAGTTTTGGAACTATTACATATGAAATCGGGACCAAGCTATTTTATGTTAATCAAATGATATGTTTGCAAACTCTTTTGATTTGAAAGCATTTTATGACTGTTTTGGCTCATAGGTGACCGAGGTATATAATTTTGAATGTGTTTGGAAATGTGTGAATTGTGGAGAACCGGTTCTATAGTCATCCATGGGACGCCGTGGTGACTTCTGTGAATGTGATGAACTATTTGATACGGGGTCTTGTGATGGGGTAACTTGACCTCCCGGTTAGACTAGTAGGTGTGGTAGATTACTAGATCTGGCTAGTACTGAAAGTCATACCATTGAGCCTAAAAGATACTCATGCTATTTATTAAATTCCGGATTGAAACTATACTTGGATTTGTTAGCTATGCTTTAGCATACTATGTTTTGAAATGATTTGATCTGTTTGGCTATGTTTTGGACATACCTTCGAGCCAAAAAGATACTCATGCTATTTTATTATATTCCGGATTGAAACTGAACTTGGATTTGTTCGATATGCTTTAAGCACATGCATACTATGTTTTGAAATGATTGGATCTTTTTGGCTACGCTATGCTTTAGCATACTATGTTTTGAAATGATTGGATCTTTTTGGCTACGCTATGCTTTAGCATACTATGTTTTGAAATGATTGGATCTTTTTGGCTACGTTATGCTTTAGCATACTATGTTTTGAAATGATTGGATCTTTTTGGCTACGCTATGCTTTAGCATACTATGTTTTGAAATGATTGGATCTTTTTGGCTATGTTTTGGACATGCCTGACGTTTAAATGGCATGAGACATTTTAGAAAATTACTTATGATTATGGTTTATTGATGTTTAAATGGAATGAGACATTTTAGAAACTGCTTCATGACTATGGTTTTCACAAATGTTATTATCTTTATGTTTTCTTTTTGTCGAAATACTTGGCCCCATTTGAAGAGCTTTTATGATATCCACTGAGCTAGTTATGCTCACCCCACGTGAATTATAATTTGCTCGTTTTTGACTCTCCACCGCGTTAGCAGCTTTTAGATGGAAATATTCCACATAAAGAATGGTAGGACTCTGCGGATAATCTTCCAAACTTCTCTTTTGTTTGGAAAGGGGTAGTGTATTAGATAAGTTTTGTATTGATGAACTTTGTTTTTGTTGTAGCATCTTTTGTACTAAGAAGGAATTTTGTAATTCGTATTTTTGTGTAAAATGAAATATTCGGTTTTATAGTTAAGAAATGGTTTGATGGTTCTATTACATTGCGGTTAAGTTTGTTGCTCTGTTCGTTTGTGCCTTGCGCTTTGGACCGGTGTGCCATTAGCGCGGCGTGTTACGGTCCTGTTTTTGGGGCGTGACATATTCAATTAGCAGTCTTTTTATTTTTAAATCAATTTCGTAAATTTACTTTCTCCTATGCTAATATTAAATGACTTTTTCTTCGATCCTACTAATTTATAGGGGTATTTGTGTAATTAGGAAGCCAAATTATTATTTTTTAAAAATATTTGGTATACAAAATTATTATAAATGTATTCGGGTCTGATACCATGTTAAAGGACTAAATATCATGTTAATTTTTTCTTGACCTGTTAAAATCGGGTCGGGTCGCTCATTTGACATATGGACCTAATGCCTGATTCATAAAATCTGTATAATCTAATACTAGCAAAATAACCCGTGCTGTGCATGGGAGGAGGCATAAAATCTTTATAATGATAAAGTTGTTAACTAATGTCTATCTATTTTTCTAATTTAAAAAAAGATAATATGAAAAAAAAATGAAATTCTTAATCTCTACCTTCTCATCATTTTTCTCTTATTTCAACCAAAAGAAATAAACATCAACTAATGAGAAATTAAAAAATAGCAATCCACTTTTTATATCTTTAATAGAGAGATAAAACATGTACAAAAAGAAAAAGAAACCCGTTTTGGGATCACAATCCACGTTGTCGCACATCGATAGTTCTACGGCTAAGATAGCACCTCGTAGAATCATCTTTTATCATTGAAAAAAATAGAAAAATAAATAGCTCAGTCCCAACTGGAAGTAAATATTGATCTTTTTCTGATTAATAAAGTTGAGAAAATCAACAAACAAAACTCCATCACAAAGCTACTTAACTTATCTATTCTAGAAACTTGGCATATCAGAAAAGCTAATCTATTATATAAAAAAACTAACAAAAAATAGAAAAAATGATACTTTAATAGAATATCAAATCAAAAGTAAAAAGTTACCTTCATGGATAAAGAATAAAGGGAATATATTATGATCCCAGTTCACTTAAGCAATCTGAAAAAAAACACACACACACACACACACAAAATTGATATCTTAAGAGAATGCCAAACCGAAAATAAAAATTACAAACCACAAACTCATTTAATATTTGCTCTATAAGTTAGGAAAAATATGAAAGAGTCAAGAAAATGGGAGGGATAAAAGAATTTAATCTTTGATGGAAAACCTTTTGGTTTATAAACATAGATGGATAAAGATTGATAAGATGGATTGTATAGTTGATTATTTTTTTGAATGTTAAATTATTATCTAGTTTGTTGTATATTAAAAAGTATTAATTTATTAATTAATTAGTTAAATGATAGGTAAATATCAAATTGTGTATTGATAAGTACTTATCAAAAAATAGAGAGTAATTTATTTTTTATGATAAGCTAGACATTAGTTATTGTATAGTTTAAAAGATTTAAAGTTATCGATAAATAATTATTGTTTTGAATAAAAAAAGAATTAGTCGTAAGATATAATTAATAAGTTAGACATTAGTGAAATGTTATTTTGAAAAAAAAAATAGTTATTTTCTATGATTAATGTAGATAAAGATTTCATTTTAAGTGGAATTTGTTTAAAATAGAGTAAACTGAATCAAGATCTTTTTCGAAAAATATAACCGTAACATTTATTTCTTTGAAAAAAAAGTTGTTAATAATGATTACTATTAGTAATTTGATAACGATATTGTACATAAATGGTTGAAATTGGTTAAAATAATTTTTTTTAAAGTTCATATATTTTTTGTAGACATTATCTACATAATAAAACTGTATGGATATTGTATTTTGTTATAAAAAAGGTAGTAGAAAAATGAGAGCATGACAAATGCCGAGAAAAAGGTAGATATAGTTTTTTTTTGAAAAGGGACTAAATTTTTTAGTGAATATAAATGGTTTGACAATATAAAATTAAGAATTATCTTTTACAATGTCTAATTAGTTTGTATTCATTTTTCCTAATAAAACTAAGAGACAGCATTAAGTGGGATATTTAAATGAATCCTGCAATGACATTGCGCTCTGTCATTAGCCTTTTCTAGATGTGTATAAGAGACAGACTAAATACTCGAACTATATAGAAATTAGAATTATTTGCTATAGTTTATAATTAATTTGTAGTCATTTGTTCTAAGAAATAACTACTTAATATGTATGCAGATAAAGTTAAGATTTTAAATGTTTAAGCCTATATTAATTTTTTTAATTAATTAGTGATAGAAAATAAGTAATATATATATTCTTTTGGTAAGTAAAAATTTAAATAAAATAAAACTAAACTAAAATTATTAATATGATGTAACTATAAAGTAAAGAGAAAAACATATGATTAACTAAATCAGTATTTAGTACAACTTAAAATTTTTGAATATTCAAAATTTATTAAGCTTGTTAAGAGAAAAATCATTATAATTTTTGAATCAATTATTAATAATTAATTAGTCATAATATGTTAGATAAGAAAGGAATAACAATGATGTCATGTGTCCTCCCTTCATTACTTGTAGTAAAAATGGGTTTTGCTATAATATATATAGATGACATTATATGATTTGGGTCATAAAGTTTATTAGGGGTAAATTAGTTAAAATTTTTGTTATCTCATCTAAGAGTCATCCAAGATATCTAATACTATCTCCCCATGGTATTATTTTATTCCTTCCACTAAAGATTAATTTAGTTAGTTGGGATAATAATTTCATGTAAAAAAACCTAACCAAATACAGGAAGATATAGAATTACTTATCTAATCCCACATTATCCCATGAACCAAATATTAACTATTTAGTATGAATTGAAAATAGTTATGAAAATGAGGATAAATAAAATAAAATAAAAGATGACATCACACAAAATCCCATCTAGTGCTTTATATATAGAATAAATATGGATATAAATAAGTATAAATATATTACTTTTATATAGAATAAATATGGATATAAATAAGTATAAATATATTACTTTATATGTACTTTATATATATAGCATAAGTATATATAATAGGCAAAGACTTAGATAGATCCGATTTTTTATGCCACTTGTAGACTCTGCAGTGTGGATTAAATTTTAGAGAATCCATGACATCAGCTGATGTAAGCAAGATTTTTTAAGGTTTAATTCTGACCATAGGGTTTACAGATGTGATCAAAAATCGGATCTATCTAAATATTTACATATATACTATGGATACTAATGTCTAATGAGTAAAGTGCCAAATGTTTGGGTTTATGTCCAGCTAATAGTAAAGATTGGGGGAAATACTTAGGTAGATCTGATTTATGATATTGTAGTGTAATTAAATTAAATATTATAGAATTTGTAACATCGGTTAATGTAAGCAATATTTTATAAAATTTAATTTTGATCCCAAATCTACAGTTAGAACCCAAAACCAGATTTATGGTAATTTTTTTCAAAAATTGAATGTAAGCTTTCTTTTGCCGGGAGCTACAAGGATTTTCAGCATTTCGTGAAGTGCGAGTCGGTTCTGAAAAATTAGTGAATAAATATTCAGGTAGATTTGATGTTTGATTTTATTTGTAAAGCTTGTGACGTTTGTTCTGAAAAATTAGTGGATAAATATTCAGGTAGATTCAATTTTTAATTTTATTTGTAAATCTTATGATGTTTATAGTATGAATTAAATTTTAAAAAATTTGTGATAAAATTATTTAAAATTTAATATTAAATCTGCCTAAATATTTTTCAAATTAGTGTACATGACCTTAAAAAACGTGTACCTTGCAAGCTAATTAATAACTTCACCACCCACACCATTTGGATCGGCGATAGCTGCTTCCGAAATCCAATACTATTTGATGAAAGCAATCATCAAGTACGCCCTGGATTTGGAATCATCTAGATGTTGGCGACGATGACGATGGCAGGTTAGGAAATGAATTTCTTAGAATGATTTGGTTTTGGTTCTGTTTGTTTATAAGTTTGATGTATTACTGTGGAAGGCTTGGCCTCCCTCTTCATCCTCATCCATTATTAATTTGATCTCAATTCATTTATTTAAGATCTGAATTGATTTATTTAAGATCTCATCAAGTCAATAAGCTTAATGTTCTATTTTAGCTTTTTTTTTTTATTGAATTCTTATTGTTAAAATAAGATATACTATAATTCTGCTGATTCTGTTGTGGGTTTTTGATAGTGTAGGAAATTATATCACTTGACGGGCTAGAGCAGGAACTACAAGAATGCAAGCATGACCAAGTAGTCTTTTTTTTTTTTTTTTTTCCATTCTCATTTTGTCTGTTTGGTGTGTTGTTTTGTAAGAGAGTTCTTTTGTGAAACCTTATTTTTTCCTGTTACTCTCTTCAAAAGGTAGTCGCCAACATTCTGTCTAAGGGCACCAAGCTACGGGAGTATACAAAGGGTGTTGAGAGCAATTTACGCCAGGTTGAGTTGGAGTCTATTGAGGTAGGCTTCGTCTCCCAATTTCTCTCTATTTTGTCGAGTTTTATACTTAAGGGGTTGTAAATTTCTGAACATCACACTCGGGGGTTTTGGATTGTTCTTTTTGTTCATGCTTGCTTGAGGGGTATTGACATTTTGTTGCTACATATATATCTAAGAGAAGAGTACTTAACATTTTTTGTAACTTGATTGCAATCTCTTGGGTTCCTTCAGGATTACATTAAAGAAAGTGACAATTTGGTCTCCCTTCACGATCAAATTCGTGATTGTGATATTATCCTCTCACAAATGGAGACCCTACTCAGTGGATTTCAGGTAATATTTTTATTTGCCATCATGTTTTCAGTTGAAGCTTAGGACTTGCTACTGTTGCAACCAAGATTTGATGCATTTTGAACTTTCAAATTATTGGAGTTCGAAACTTCTATATTCTAAATTGTTCTTTCGACCAAGCAACCGTTTGAGAAGATGAGAGAAACACGCTTAAGGTGGTTAGGTCATGTGTTAAGACGGCCAGTACAGGAGTTGAGTGGACTTTAGAGAGAGTTGTCAACGTAAGAAGTGCAGGGAAAATTGAAAAATATTTGGTGGGTAACTTGTAAGAAAGATTTAGACCATATAGGAATTAATGAGGAAATGGCTCATGACAGAGCGCAATGTCATTGCAGGATTCATGCAGCCTATCCCACTTAGTGGAAATAAGGCTTGGTTTGTTTGTTTGTTTGACCAAGCAATTGTTTGCCCAGTTTTATGTCTGTTTATCCTGTAGTCCTCAGATGTAATGCATCAATGGAGAAGAAAGCCTTTTTTTATTTCTTTACTGTCCCTTTTCAACCGCCGTAATGCCTTTAGGTTGATTTACAGATAAAAAATGATGACCGCCATTGTGACCCCTCTTGTCTATTTAATTCAATATGTTTTGACAACAGAATATATGTATTTCTGCCCATGCACAATCTTTTATTTATTGAATTGAAAATGCACAAATGCCAACAGTCCTACCTTGTGAACAGGAACATGTTACTGTACACTGTCAAACGAGGGGCTGAAATTTCCAGTAAGATTAAGTTCTTCATACTGAGTTAATGAAAGACTGGTTAGAAGGCAGAATAGCACGCAATTCCCAGTTTTATTGGAATCCCTGGATTAAGAAGATAAAAATTGTGAATTCTTGCAGTTCTTGTTATGCTGATTTGTGCTTGTATAATTCTCCATAATTTCCACTTTGTTCTACTTGTCCTGAAGTAACTAAACTGGGATGAACTTTCATGTGTGGGTGTTATTTACTTTTATGTCCCCTCTGAAAATGGACGACCCTCCCCCACACTAAAATTCTGCTAAAGAAAGGTGAAACAAAAGACATCTTATTGTTGCAGAGATGTTGAGCTTTTTTGCTATTACAATGTCAGAAAGAACAATTTGCTTGTTTTTCTATATTTAATTTCAGCTGCACCTCTCTCTTTTCTATTGTTTATTTTTTCTTCTTCCTGATAATTCTCTATTCCTCTTATTTTGTTAACTTTGCCCTAGGCTGAGATTGGTTCTATAAGTTCAGATATAAAAATTCTTCAAGAGAAGTCTATGGATATGGGGCTGAAGCTGAAGAATCGCAAGGTATGGATTTAAAATTTGTTCCTATTGTGTGGTGGAGTTCTCTTATGTAAATTCTCTAGTCAATGTCTAGCACATAAAGCTAGCTTAGTGGCCTTTTTGTGCCTATATAACTGCATTAACTTATGTTTTTCAGGGAGACCGCATATAAAATTTTTTTGTGCAGTATATCTCTCCTGCCAAAACCTCTTAATTGCTAGTTTTGCACCATGATTTTTAAATTTTTCCTATTTCGAGCTGAAATATCTTGGTCATCAAATCACAGAGAATGTGAGTAATTTGAAATTTTAATTTTTCTGTCTTCTGTTTTGTCTTGTTTTCTTTGAAAGGTGGCGGAATCTAAGTTGGCCAACTTTGTTGAAGATATTATTGTCCCGCCAAGGATGATAGATGTAATTGTTGATGGAGAGGTATTCTAGAATTTATTTTATATTCTCCATTCCAGGTCTATCCTTTACCTTATTAAGTTCGGAAGCTTATTTGACTCAATCATATTTTGGTCTCAGTGGTCCTTTTACATTTGTTAATTTTTTATGAAAAAAGCTTCTCTGTCTCTCTCTCTCTCTCTCTCTCTATCTCTCTCTCTTTCTCTCTCTGATTCCTATTGTTTTTGTTTTTAACTATCTTCACAATGCCTTAATTTTAAGTTGATATGACTAATTGATGAGCTTTCTGTGTCTTGTACATCTAGAAAGTAGCATAAGTGTTATAAGCTCTGTCTCTTATACACATCTAGATGTGTATAAGAGAAAATGCCTTAGCTTTTCAAAAGATGTCAATCTAAATAATATTTCCAAAAATTGGTATTCTACAGCGGTAAAAGATATGAAGTGGAAACCTTTTGAAAAATAAAAGTTGTTATAGAAACGCACATCAAATGGTGCTATTTTTGTCCTATTCTAAAATAGGAAAAAACTAGGGGTGAAAAGTAACTGAAAACACCTGAATATAGCTTTTAACTTTAGAATGAGCTTATGACAATCTAGAATAGGATTCCGTTACAGATTCTTGAGTAGGTCAAGTATGAGTACAGTCTAAGATGCACTTGAAACTTGTCATCATAAATTTAAACCTTGCTTGTGGACACTTATATTTCACATTGAGAATTGAGAAGTTAGCAAGTGATGCCAAATCTTTCTGTGGATTGCTTTTTTTGCCTCTTTTGCCATCAAAGTACCTGTGGTACCAGTAAATATTTTATTACTTGAAGCTCATGTAAAGGCACCTATTGCAGGATCTGTCTCCTTGGTAGGAATTCATTTGGAACATGTCGATTTTTAACCCGAATTTTCAGTAGCCATGTTTCCCAAAGAAATGCTTAGTTCCTCTCCTTTCCGAGCTCAAACGCTGTTACTTGTTCTTCCTCAACCACTTTAGGACAGACCAAACTTAAGAAGATCATTTCTTACTCATTAGCTCATATGAATCTGGCGACTTTTGGCACATTTAGTTAGGCGACGGCAGTTAGGTCACCTATTTTGTGCTATGGACCAAACTTTTCCCATCTGGATTAACTAAAATTAGCCTCTGGCAACTTGTTTGAAGCAGTAATTACACGTCAATTACTTCAAGAACAAATCTGCCCACTATTTTAGAGTTTGTCAAGATTTGGCATCTAGAGGTCGTCTAAACGGGAATGTTATCCAATGCTTTTCTGGAAACTCGAGAACCTAGTATGATAGTATACTTCCATTTTTTGATTGTTGCGCCTGCTTCTACCTTGGCAAAATAGCTGAATATTTAATACGGAATGTTTTAATAAAGGAACTGAAGGTTTAATTGACGTATACTATCATGTGATCCAGTTCATCTTCCATCTTGATACTACCTAGCCTAAGACATACTGCATTCTTCCTAGAGATATTTTCAAATTACTATCATGTTTTCTTTGGTTGCTAATAGCATAAGATTGTTGAAAGAAGCAAAAAAAATTTTAAATTGTCTGGGATTACATATTGAATTCAGTTTGAGGTCTATCTGATGGCCTAGAAATCATGTGGAAGATGACACAAAATTTAGGAGCCAGACATCAGTCTACAATCAAATGCTTTATTTAAAAAATTTGCAGGATAACAAACCTTTGAATAAAAGATGCTTATTTCAATCAAAGTTGGTATTCAGAAAATGCTTGAAGGAACTTAACTAAAATACATACATCTTAGGCTTCTCTCTAATGCAAGACCATGCAACAAAGAAATCATAAGACCAGGCATTATAGAGTAACTACCATGTAATGAGAAAATGCTGAATCAGAAGGGCACATACAAGTAAAATAGACAATTGGTCTGCNTTCCATTCTCTTTGGCTTTTCCCTGGTGGAAACTTTTTGAGTATGCCTATGTATTTGCTTGTTCACACTTGTTTGCAGTTGTCCGTTTGAGATGTCATTGGCAGTTAAATCCTTGTTAACACCTTCTTGCTATGATTTTCCCATTCCAGCAGTGTGTATTGTGTTAATAAGCATGCAGATCATAATTGGATCTTTTGCTTTTGAGTGTGCATATGATATTTCATGGCCAGTAACATGTCTATATATTCGTACACAGGTTAATGATGAGTATTTGAAGACTCTGGAGGTTTTGAGCAAAAAGCTGGAATTTGTTAAGGTGGATCCTATGGTTAAAACTTCAAAAGCATTAAAAGATGTTCAACACTGAATTAGAGAGACTTCGACAGAAAGCAGTTTCAAAGGTAATCTGCATAGTGGAACATGCTTTAGCAACTGATTTAGATGCTTATTGACTCGAGTCTATCCTCTAAGATCAAGTGAATCTTTTATCATCCTGTTTGCTCAAAAATATGAGTGATCCCCCACATATGTATGATTTTTTCATGTTTTTATGTTTCTATTTGCTGCAATGATTTTTTTCTCAGTAAAGCTTTTAAACCTAGCATTCCAAATATCTAAGATCTAAGTTACACTTAATGAAAAGGTCATTGTAATATTGAAACCTGGAGAAAACTTGAAAACACATACTGCATTCTTCCTAGAGATATTTTCATAGTTTAATTTTGTCAGAATGGACTAGTCACTCTTCATGCTTATCTTTTGGTGTTACTAGATTCATAAAAGAAATTCAGTCTATAATTTACAAGAATACAATCATCTAATTTCTGATATTCAAGACTTTATAGAACTACATAGAGTATAACAAACGAATTCAAAAGTTAAAAAGTTTTAAAAGTTTGATCTGATCCGGGTTCAAAAAGCTTTTTCAGTTTGACAAATAAGTGAATTGCAGTAATGTGCAGCTAATTGGATGGAGAGAGTGATGTAATAAAAATTTTTTGCCACTGAAATAACTCTAGACTTATTGCAGTTAAACTTTGTCATCATTTTGGAGAGTTGCTATCATATACAGAGGTCCAACCACGTGCAGTGCAATCAGCTATTATGAAGTTTCAGTTAATGGGGTGCGAACTGCTGTGCATGATTACTACATTTTGAAAATGCGATTATTGCACAATGGTTTTTTTTCCTTTCCATGCTAGTCAATGGAATAAATATGCAGAAACATTTATAGGAGTGGCTCATCACCAGAAAATAAAAATCCCTTGATTCTAGGGGAATCCCTTGATTCTAGGAGAATGTTATCTTCAAAGAATCTTCCTAAAATAAAGGAAACAAAATCTTTCCTATTTCATCTAATTACTTGACAGGGTTTTTCACCACAGGTCAAGGATTTGATTTCCTTTCCCTTATCTCTACACTCCCCCTCAAGTTGGTGCATAGATATCGATCATGCCCAACTTGCTAACAAGACTTTCAAAATTCGATTTGAACAAGCCCTTAGTAAGAATATCAGCGACTTGTTGAGCAGTTGGAACAAACGGCATACAAATCATTCTTGCTTCTATCTTTTCTGTAATGAAGTGTCTATCAATCTCAACATGCTTGGTTCTATCATGTTGGACTGGATTGTGTGCAATGCTAATGGCTGCTTTGTCATCACAATACAGTCTCATATGCATAGCTATTGGTGTCCTTAATTCCTCCAAAATTCTTTTGAGCCATAACATCTCACAGATCTCTGTGCCATAGATCTACATCTAGATGCCTCTGCACTACTACAGGCTACTACATTATGTTTTTTGCTTCTCCACGTTACTAGATTGCCCCATACAAATGTACAATATCGCGACGTGGATCTTCTATCCGAAATGGAACCTACCCAATCAGAGATTGTGTAGGCTTCAACACTGAGATGTCCAGTTCTCCCAAAGAAAAGACCTTTCCTCGGAGAGCTTCTTCAAGTACCTAAGAATGCGATAAACAGCCTCGAGATGTTCTTCATTAGGAGAATGCATGAACTGGATTACTAGACTTACTGCAAAAGCAATGTTTGGCCTTGTGTGAGATAGATAAATGAGCTTCCCAACTAATCTTTGATATCGTCCCATATCCACAGGATTCCCTTTTTTGTTTCCAAATTTTTTATTTGGATCAGTTAGCGTCTCAGCTGGTCAACATACACTCACTCCTGTTTCCTTAAGCTGGTCAAGTATATACTTCCTTTGTGAAACCACAATGCCCCTTTTTGACTGAGCAATCTCCATGCCAAGGAAATATTTTAGTGAGCCCAAGTCTTTGATTTCAAATTCGAGGCTATG
Organism: Cinchona pubescens; assembly: GCA_025175665.1. Taxonomy (NCBI): domain Eukaryota; kingdom Viridiplantae; phylum Streptophyta; class Magnoliopsida; order Gentianales; family Rubiaceae; genus Cinchona; species Cinchona pubescens. Next base: position 477,253 of record JANKKI010000125.1, read on the forward strand.
GATGTGTATTGAAGGGAAATAGCTGTCTGATTGTGTATCTAGATCTGTATAAGACACACCGGATGCAGTCAATCAGAACAGCTATCTTCCCTTCATTTGAGTGCCTTGTGAACATAGTATGATCTACTTGTCCTTGAACATACCCTTGCTTCACAAATTGAGTGAATCTTTCAAACCAAGCTCTCGGTGACTGCTTCAAGCAATATAAAGATTTCCTTAACTTGCACACTTTTGAACCAAACTTCCTCTCAAACCTTGGAGGAGGATCCATGTATGGTTCTTCATCTAAGTCCCCATTAAGAAAGGCATTCTTCACGTCAAGCTGTTGAAGGGGCCAATCAAGATTGACTGCAACTGAAAGGAGTACTCTGATAGTATTTAGTTTTGCCACTGGAGCAAATGTCTCAAGATAATCAATCCCGTATGTCTGAGTGAACCCTTTAGCAACCAGGCGTGCTTGGTATCTCTCCAGTGATCCATCTGATTTGAACTTTTAAAGCTTGCTTCCATTCAGGAACCTTTAAAGCATCCTGCACATTTTTTGGAATCTCCACACTAGATAGTTGTGAGGTAAAAGTAGAAAACAGATGGGTGACAAATTTTCGTAAGATACAAACTTAGACATAGGGTACTTGACACAACTTCTAATATCTTTGCGTACTGCAATGGGAAGATCAAGATCAGACACACTAGGCTTAGAGTGGACAGACTCAAGATTGGTTGGTTCAAAATGGTTAGACTCTATGTGAGGAGGATTACCTGACGAGTTGGTGAAGTTTTGAACAATCTGGGGTGAAGAATCCTGGTGGTGTTGGGAGGTTTCGGTTCCTTTGTCCTAATTCCGGTTCCTCCTCGAGTAGACAATGAGCTCCTTTGTACTTGTCTGATCATTACTTGTATTCCTATTAATGTCTTGTGGTGACTTTGTTGACTCAGAATTCAAGTTTTCATTATTTAATTCATTTGATTCCATATTGTTTGTCTATTATTGGAGGAAGAAAGTCAAAAAAAACACCAAAATTTTCATGACTCTCATCTTCACTTAACTTCTCCCCCTGAAGATGAGAATGAAAAAAAGGTTGAGACTAAAAAATTATGTAACATCCATGGTAACAAACATTTTCTTAGTGCTAGGATCATAACACTTATATCCTTTTTGATTGGGAGCATAACCAACAAAAACACATTTCTTAGCTCTAGGGTCTAATTTTGCACGAGTTTGGTCGGGTAAATGAATAAAGGCACTACACCTAAACACCCGAAGAGGTAGATTATTTGACAACCTAGACGCAGGAAATGTATCATGAAAAGCACTTAGTGGTGATTGGAAATTCAGAACTTCGCTAGGCATCCTATTGATCAAGTATGTTGTAGTCAAAAGAGCCTCTCCCCAAAGATACTTAGGAACATTATTTGTAAACAACAGTGCCCTAGTGACTTCCAAAAGATGCCTATTTTTTCTCTCAGCAATCCCATTTTGTTGAGGGGAATCAGGACATGATCTTTGATGCACTATACCTTTTTCTAAGAAGAAATCCCCTAAGATCTCATTAAATATTCTCGACCATATTCACTCCTGAATATTCGAATTTTCTCGTTGAAATTGTGTCTCTACCATTGTATAGAAAGATCTAAAAATATCTTTGACTTCAGATTTATCTCGTAAGAGATACACCCAATAAGATCTTAGGGGATTCAATAAAGCTTAGAAACCATTTTTTTCCAAACATAGTTGATATCTTAGACAGTCCCAAACATCACTATGAATTAACAAGAAAGGTTTTGTTGCTTGATATGGCTTAGAGGGAAAGAAAGAACGATGGTGTTTAAATCTTTATAGAAGATCTGTATGTCAGACAATCTAGTAAAAAAGATGGATTCTTATTCCGAAATAATTCTGGTAACAAATGTTTTAAATAATAAAAACTTGGATGTCCTAATCGATAATGCCAAAGCAAAACATCATTAGAAATAGAACTAGTGTTCAAACAGGTATTCTGAGACTCAAGCTTCGAATCGGTTCCATCCTCAAGGAAATAGAGACCTCCACTTTCCCTAGCACTGCCAATCATCCTCCCCGAGACTGTTTCCTGAAAGACACATCGAAGAGAATCAGAGAAAAATCACGCGGCAACGAAGAGTACGAGTAAGCTTACTTACAGAAACTAAGTTACAAGACAAGTTAGGAACATGGAGAACATCATGCAACACAATAGACGGGGAGATTTCAATGGTTCCTATCCCAGCAATAGCCGAGAATGAGCCATCAGCAAGTTTGATTTTTTTGTTTCCTGCACAAGGTTGGTATGCAGAAAAAAATTGAGAGCAATCTCTTCATATGATCAGTTGCCCCGGAATCAATAATCCAAGGGAGAATTTGTCTGGACTTGATATTGACGAATGCCGAGTTACCTATTTGTGCAAAAGAGCAAGAGGGATTTGGAGGATTCATGACTTGGAACTGTGGAGATTGGAGAAGTTTGTACAAGTGCTCTAACTGTTCCTTCGTGAAAAGAGGCATTTCTAAAGTGTCTTGCTGCCCTTTTGTCTCTCGGTTGCTTGGAAAGCCCGGTTGTCAGTAGTATTCTTCTTCTTCCAAGTCGGTGGCTTTCCATGAATTTTCCGATGAAGCAGGTGTCCCGTGTATGCCAGTGCTTCTTATGGTGGTCACACCAAGGCTTTTTTTTCTTATCACTTTCAGTCTCATTCCGTATTGTAGCAAGAGCAGAATTTTCAAGGGCTGGCTTCATATCTAAATCTGATTTTAGCATGACCATCCTCCTAGTTTCCTCCCTCCTAACTTCAGAAAAAGCCTCTCTATACACATAAAGGCTTCTTTAAGAGAACTCGAGATCTAACCTCAGCAAACCCCCAATTCAGTCCCGCCAAAAACAGATAAACCCTATCATTTTCTTCCTTTTTCATATACTTAAAGCTATCAGATGTACAGTCCCATTCATCACTGTAGCACTGATCTAACTCTGCCATAAGGACACCATTTCATTATAGAAATTGTCACCTCTCGCTCCCCTTGTCTAGATTTCCACAACTTTGTTGTTAACTCAAATATTTGTGAAAAATTTTCTACATCAGAGTATGTTTTCCTCACTGCCTCCTAGATATCTCTTGTATAAAGTAGGGAGAAAAAGATATGGCTTACCAATAGTGGGCTCCATGGAGTTAATCAACCATGCACTAATCAAGGAGTTTTCGGACCGCCATACACTCATCCATGGGTCACCAGCCTCGGGTTTCTTCACCTCTCCAGTTAGATGGCCCAGCTTTCCTCTCCCATCTATGGCGAATTTTACGGACTGTACCCACTCTAAGTAATTTCGCCCATCCAATTTGTGGGAGGTTAGTTGAAATGAATGGTGCGAAGCATCTCCTCCAAGACTCATGGTTGTCTGGTTTGGTTCTCCACGAGAACCACTGCCTCCTCTGGATGTAACTGTCGATTGTCTCTCTCTAGATGAGGCCATTTCAACCATTAACAAAATAGAAGAGATTTTGGCTCTGATATCATGTAAGTTTAGGGAAACTGAAATTCTATGTATCGAGATTGTGCAATAGTCTACAACATTTATAGGAGTGGCTCATCTTAGAAAATAAAAATCCCTTGATTCTAGGGGAAGTGATCCCTCATCTTCTAGGAGAATGTTTACATCAAAGAATTTTCCTAAAATAAAGGAAACAAAATCTTTACTATTTCATCTAATTAAATAATAAGGTCCAGATTTAATTTCCTTTCCCTTATCTCTACATGTTCCTTAGTCGTTTAATAATAGATCATTTTTCCTCTTCATAAAGGTAGAGACATTAGATGTGTTTAAAAGCTATATGGTTGCGGAACATCTAGATGTGTATAAGAGACTTCAAAGAGTGTATCTTCAGAAGAAATACAATAAGAGACAGCCATCTTTCAAATTATACTGCTCTTGTAAAGAGCTTCTAATCGATTATATGGTCAACTTAAAAGATTCTTATCTTGATTTCTCTAGTTTAACTTTCTTCATAATCATTTTTATGTCTATCTCCTGGTCAATGCATTTGGTATCTCTTCTTGGAATGATTAACTTAATTTTCAATGACTTGAACAATCTATATATGTTGAGATGCAGTATGCTATTTCCTCAATGGTAGGATTGTTCCCTAGAATAGGGTAACATGGGACTGTCAAATCAACAAGTAATAAAACCGTGCTAACTTCTAACTTCTACCCTCGCGCTCCAAGTATACGGTGCCGATAGTAGTGTAGGGTGAGCGGGATTGTTCCCACGAAGATTGCCGTTTACAAATTACCGAGATTTACGAATCTTTGTATAATTAGGCGAATCAAATAGGATGGCAATAATCTACTCTACTCATAGACCAGCTCCAAATATGCAATTACAATCTAGATTAAACTAATCTATCTACTAAAACAAGTAATGAAAGTAAAGGGACTACTAAATTAAGAGACTAATTAACCCTACTTAATGAAAGCAAGAAAAATTACTTCTAAATTAACTAGACTAACTAAGACTAAACTAGAATTGAAAGACAAGTAGTCCTAAATTGACTAAGGAAAGCAATTAAAAAGCATGAAAACCAAATAAACTCAATTTTCTACCAATTTAAACTTTATGAAAATTGCAAGTAAAACATTAGGTTTAAACTAAATTATTTTTGGATTTTAACCAAACAACAAAACCCACTATAAATTAACTAGAAATTAAAGCAAAGAAGTGGAAATTTTAACTATAAAACACTAAATTATCAAGAACCCTAATTACTCTTAGAAAACTTGAAATGGAAACTAGAATTTGAAGAAATTTAACTAGAAAGCAAGTAAAAATTATATCTACTTCTAGCTAAAGATTAACCCACTAAAACTATCTAATCAAAATTTAAACTCGCAATAAATTAAAAACAAGATCTAACGGAAATTAAAAGAGAACTTATATTAAACTAAAAGCTTGGAAGTCAAAGTTACTCTAATCTATCCTTATTTACAAATATACTCTATACTACCACTATGTGCACTTTCACTACTATTGCGTACTCTATATATGTTAAGCGCTTTAGAAGTTAAGAAATAAAAATCTAAAAGCCAAAAATTACAAAAATGCCATACAACATAGGCCAAACGCGCCTCAATGTTGCAGACATGGGATTTGGTGTCGCGCCGAAAATTACTAATTGAATTTCTGCCTCGATGTCGCGACATCAAAACCCATGTCACGACATTTAGCACGTTTTAGCTCAAGTCTTCAATTCTTCATTAATTCCACTTTGGCCCTCGAACTTTTATAATCTTGACTGACATCTTTCGATTCTTGACTTGCCACGCTTAACTAAATAAGTAACCAAATTAACTAAAATTGATTAAAAATTTATAATATTTACAAGAAATGCAAATGCAAGTACGAAATGCAACTAATTAAATTAAAACACTTAATTCGTCACCAGAAATCGGGATTAAACTAAGAAAATGCCTTAATTTAAGGGCAAAATAACTCTAGTTTACTAGAGTTATCTTGGATATTACTCCATTTATTTCTCTCTCTCTCTGTGCGTGTGTGTTTGCACGTGTGATGTGGTCTGTCAAACCCATAGATCTAAATTTTATGCCCATTTATCAATATCTTCACTGTATTGTTACAAAGGATGATACATGCAGAGTACATAATAAGTTAGTGTTCTTATATGAAAGAAATCTGATGAAAATTTTACCATGCTTTATTGAGCTTAGGGTGTTACCCTTTGTAAATCCTCAGTCGAAAGAGCTAGAGAGGGGCCAAACAAGGATAAGAATTTTACCGATGATTTGACATGTGAAAATTCCTGCAACCGTCACTTTATATATCTGAAAAAGATCATGTTGCATATATATGATACCTGACACCATTTACTTGATTGTATATACAACCTGTCCTCTTATTCCAGCGTAGAGGACTGCAGTTTACAAGATGTGTATAACTACATCTGTATCCCAGAAGACCAGGCATGTCTGGACACTTGTAAGACAAACCTTTGATTTTTCAATCCTTCATATTGTCTTTTTACTTATTTATAAAGGGACAAAGTGAAAATGTGATCTTTTTTATTTTTCCTTGGAGTAGATATGTTGTCAAACGTGATGGTAAAAGTAATGCTTGACATGTTTTTGTCTAGAATAAATATTCTAGAAAGAAAATGATTTGGTCCTCCTTGTGCATGTCTACAGAGAGAAACACAAAGCATGATGAAAAAGAATGAAAAGTTTTAAGATCAGCAATCACAGCATTTCCACTTTTGATGACCTCCAGTTATTTGGACTTGTTCTTGGTTGCTTAAAACTAACTAATTATTGTTGTTTTAAAAGTAAAAGTATTTTAACATTTTCATTATCTGCTTATTGACTGTACTGTAGCTTATTTTAAGCTGAAGAAAGCTGATTATGACAGGTACTTTTTATTTATTTATTTGTGTGCGGGAAGCTTTTAGCTTTCAAAACTTCTAAAGTAAAATGACACTTCTAATGTTTTTAAACAGATTTTACCTTATCACTTCTCTTTAAGCATGCTTAGAAAAGCTGATGCACATCATGACAGTCCCATAGCATCCTAGGATGACAATTTTTGAGCTTTATGCATGTGTGTAATCTCGGGTATGTGAAAACTTATGTTATAACACTACCGCATTTTCCTCTTATTTTGGGATCACTCAAAATTGGAACTTTTCAACCTGTTTACATTCTTGGAACTGATCTCCTTCACAATTTTAGTGAACTGAAGTTACTTCACCCTATCACATGCAGAGCTGATTTTATAATCATAAGCAGCTGTGGGGATACTCCTAATCCAAAATTTTAAATAAACCTATTCTGGGAGAATGATGGAGAGGGCGATAAATAAAGTTAAGATGTCTCTAATTTCATGTTGTGCATCATAAATTTTGAAGGTGGGAGGTGGGGGGGAGTCATTTTCTTCTTGTTTCTTGATGCAGTTAGTAATAGACAATTTCCTTGGACACCTAAAATCTTTGATTAATCAATGCTGATAATTAGTATATTCTTGTGCCATGCTTTTCATTTGATTGTTTGCAGGGGACCTGAATAATCCCATAGAAACTTGGATGAGAAGCTTCTATGCCCACTCTTCCCTTCTATGTTCTGCATTAGATTGCCAAACTGGCTTTCAGTTTCTGTATTTCAGCATGTGCTTCTTGCTTTTTATTATTCCAGTAGCTAGATTGAACTAAATTAAGAATGACTTTCTATTCTAGTTTTGTGCTGCTGGCTAGTTCCTAGCTACTCCAGAATGATAGGGTTGTTGAGCTCTAAAACTGTGCATATCTATTTAACTAATTGATTAGGCATTTAATGCAAGATAGAGGAAAAATGCTGGAGGGAGATTTATCCCAAAATGAAGAAACAAGGGAGGAAAAAATTATGTTTTGAGTGACAGATAGTAAAGGCTGCAAATATGTGTGTGTTTAAGGCAAGAGCATTAGGCAGGCTTGGTGGTGGAGGATTCATCTTCCCACCAATCCCTTGGATATTTGTTGTGTCATGTATCTAGTCAAGGATAAAGGGAAAGAAAGAATGAAAACGAATTGACCATTGCCATTGCATGAAAAAGAAAAAGACTCTTGGCGGGGGCCTCCTTGCTTATGCCGCAAAATGATTGTGACCTATCTGATAACAAAGTTTGCGAAGTATCATGAGTTAACTGTTAAGGATTACCGAGTTGTTTCTTTCATTACATTTGGTTATCTTTGTGTTTTTATGCCAGCTGAGGCCACATGTGAACATAGTTCTGGTTACAGTTGTTTAACCAACTTTTGGTACCTACATCCTAGCTTTTACTACAGAGTGGCCTTTCCCTGTACCTTATACATATGAAAATGTAATTAAGCTACTAGTCTTCCTTCTCATCTATATAGGAGCCACATTTCTATTTGTCAAGATGTAGGGAGGAAAAAATTAGGTCTTAAGTTTTTGAAAGCCTAGACATGCGATTTATTAATATCAAAGTTGAAGGACTCCTGATTTTCATCTTAGAGCTTGTGGCTGTGGATCTTTTCATGTTTTGTTTTACCATTGTTATAAGCTTAACAACAAATTACCCTGCTTCATAATCTTTCTTATCTTATTAATTCTTATTTTAGGGCTCTGCATAACTCTTATATGAGTGTCTGATCCTTATCAGATTGCATTATTCACATGAAAAATGAAAGACATAAGTTTAACTTCTTGCCTTATATTTTCCCTTCACAACATAAATGAGTTACTCGCTTTATGTCAATATCATAATTGATTGGATGCAAGTTCTCAAATGTTTAGTTGAACATGCAGGTACATTATTTCCTTTCTCAAAGAACATGGAAAGGAGATATATCTGGAAGTTCGTGCAGCATATATTGACACAATGAACAAGGTAATTGTTTTAAGTTACTCGAGTAGCTTTGTCAATGATTTGAGAGAATTTAGTTATCAACAACTTTTCATTTCTATCATAAATTGTTTAGCTCCATGATCAAATCCCACAAGGAATTAAACTCATATGAATTGTGGCGGAAAAGGTTGTGGATGAGGTGGGTTGGGTTTTGGGGGAGGGGGGGAATATATTGGCGGGAGAAACATTTAAAGATATTTTTGAATTAGTCTGTATAAAATAGGATACGAATGAAAATGGCTAGATACTATGACTGTGAGACTGCCCAACCCATTAGAATATCTGTGATGCAGGTGGGTGGTCAGATCTGAAAATTCACATCTTATAGGCGTGATAAGATAGAATTCGGCAAAGTAAATAAGGTGAAGCAATAAGAAAATAAAGCTGAAAGTTTAGAGAAGCTCTTTGTTATTTAAAAACCGTTCATCCAAATCTGACCTGCAAAACAGCACTATGCACCTATTATAAAGAAAGTCCTAACAACAATCTGAAAATTGAGATGTTGTAGGTGTGGTAAGATAGAATTCAGCAAAGTAAATAGGGTGAAGCAATAATAAAATAGAGCTGAATTAGAGAAGCTTTCTTTTATTTCCGAAATCATTCATCAAAATCTGACTTGCAAAGCACCACTAGACACCTATTATAAAGAAAGTCCTTACCTACTTTAAAATTTAAAGACTTCTTATCTTTAACTAAGTTCCTAATTCTTATCCTTATTCAAAACTAGAATGAGTACTCATGAACTAAAAGGCTGACTTTTGAACAAAGTCTGACACCACAACTTAAAAATATAAATAAATCTGAAATAACAAACTATGACTGATTATAGTGCCATTCAGGATGGTTTTGGTCAATAGTTACTGATGGGTAGGTTTGGCTTAGGGCTTCTTTACCTGGTAATTGAGACCAGGTATATTTTCTCATTAAGTTTTTGAATGCATGTTACATAGTCCAACTACATAGCACTAAATTAGGCATAGCTGTGCAATTTTACATACTTCTAAGTTTACTCTATTTTGGGATATGTCATAATGCCTGTGTAGTTTTTACAATTCTATCTCTATAAGAACTCACTTCTGCGTTTTAATTTACTTGATTAGTGATTACACGTAATTCCAAGACAATTTCCCATCCTGAGAATGATATAAGATTAAAGAGATCATCTACTCCCACCGTCATAATTTTCTTCATTTTTCCGGAATCCAATTTTTTAAGAATAGTGGGTTGATAGTGATAGTTGTCTGAATCTTTTCAATTTTACCCTTTGAAATTCACAATTTGCTTGAATGGTGTAACATTTGTCCCCACAAAAGATAAAGGTCAAAATTGGGGAAGTAGTTATGATTATGCTTTGACCTTTTGAATATGACAAGCATTTTGGGACAAGCAAAAATTTTAAATATGACACTTTCAATGGGAAGGAGGGAGTATTAGTTATGCTGCAGCCACAATCTTAAAAATTCTTAGCACACTGGCTTCTGAGTCTAGCATGATGTTGGTCACTGCTTATTGACCTTGGCCTGGGAAGACATTTTTATAATATATTGGTTACCCATGTTGAAGTCCCACTGTACAATCTGGCATAGTGACAATCTTGAATTTGAGTTCTCGTGCTCGGAAGTTTGATTTGATTGGTCTAAGGCTAAGCTCTTCCTTGATAACAATCCCTAAACCCTCATCCGGTAGAGAAGGGAGGGAGGTTCCAAAGTGTGAAAGATCTTAAATGACCTGTTTGGAGAAGGGGTAAGAGACCCAGGAGTATGTCAATTTTAACAATACTGATGTTTGGTATTTTGGGGACCTCTATGATAGTTTCTTAAGTTTTAATTTCTTTGAGTTCTTTTAGGTCAGACTTTGTTTTGATTTCAGATATCTAAGCTTGATTCCTTTAGATAGGATTGATGTTGATATGGATTGACTGTGGACTTTTAGTTCGCAAGGTGAGCATGACCATTTTGGTTTGAAATTTTTTTGGTTTGTGCCACCTGACGTTGTTGTCTTTGTTGGCCCTAGTTCTTATATGATTTTCGTAACTTGATAGCCAAAATGAGATCAACATTGAAATTGGAGTAGGATGATTGGTAGTTAGCCCAAAATATTTGCTAGTAGTAGGTGGTGATTGGAGGAGGTCGACGGGGGTGCTATTAGCAGCTATGAATTAGGGGTGAATGAGGGTTAACAGGGAAAGGAAGGATGAGGAAGAGAGAAGAAAAAGAGGGGTAAAAAACAAATAGAAACAGTAAGTCAAATAACCATTCATAAATTTCTACATGCCAAATGCTCTATCTTAGAAAGATTATGAAGCAGGGTAATTTGTCCATTACATGGTCAAACCAAGCTTGAACTTCTTGTAGCTTTTATTCATTGTCTAGTACTGATTTGAGCTTGGCTAATAGATAAAATGTGACAGATATGTATGAAAGAGTCAAGCTAGTAGTATCAGTTTTAGCCATGTTGAACATCATGCTCAAGCTCAACCTTAGTTGTTGAACAAACTATGCCTGAAAAATATTTTTCAAGCTTGTAATGAACTAAAAAAAAGCTTAAATTATTTACAATTTTGCTTAGTTTGGGTTGTTTATATTCCTAGCTCTTTCTTAGAAAAGATATATGCAAGGGTCCTGTCCCAGAATATTAGGGCTCACTCCAAGCAAATGATGCTTAACTACTCGAATTGATTTAGCAATCAGCAGGAAAATTTGATATCGAGTCCTTTTTCCGTTTGAAAATCTTGAGTGGTAATATTAGTTTGTGTGATCAGGCTTACCACTTACATATTTCTCCAACATCATGAAAAGAAGGAAACAGAAAAACAGCATATTAAGGTATGCAAGTTTTTGTGACTCGTTTTCCCTTTAGATAGTTTGTCAATAAAACTTGCATACCTTAATAAGCTGACAGGCAGACAATTATCCTTCTTTTCATGATGTTGAGAAACAGAAAGCTCAACTGATAGATTATCTAGATGTGTATATTTTACACATCTAGATTCAAATATTTTCAGGGTTTCACAAGAAAAATCCATGTCTCTTTCAAATATCTTGTTTAAGCATACATCAGATAACTGTAATCATCCATTTTCTTTTACATATTAGTTGACAAATGTATGAAAGGAAAAAAAAAAAAATAAATCCATTTTCATTACATCATTTTCTTTTGAGTTACTTGTAACTCTTGCTGTTCAAAAGGAGGCCTTGATATTATGACATGCTCGACTTTACGCTTTGTTGCTTCCCTCTCATCTTCCTTTGTGGAGGAAATTCCTTCATAACTGATCTCGAGCTCCATAAACAGTCTGATTGGTTCTTTGGAGTAGGATATGAGTTCTGAAGTGAGCACTGCAATTTGGCTAACCTAGGGTGACGAATGTACAATAGCTTTTAGGTATTTGGGATCTCAATCAGTATAGACGAGTTTTCTGTGTATTTAGCTGCTGCCTCTAAATAGCTGATGTTATATTTCACATAAAATGCGGTCTGTGTTTCTAAACTGAATCTGCATTCCATCTTTTACCACATTTTATGTCAACTCACATTTTACGTTTTAATTTTTTTTTTCATTTTATAGATATATGTCCAAAGAACATATTATAAGTATACACCGAAGTTCCAATTAAATGCACTTATTGCAATAGTTGAAGTTCTACTTTCTTTTTTTGAAGGTCCTAAGTGCACATTTCCGGGCTTATATTCAAGCCCTGGAAAAATTGCAGCTGGATATAGCAACATCAAGTGATCTGATTGGTGTTGAGGCTAGAAGCAGTAGTCTATTCTCCAGAGGAAGAGAACCATTGAAGAATCGCTCTGCTGTTTTTGCTTTGGGAGAGAGAATAAACATTCTCAAGGTCTTAAACAATGTTACCTGTATCGCATAGTGTGTTACTATTTTTAATTCTTGTGTCAATCATTTGTTTGTTTGCTGAATTTTGTGGGTTGCTGTCTATCCAGCATTAAACAATATAAATTTAGCATCTCCATTTCAAATTGCCCTCACCGGATTACCCTCCCCCCCCCCCCCCCCCCGGAAAAAAAAAAAAAAAAACCTTATGTTATAGTTTGAGAATATTTTTTGTATCAAATCAATGTGACTTGAATTTTCTGATTGGAAGACAAATTGTTCTAAAAGGATTTTGAAATTTAATTCCTTAATTGTCTCTCTGAGTGCGAACTGATAGGGGTATCAAACAGCCCATTGAAAATCTAAGGTGGAGAGTGCTGAGCTAAAGAAGACTGTTATTTGAAGGAGAAACTAGAATAATGAAGGTAAAATGTTATAAAATGATTGACCATGAATGGCAATTCATACTAAAGTTGAGAAGAATTATTGAAAGCATAGATGGCAACTAGCTGAATTTACTTTTTGCTGTTTATCAATTTTTATTATTTTCTTCAGTAAATCTATTCTTAATCACTTCTAGATGAATCTAGAGAAGTTGGAAAAGGGAATTGTTGTTTATAATTTACCTTGCCAATTTTACAGGAAATTGATGAACCTGCATTGATACCTCATATAGCTGAAGCTAGCTCCAAGAAGTATCCTTATGAAGTTATTTCATCTAGCTTGCACAAACAGCTTATGGATACTGCAACTTCTGAGTACTATCATATTTTTCTTCTTGTATGCTTTATGAAGTATAATGTGATATTTTCCTTCAATTAAACCCTGTGCATCTACTTTTGTTTTTCATCTTTCAGATACCTATTCTGTGATGATTTCTTTGGAGAAGAATCCATTTTTAGTGATATATTTGCAGGTACAAGCATGTTTATTAACTGTTGAATGCAAATGACGCTTTAGGCCTTTCATGTAGCAGTTATTTGATAAATTTCAATTTGGTAGTCTTCCTTCGAAGTTTATGTGAATGAGACAAGGACCTATAGGTACCTCTATACATATTTTTTTTTTCCCTTGGTAAGAATGTATTACTCTAGATGTGTATATAGTCCAGGTCATTCACAGTAATTGTAGATTTGTAGAATCCCTGTTGTCTTTTTCATAGCTTGGTGAGTTTCTTACTACATATCTACTTGTGAATAAGAGCCACTTGGTCGTGCTATTTTTCTGGTTTGGAATTGATTTCAAGCTTGTATTTGGATTCTTAATAGTATGAAATAGGGAAGTTGATGGGCTAACATTGACATCTTTAGGTCCCTTTGCCATAATCGATGAACACTCAATCTCAACTCGATCCTGCCAAATTGTTTTGATGCTATTGGCTTGATGCTTATGATCCGAATCATACACCAGCACCAGTGTAATGTGACAATTGCTCACTTACTCATTTAATATGAGTTGACTTTTTGTTTTTCTTGTAATTGACTTATAAGTGTGAGAAATTTAGCATGGGCAGTCGGTCTATAGAACTTAGAATAGTGATCATTGAAAGCTTCATAAAGCCATGTTGTCATAAAACAAGGACATGATTAATTAATCATGTTACACATGGTGTACATGTACACCATTCCTAATAACTCAATAATTTGTTGACTTTGGTCAGCGGTTGTGGAATCCATTACATGTTATCTCCTCGCTTTCTTTATAAGATGCATGGAACGAAGTTTGTTACGTATCCCAACACATCTTCGTCTAGATTGAAGTTCAATGACTTTAATAGTTGTCTCTTTTATATTTGATATAGAGCTTTTAAACTTCCTTTTGTTATCTATCAGATATCACTCTACAGTATAATTACCCTTGTGGTACAAATTGGCATTTCTATCTTTAATACTTGTGCTTTTTAAAAATCTGTGGTTGATGGCTGACCAATCTCAAACTATGCCAACTTCTGTTTTCCACTTTGCGGATCAAACTACATTCTTGTTCATTGGATATCTTGGTTGAGCTGTCTGTTTGGCATTTGTTGCTTTTGTCATAATTGTCTGCAGAGTCTTGGTACATGGATTTGTGCATCTGTTGGCATGATATAAGGTAATCATTTGTTCATGCTGAAAGGAACTGTATTTGCCTGTCCTAGGTATCTGATTTAGTTTGCATGGTCTTTTATTACGTTAGCTGTTTCTTACAAATTTGTTTTCTTTAAAGATTTAAGAGGCATATTTAATACAAACCTCTTTCTTTTTCTTTTTTTGAGTTTTTTGCTTTGATTGAAATTTTTCTAAAATTGTGTGTTCTGTTGAGGAAAATTTTGTTGCTTCTTGTTTGGATAAGTATCTGATCCATTCTCTTAATATACAGAGTTATGATTCATGGTCTATATTCATGTTGCTTAATTTTCCTATTTGTGATTGCTGATCTTTTTTAGAGTTTGGGGACTGATCAATACTATGTCAGCAAATTTGGTGCTGCCATTTGATGTTTATTAAGTTGAGATACTTGGTGGAGTGTATTGGGAAAGAGTGGAACTTGGGTTTTGTTGCACGAAGTTGCTTTTGGTTGGTATATGGTTGAGTTACCACTGCATGAAATGCTACCTTCATGATATTCCTTATCTAATATGTTGTAATTGCTAAAAAAATCTGTCCAGCACTTTTCCAGAGGATCAGAGCTCGTAGGGGCTTGCTGCATTGATGCTGCTTGATATAGTTAGTCCTAGTATTCAGCTCAATGAGGCTTCAAATTGGGCTAAGAAGTAACCAGAAAAAGAAGAGAAATCTTCAAATTGGGAACATCTTGGACTTGCATTTTGTTTACATTTTGCTGATATTTGTTTAATGAGATTTAAATTCAGAAGAACTTGAATTTTACTCAGAATAGCATGACTTTCATTAGTGTGACAAAGTTGTTATGATTCTTACATGATTTACTTTAAATTATGTTCCTCAGCTCATAATGTCGCGCCGCAGAATACCATGTCTCGATTCTTACTTGGATAAGGTGTGTATCAGTTTATGAACTTCTTTTCTAGTGTACTAAGATTTGTATTATGTTAACCCCAATAAAGTTTTTCCTTTTTTAGAACGACCTGTGCATGGTTTTATTTTTGTCTTGATGAGACTGGTAACAGAACCTTTCTATTTATCAAGACGACTTGGGAGACTGCATAAGTAGGCCTATTGCATGAAGCAGCTGAAATAGAGACTTCAGCATGAAATGTTAAACACAGTTCCGATGGTTATTGAATAATCAGTTGAATGTTCTCCTCTCGTATCATATTTCTGATGGTTATAAAATAATTAGTTATATGTTCTCGTACAGTATCATGGTTTATAATCATCTCGTCCATTGTCAAAGAGAAAGAAATTGCATCAGAGATGTAGGGATGAAAACTGTTCTTATGCTACTGCAATTAGTAAAACCAGTTGTTTTCTGTCACCTGATCTCTGATTACGAAGTATTGTTCAGATTCTAATAAAATTTAATGTATGACTGGGAAATTAATCTGTAATGCAACAATTTACAATAAAGAAAGCAACATTATTTGGATTTGACATGGTTCTTTAGGCCTAGGTTAAGGGCATGTTCCATTGTAGCGATCCAGTGTAAATCATTTCCAAAGAAATCAATCTGAAGCATTTGAAGCCAAGCCTTAATGGGAAATTATGTTTGGGAAAATATGGTATCTGAAAACGATATAGGCTTGAGGATGCTCTGCAATTAGGAGTATTAGCCACTAGTGCTGCAATTTGATTGATGGCAAGTAATGGAGCTATATTGAATGGTATCTCAATCTGGATTAATCCCCCCCCTCAAAAAAAAGAAGAAGTGCTTTTTGTGATGTTGGAAATTAGATTCTACATCCAAGTTAGAAAACAATATCCTTAGATTATTATTGTGTGACAAGCATGGAATGAATATGAGCAGGTCAATATTGCTTTATGGCCTCGTTTCAAGATGGTATTTGACATGCACCTCAACAGCCTACGAAATGCGAATGTCAGAAGTTTGTGGGAACATGATGTTCACCCGCATTATGTCATGAGGCGCTATGCAGAGTTTACAGCTTCACTGATCCACCTAAATGTGGAATATGGAGACGGGCAGGTTAGATTTGTTTGAGGTTCACCATATATGACTTACCTTATAAACTGGCATTCAGTTTATTCTCATATGGTTTTATGTGATTTTCCAGCTTGAACTTAACCTTGAAAGACTGAGAATGGCTGTTGATGACTTGCTTATCAAACTTGCAAAAACATTCCCAAAAGCAAAGTTACAGACTGTTTTCCTTATAAACAACTATGACATGACAATTTCTGTATTGAAGGTAAAGTTATGTGTTTTAGTTTAATAACCAAATAATCTAATATAGTTTAGGAAAATTCTACAGTCCCTTTTAGGGAACCATTCCTTGTGCTTTAAATGCTTGTACAGTACAACACCATGTGCTTTGAAAACTTCTACTGTACAAGCTTTTAAAGCCAAGGGAATGGTTTTCCAAAAAGGGACTGTAGAATTCTCCCATAGTTTATTGTAATATGAAATTGAAATCTTTCTCAATAGTTTCATTTAGCAGTCAGCTACTCGTCTACTATGGAAACAATAATAAGTCACGGTCAAAGATATTTGGTCTTCTAAATAGAGTACAAATCATATGATATGGTCAACCCTGAAATTAATGCCATGAGACTTGGAGCTCTGTAACATATGATTAATTCTACGTGCATCACAGGAAGCTGGTACAGAGGGTGGGAAAATTCAACTATACTTTGAAGATTTGCTGAAGAACAATACTGCTATTTTTGTGGTGAGTATACAGCAGAAGGATTCATTGCAAGGCATATTTGAATTACTAAATTGTATCCTATTCTTTTCTCTCTGCTTTTGGATCTAGATGGAAGCATTTTTGAAGCACTGTAATCAAAAAGTCTTTTTTCTTTCGTCTTGTCTTCTAAAAAGAGAGCAATGTTAAAAGTAGGCGGAAATTTGATTACTGTAATGCTCTTAGTTGTTGTGCTAAAGCATATAGTCTTGGACTTTTGTCCTTCTATTCAACATGCAAGACAATGGATAGTTGTTTATGGATATCATTTTCTTGTACAATAACAAACTAAATTCTTCCCTAGCCATTAAAACATTAGAACTTCTAAGTAAGATGTAAAAAGTTTGTATATTTTGCTTGTCAACTAGACAGTTGAATTCCTTATTGCTTCTGCCAGGAATGTACCTTTCAGAAATTTTTGGACCATTTGGAACTTGAATTGAAATTATTGGGTTAATCTGAAATATAGCTTGTTCTGCTCGGTAACAACATACCTTGTCCATTCTCTTTGCAGGAAGAGTTACTCTTGGAGCATTTTAGTGACCTTCTATAAAGTTTGTGAAGACCAGAGCATGTAAGTGTCGCTACTATTTGTTGTAGATATGTTTATATGTTGTTCAACGTCCCGAGATGCTCATGTGAATTTTACTATCAGCTGAGGACCCAAAAGCTGCGTCAGAGAAGCCTATATCAGTAGCTGAAATCGGGCCTCTTATAAAGGACTTTGCAAGTAGATGGAAAGCTGCAATAGAATTGATGCACACTGACGTGATCAAATCATTCAGCAACTTCCTCTGTGGCATGGAGATATTGAGAGCTGCTTTGACTCAACTGCTTGAAGTACTACACTAGACTTTTGGAGATCATAAAAGAGATTCCTGGTGGATCTGCACTAAACAAAGATCTTGTTTCCATACCATCAATAATGTATGAAATCAAGAAATACTCGAGGACATTCTAGGTCAGTTTTGTAAATGTAATCTCACTCGAGTTTTACCTTCCAAGTTATAGGTGGAAAAAGAAGAGGTTTTTTACGTAGAGTTCTTTACCCAATCCATCTGACTTCATTTAATATAAATTCATAACCCTTGGAACAGGATATATTATAAAGCATTCTAGCTCCATGTTCAAAAGACAGATTGGTTTGAGAATATTTTCTTGATGCAATGAAATAATGTATTTGGCATCATCAACAATACTAAAAAATTATCATAGTCTCCCAAGTTTAATAGACAATTTAAAGTAAATC
This sequence comes from Cinchona pubescens, assembly GCA_025175665.1. Classification (NCBI taxonomy): domain Eukaryota; kingdom Viridiplantae; phylum Streptophyta; class Magnoliopsida; order Gentianales; family Rubiaceae; genus Cinchona; species Cinchona pubescens. The sequence continues at coordinate 495,581 of JANKKI010000125.1, forward strand.
ATGTAAGAATCATAACAACTTTGTCACACTAATGAAAGTCTGTATGATTATAAACCATGATAAATTTCACTTATCTCCCATGTTGAGGAATAAGTTCATCTCATGTCAGAAATTTGGAAATAAAAATTTGTTTCAATGTGAATAGTTTTCTTTCCCATATTGCTTTTGTGATGGCCAATAGCAACTAGCAAGTCTAGTTTAACTGTATAAAATGAGTGAAAATTATAAATAAGGGAAAATCGCTGAAATAGTCCCTCAACTTTTGCACTTTAGCCAGAATAGTCCCTCAATTTTTTTGTATCCAAAATGGTCCTCCAACTTCTTTTCTCTTATACATTACAGATATAGATTGAGTTTATTATACAGAGACAGATGTGTATGCCGATTAAAAATTAAAATTTAACATAAATTATACAAAGTTAAAGGACTATTCGGCTAAAAAAGTTGAAGGACTATTCTTGCTAAAAAGAAAGTTGAGGGACTATTCTGGCTATTCATTCCATGCTCTGTCTCTTATACACATCTAGATGTGTATAAGAGACAGTTTATAGATATACCTAAAAAGTTCATACACATCTAGATGTGTATAAGAACAGAAATTAGAAAGGATTGATACAAAAATCAAAAAATAAAAATGCAATTGTTACGCTATTTAAGAGATCAAGAAGCACGCAGATTAAAGATGATAATATAAATATTTAAACAGTTCTGTCTATGAAGAATATTTTGATGCAAAAGTTATATATTTTAAATTATTAAATCTTTACTATTTTTTTTTTGTGAGTATTTTTCACCTATATATATATATATATATATTTTCATATTATCTGTTATTTGTTACAATTGTATACTAATAAGTTTTATTTTTTTTCCTAAAATAGTTAAATAAAATTTATATTTTATGAGAACAACATATGATATTTACATCTTATTTCTATTTCTTTTCTAGGTGCCTAACTTATAATTTTTTGTATCAATATCACTAACTCAGTTAAAGATAAAAATATTTTTCATAGCATTGAACTTTTTAAGATATCTATATATATTCTTTACCATTGCTAAATGATAAAATCACTATCAAATATCAAACATAATTTTATTGATGAAGTATTTTGAAATTCTTTTATTAGGAAAAATCATTTACAATAAAGTGCAGTTTAGGTGGTAACATGCTTCCCCTATGATCTATTGGTTATGGGTTCGAGTCACTAGAGGATAGGGAGGAGGGGTAGGTTTAAAAATTAATATATATATATATGGATAACAATTACAAAAATGATTAATTAAAATTTCAAAAAATAAGAAACAAATAAATCTAATGAAAATATAAATAGTAAATAAATACATCAAATAAAAATTATATTTTATGTATAGAAAACTAAATAGGTTAAACAAATATATTCTTAAAATTATGGTTAACTATTACACAATATATTAAAATCATTATAAAAAATTGAATAAGTTGTTTTTATGTGAGATGCACTAAACTTCAAGAAAAACAATCATCTATCTTATTCTAAAATGCATGCAATGCTAATGAAAAGCATATAATTCTAAAGATATATAAAATTACACGTTATTACTTTAAGTGGGGTTTTGCATAAATTTCTATCACAATTAATTTTCGGTAATATATTATCTAAAATGTGCATGCATATAGAGAATATTTTGACACTTTTTCATATTTCTTGAATTTATGATAACATTATTTTCAATACTCAATTAACACTATGTACTATACATACATCTTGAATAGTATAAAATGTAGTTAATTCTGATTCAAAATAGTTTATATTTCTCTTTTAGACTCCTACATTATATTAATCAATTAAATATAAAGATTTTTTCCATATATTGAACTTTTAAATATATTAAGATAAAATCGTTATTAAGTTAATCATCATTTTATAGATGAAGTGTTTTGTTTACTATAATGAAATTAGAAGTGTTACTCTAATGAAAAACATATACTTCCAAAGATATCCAAAATAATACGTAAGTTTTATATAATTTCTATCACAATTAACTTTTTTTAGCATATCATGTAAAATATATGTGCATATAGATAATATATTAGTATTTTTTTCATATTTCTTAAGTTTATGATAACGTCTATTTTATGACTCCGTTGACGTTCTGAACTCTTACATTCATTCTGAATGGCATCGATGTGGTTAATTTCAAAATTGTACTTTGATATATTATTTTACTATAAAATTAAATTTGCTTGTTTTAAATATATAAACAAAATTAAAGCTAATAAAAATGTATGAATTTTTAATTTTATTTTTTGGGTTCTTTTTCGATTAATTTCTTGTATTGTTTACTAGACCTTTAATCTACATATTTAACTTGATTTATAAATGGTAACAATTGCATTATATTTTTCAAAGTTGTCATGCAAATTCAATCTATATCAACGATTATTTTAGAGTATTTAATAGTATTATTTTATTTGCATAATTTATGTTGTCTATTAAACTACTTACCTACTTATTTTTTTTTAATATTGTCATTACTACAATTTATACATAGTATTTTTATAGGTCTTGCAATGATTACTCTAGAATATTTTGGACATGCATCGTATCATGGGCTGAATTTTTTTTACCTCATCAATAGTACTCTAAAACAATTTTTTTTTTGTTGTATTAGCAAATACTTTAACCACTTGTATTATAGTTTCCAAAGTTGGAGCAATACTTTGATATTAAAAAGACGTGTTAAATTTTAATTTTTAATCGGCATATGATTATTAATTTTGTGATTTTTAAATTGGAGAAAAAGTTTAATATTAAAAAGATGTATTGTTGTTATCTAAAAAAAAGAAAGATGTGCTGTTGAATTAAAACAAATAAATATTGGCCATCAGATGTGTATAAGAGACAGAGCATATACAAGGAATAAATCAAAAAGTAGACTTGCTATGATTAAAGATATTTAGTAATTAAATATATAACATTTTTTTCTCCAAAAAAGTATTTTAATAAATTATTAAATTCAAATTTAATGTAATAATATTAAGTATATAAACAAAATTAAAGCTAAAAAAATTATGAATTTTATTTTTATTTTTTGATTTTTTTCAGTCCTTTTCAATTTATTCCTTGTATATGCTTACTAAAATCTTTAATCTGCGTCTTTCTTGATTTATTAAATAGCGTAACAATTGCATTGTATTTTTCAAAGTTGGCATATAAATTCAACAAATATACAAAAATATTATAGAGTACCTGTCTCTTATACACATGTATTTGTATAATCTAACAAGTCTACTTGGTTTTTGTAATACTTATTTTCTAATATTAAATATGTAACAATTGTATTATAAAAAATAAGTAGTCTTGTTAGATTACATAGGGAGTATTTTAGATATGTTAATTACTCATCATTAAGCACATGTTAAGAATGAAAGTATTTAATTAATTAATTAATAATATTTTTGACATGAAACTATTTTATTGACGACATACTAGGAGTGACCAAAAAAAAAAAAAAAGAAAAAAAATAGTAGTTTATCTAGGATAGAATTGTAATACTAAAAAATAGGTGGTAGTAATACTTGATATAGGAATTTAATTATATTTTTCTATTGAGAAATGGAAATTATATTTCATTAAAAGTAGGTATTTTTAGGCATCACAAAAAATGAGAGAAACACATAAATATGTTTTCTATTGGGAATTGAAAATTATATTTTATTAAGGCAAGCATTTTAGGTATCACAAAAAAGAGGAGAAACAACTCGCATATACACAAACAGAGAGACACACACCATACCTTAGGATTTTTCCAAGCATGCAAAGTTCTGTACAAGGAGCAACATTAATCACCACAATCATAATCTAGACTCCCAATCATACAAACAAACCATAAACATTTTTACAAAACAAGGTATCTAAACATTAGATAACCTTCCAAGACATGATACAAACCCTAATCAACTACACTTGCACGCAGGCCAAAGCAAAAGGTAAAACAAATCTCACACTAACAAAATAAACATACCCTAGCTTCAGGAGCTAGAGTCCATACCAGAATCCCTTCGCCACTTCTGACCCCGAACAAGATTACAAACAGTTCAACTGCACAAGTAACATCAATGAAAGGAGTGAGCAAAATAACACTCAATAAATAACACTTTAAATCTGACTATTGAATGTAAAGCATAAAACTAATCTAGTGTTCAACGTGCATGTCATACTGAATTATCAGTTGCATTTTACATTCACTAATGAATATACGACACATAGTAAAGCTGTTATAATAAGGCTTTGGAATAGGATACACTTCACATTCTCAATTTAATGTTGCTGAATATAGTAACAGCCCATTTTATAAGGCCTTAACAACAATATCTGTAAAGTCTTTCTATATACTTCAATCACACAATACAATACTGTAAGCATTACTGTAAAGTGCTCAATCACGATTAATATTCCTTTCTGTATGCTTTGCTAACACGATTCCGTAAGCCTTTCCATAAGATTTTGATAACAAGACAAGAAAGACCGTTCTGTAAGGCTTATGCGTTCAGGAACCATAAGGTCTTTCAGCAGACACAATTACATATCATAAACATTCAATCTCAAATCTCAATAGCATACATGATTTCAACTAATAAAGCCAATCAAATGGATCATTCCATAACAAAGCAAATCAAATAAACCCATAATGGAAATAGAACACACACATCACAACCATTTCCGAGAATCACTGAACAAATAGGAATGTACACCATCTTCAGAGTTTAAGTTATACAATCGATGCCTAAATATACATAGTTTTTCATACTTACCTTGATGAAGTAGCATAAACCTTGTACTGCCTTTGATTACCATAATCAAACACTAGTAATGCCGTGCACTATTCAGGTATTAACCAATTTTAATGTCAATGCAATGCTTTACCAATCTTATGGCACTATCTCCACTTATGGACATTAAAATGAGGTTTACCAACTTATGACTTTAACATGTTTATGGATGTCTAGACAAGGTATTGTGTGACTTATATGCTTATGAGACAAACTCTAACATCTATTGTGGAGTAACTTAGGTGGTGACACCTACAAGACAATGATTTATGATGCAATATACTATAATCCTATATGCTCAATCATGGGTGATTTATGAGTGATTAGTATATTTATCATAAAAAAATATCAAATGGACTAGGTCTAGGCATGCGCTGCCAAACACTTGTACAAATGAACATAAGGCTTAGTTATGCAATAACATAACATTACACAAGGCGTACTCCATTCACCATTCACAATTCACATTGATGCACAATTCCATGACTCACAAAAAACATTTACTAACACAAAGCATCAATATCAATTTAAAGGCCTAGTATCAATTGCATATCTATTAAGGAACCTTTCTTAAAACCCTGCTTATCTTCATTTTTGCATATTCATTACTGCACATAAGAAATATAACAAATATTCAATTAAAAAGGTATAACAACTACATATCTTGTGTTTTTTTTCTTCAGAACCCTAACTTCCCTTGACTGAAAATGTTACTCCCTTTCCCTGTACTATGGGAAGGCAATACGACATATTAGAACAGACCTAGGGGTATAATATAGGATCAAAAAGCAAGCAAAAACAAGAAGAAAATTTTGGATGATTAAACTAGCTAGTGCACATGAACAACTAGTAGGTGATATGAATAAGCTAGCTAGTCAATCCAACAAACCCATGAAGCACCTCACTTTGATGTTTAAAAATCACTCCAAGTGTTAAAACATGTTTTTAACAAGTTTTGGAGGTTCTAGGCAAGTAAAATTGTGGTTAAACACCAAAAGTCTTGGCATAAACACTAAGTTAGGTGAATAGGTACTGTCCATGCAAAATTCGTCCAAAATAGCCAACCCAGAATTTATGTTACTTAAAAACATGTGATAAAGTACCAATTCAAACCATTAATCAAGGCTGGTCAAGTAGGGGAATAATTTGGCAACATTAATTGTGCACAAACAACAAAATTTTCTCATTTATGATTCTTGACAAAAAATAGGAAACTTTATTTCAAAAACCATACAATTATTCAATAAAAACTTACTTAGAAAGTTGGAAAATCATGTTTGAAACACTTTTATACCTCCAATGCAACTTGGTTTCCTTCATTTCTAGTCTAGGGATTCAAAAGTAGTAAAGAGTAGTTTGTGAGAAAACTAGATTTAGAAGTAGTATTAAGCTAATTGAAATGGAAACAGAAGAAGTATTGAACTACCATCTTAATAAGTAAAGTTGAATTTAAAAATATTTTCACTTTAGTCCCTCAATTTTAACCTTATCTCATTTGTTAAGTCTAAACTAAAACGAAAATTAGGAAGGGTAAAAAGGTGTCCATTAGACAATCAGAATAGACATTAGTAGATAATTTTAGGAATTATAAGTTGATGGAAAATGTGTGGGTGTTACACTCTCTTCTACTTAAGTGAATTTTCATACTTGAAACTTAATGCACTCCTAACTTGCAAGAAAGGGTATGTATATCGCATTACTCTCAAGTTTCCAAGTCACCAATATCCGAACAAGAAAGTCACACTGAAAGAACCCGTACCCAAGAGAAACAACCCAGTTGCGAAGATTCTATTACTAATGGCAACCATGCAGATTTTTCTTCCCTTACCACTTAAACCTTACCATATAGTCTTGCACCTTAGATCAAAATAATACTTTCGTAACTGGAAAACAAATTACATCTTGTGTACCCTAGACAGCTCAAGCAATATGTCAAGTTGTTATGCCAAATTACCAAGTTGTTCTAATATCTTGGAAGATGCCACTAGCCTTGGATCCAGCTTGCCACTTTATCACTAGGGATTACGTAATTTCATAAGAAGTTATGACACATCTTAGGTGCCTTATTTATCACTTCCATACCTGTCACTATCTTGTCTACACCCTGTGGATCGATTCGTTGTTGATTTGGAAGAAGCACAGTCTTTGAGTTGATAATCGAACCCGCCACATGCAAGACATGCACCTGACCTCCATTTGCACTCCCTAATGATATCAATAATAGAAATCACACTCTGGAAGGCTAGGTTGAGTAGAAGTTGATGAAGGAACAAAATAAGATCTCTCATTCTTTGAAATTCCTTAGGAACACATCAACAACTAAGGATGACCGTGGCCTCACTATGGTGATGATAGAATACTATGAAGTGGTAGGGTATATACTAATCCTATTTGGTCCTCAATAGCTTGGCATCCAAGATGAGTATCCACATGAGCACTGGCTTATATAGGTTATTGAATTTATCAGTATCAGTTGCAACAATGCCATCCTTGATTTCTTTTTATAATCCTTTCTTGAATTGCTAACATTTCTCAATTTCATCATTCATGATAGCTGGAGCAAACCGTCCAGGTGCATGAAACCTCTTGGAATATTCGATGATTGTCGTGCCAAGAACCTGTTGAAATATAGTGGCTCATTCCTCTGTTCAGCCCTGAGTAGTGAAGGATAGAAATAGTCGAGGAATGGCTGCTTGAAAGTTTCCCAAGTAATTGGTCTAGCACTAACAAGCTCGGGGAAAACTCTTTTCCACCATGTGGTAGTGTCTGCAATCAAATAGGGCTTCACTATCAACAACTTGAAGTCTTCAAGAACCCTCATTAATGCCAAATTTTCTTCAATTTCTCCAAGCCACTTTTCTGCTTCATAGGATCCGGTCTATCGTCAAATGTAAGATTGCCAATCTTCCTCAATGTCATGTAGTAATACACAATTTCTCTCCCCTATGGCTGTAGTTTTGGATTAAGCACTGGAATTATTACCCAATGGTCATGCAGTAATAACTCTTATTTTTACTAATTTATTTATCTTTGGTCAAGCACAAATAATTAGAAGAAAAAGAACACTGATTGATGAATAAGAATTCCTATTGTGACTAGTAGGATTCTATACTAAAATTGGTTAACTTAGCTAACTAAGCCTTATGTTCATTAACCGACAATAAATATATGAATTACTTGACCTGTCTCTTCACATATTTATAAAATCATCCAAATAGTGATCAAGTAGTTGAATGCATTAAAAACATAGTAAATACGCAACCTTTAACAGAAATCTATGATGAATAACAAAAGAATAAGAGTTTACGTCATTGCAATTGCCTACATCTTGAAAATCCTAACTACAGAAATCTAGGACATGATTGCAGCAAAATAATCCATAGCATAAAATAATCCATAGAAGTTGAAATAAATGCCATTAAAACTAAATATCAGTATTAAAGAAGAACTAAAACTAAATGTTACACCAAGGTATTGAAATTTTGAGGCTATGGATTACAGTTGAATTATCACCATTTTGGCTTCTATACACTTATAACAAAAATAGAGAACTAGAGTTACAAAATTATTAATCTAGACTAATAGCCATAAAAAAGATGTAAAAACCCTAGATATTGTTGGCCCCAAAAGCAACCTAAGAGGGGGGAGGGGGTGAATTAGGTTGTTTAAAAAACAAACCTTTTTAAAGTGCTTAATGGACATGCAACAAATAAATACTTAAGCACAAATGAATATAATAAATATTCAACAATTAAAGCTTAAAGAACAAATATAAAGATAGAGATAGAGAGTATCAAACCAAACTCCCAAACTTCTCAAACTTGGAGTATTTTCACTAGTAGTGCCTCTTCAAAGAAGGTGAGGCAATAACCTTCTTGTACACAAAGTAGGCTCACCCTTGCACCAACTAAGCCCTCTAGTTGAGCCAAAGGGTTTCACACAACAACCTCACTTTTGTACACTGTTATCCCTCCACTCTTACACTTGAAGATCACTCACTAGTCTACTCTTGCTCACACTGATTCCCTCTAGTTGAGCCAAGAGAACTACACTACTCAACCAATACAACCCACAATACCCCCATATAATTTTAGCCTATTTCTTTCCAAATAGCTCTTACAAGTGTTTGTATTGAATGCAGTAGTTCTACTCTCTATTTTTTACATTTACAGACTTGGGGGTATTTATAGAAGCCCAAAAATTGCTTCCAACAGCTCTCTAACAGCTATTTTCTGTTTCCTGAGAAACTAGCCGTTTGGTCTTTCGGACGGCCGATGCTGTGAGTGTGCGTCCGAACGAACTAGCCGTTGGACCTTTCGGACGTCCGATGCATGGCCTTTGCGTCCGGTCTCTGAGGGTATTCGTTCAGACGTCCGAGGATGCGTCCGAACCTGCGTCCGGTCCATGCAATGTCTTTTGGAAGTATGATCAGACTCTATTCTTCGTCCGAGGCTTCAGGTCCTTTGTGTCCGACGATAATTGTCTTCCTTTTGGACAATTATCAACGTCTGTAGAGTTTTACTGGTTGTTTTCTTGATTGTGTTCGGACAATCATTTACGTCCGAAACTCCTTATTTTTCTGCACACTTGTTTTCAAACTGTTAGTGCTATTTGGTCATCATCAAAACATGATTATCATAAATGGAGTTCAACAAATATTAGGTCCTATTTATAGATATTTGTGAACCCTAGGTGTTAGGGTTAGATATAGCTCAAAAAGTCCACTTAGACTCAAAGGAACCTGGAATCTTCCAAAATCACAAAAGTCATAATGCTGCAAAATAGAAGGTCGACCAACTCAAATTCTGAGTTGGTCGACATGGAGCTCTAGATTCTCGAGGTCGACTGCCGTAGAATTTGATGTGTATGGTCAACCTTCCATAATTTCGCCATTACTAGCTCCTGGCCTCTTTTCTCACATGTAGATGATCCAGACAAGCCCCAAAACTGTTAAACTTTTGAAACACAAGAAGAACACATTTAAACAATTACTAAAATATGTAAAATCAAAATTGCACACTAAAACCCTTCAAACTTTTGCACTAAAACCCTAAAATAACTAGAAACACTCAAAATTTGCTACAAAACCTAGTCCAAAGTCATCAAATGCAAGAACTCTCATTTTAGAGGGTTATCATGTGGTATAATGGCATCATGTACAACTTGGCCAACTACCAGGTGCTAGTATGGCATAATCAAGAACTGGTGCCTGTGGATGTGGCAGTTCCCTGTCTGTCTACTTCTAAACAGTGGATTTGGTAGTTCCTTGTCAATCTATTTTTGAGCATCTGTTTGGGCTCCACTAAAAAAACTTTCTTCTCTGTATTCCTTGTATTCAGACTGATATTCAATGCTTGATCAATCTCAATCAGTTCCCTAGTCTGCTTATGAGCAATAAAACTCTCAATATCTCCTCCTTTGGTGACTCTATTACTTGTTTCTGTTTGCTTGCCGTTGGTGCCATATCCTTCACACTTAAAAGAAAGTAGGGTATCACATGTTAATTCTTAGCTGACACACTAACCATTATAACATATCTCACACACTTCCACCACTCCCTACCTAAGCATTAAAGACAGATTCATAGTAACTCCTAGTCTAGGGTGGCTGAGTCCCAAATCCTGAGTTATCCATAGATCCAAATCCCCAATACCAAGCTCATAATGATAACAGTTCAACTTATGACTAGACACAGGATCAAGCAAAGCTACGCTCTAGTATCACTAAATGTCACATCTCAAAATTGGGACATTGACATGCCACACCTCAGAATTTCCTAATTATACAAACAAACCATAGTTTATATTTTTACAAACCAGGATATCTGAACATTAAACAAGCTGCCAAGAAACGATAGTTCAACTAATCACCACAATCATAGTATAGAATCCTACTTATACAAACAAATCATAGCTTATATTTTTACAAACTAGGATATCTGAACATTAAACAAGCTACCAAGAAATGATACAAACCCTAATCAACTACACTGGCACATGGAAAACTTCTCTAAGTTAACTATTTGACCAGAACAAACTTCATACTTTTGAAGAATAGTGCAAATGTGTTTACTCTCAAGAACATCACTTAAAAAGAAATAGTGTATCACCAAAAAAGAGGAGATGAGAAGTAGAAGGTCCTTTACTAATGTTAACACCACTCATGTCATGTCTAGCAATAGCTTGGCTCAAAAGACTACTTAAGCCCTCAGTGGAAAGTAGGAACAAATAAGGAGACTAAGGATCTCCTTGACTTATTTCCCAAGGGGGGCTAAAAATATACACACATATTTCCATTTATATTGAATGAATAAGAAATATAAGAAATGCATTTCACAATCCAAGCTACATATTTAGAACAAAAACCCATTTTTTTCGTAACTTTAGCCAGAAAATCCTATTCTACATGACCATAGGCCTTACACATGTCAAGTTTAATGGTTATAAAGCCATGTTTTCCTCTTTGTTTAATACCCATGATCAATCATTACATTGCCCAATATTTGCCTACCAGGAATATAGGCAGATTGAGATTTATCAATACACATAGATAGAATGCTGTAATCTATTTACTAGAATCTTTGGTACAATTTCATATATAGTATTACACAAATTTATATAGGCATATAACATGAGACAATAGTAGGAATCAAAGAAGTGATAGTGTGATCAATTGAAGACAGTAATTAACCGGGATAGAAAAACTAGACACAGCATTAATAATATCAACAACAATAAAATTATCGATTTTTTTGAAAAAACATGGTGTCATACTATCAAACCTAGGAGATTTATTACGGAACATAGAAAAAACTGCATTCTTAAATTCATCTAAAGAAACTGGTTGAATAAGTTGATTATTATTTTCTGTAGTTATAGTTTGTTTAATTCCAGATACGACCTCATCATAGTGCGAAGGATGAGAAGAAGTAAATAACTCAAAATAATATGATGATACCTTATCAACAACCTCCACCAACACTTCACATCTCGATTTGTCTTCCTTATCCAAATTCATCAAATTAATTCTCTTTCTCCTTTGAGTTGTAGAGTCATGAAAAGACTCTGTGTTCCTATCTCCCTCAGACAACCATTATACTCTTGAGTTTTGCTACTTAGACAAATACTTCTTCTCTATAAGCCACCCCTAATTGTTTCTTTAAATCCCTCGCAACCCTAGAATCATAATTAATTGTGAATGTAATATCTTTAATTTTAGTCTTCGGTACTTCAATTTTCTTTCTAGCATTATGATTCTCATCACTACTCCAATCCAAAATAGCCATTTTGCACTATTTAATTTTTTGAGAAATTTGATAGAATTTAGAACCTTGAATTTGAAATCCCCAAGCATTTTCAACATTTCTTGTAATTTATTACAATTAATCCATCTTTGATTAAAAAAAAAATTGAATCTCTTCTTATGACGAAAATTATTCATTTTGGTATCTAATAATAACATCACATGATTAGAAAATTTATTTGGGATATGACATAATTCTACATAGTCAAACTTTATTCTCCATGAATTAGAGTCTAGAGTTCTATCCAACCTCTCTTTATCAAATGCTAAACCATATCAAGAATTAGCCCAGGTTTATGGCCTACCCTTATATCCAATGTCTGCCAAAGCAATATTTGAAGTCATAAATTCTCTAAATACTTTGAAAGAACCCTAATTTCAAACCCTGCCATCCTTTTTCTCATGAGAACCCAAAATATCATTAAACTTCCCTATTAGAAGGACATCATTACCCAAATATTTCTCTTTTTGGAAAATATATTAAATTGATTACATCTAACATTATCATCACAACTCATATAAACACAAATACACCACCACACATTACTAAACTAATCCATAATTTCTACATCAATTGAACAATCAATGCTTAAAACAATTAAAAGAGAACCAGAATCATTTCAAAAGACAACTAAGCCGTTAAACTTACCAACAGCATCAACAACATACGTATGAACAAAAGCAAGTTTTTTCCCAACAACATCAACAATAGTCCTATTATTTTTAGTCTCCAAAAGAAATATTGACTAAGAAGAGTGGTATGTAGCCACTTCTTTGTAGCCACTTCTTTTAACTATGGAACTTTCAAGGATCCACCGACTCCTCAACAATTCTATAGATAATACCCTCATTTATCTAATTGGGCCCATTTTAGGCTAGCCACCACCACCTCACCAATTTTGAAGATGAACTTACTTGTACCTGGTTTTTTTAATGCTGAGAAATTACCATGGCAACTTTCCAACTCCTAATATGCCCTTCCTCTTTTGAACCATATTCCTAAAAATGAAATCTCCATCTTCTTTTTGCCTTCTCCAATCCCAAGTACCGTGTCCTCTATCTTCCAAAATAGCAATAGACAGAGTTAAATATGCCTCTAACATATGACTAGCTGGAACAATTTTCCTGGACCGGTACATCAAACAAAGTTCTGAAGGATGAGATAAAATATATGAATTAGGGTTTGGAGTAGACGAGGAGGGGAAAGTGATTAAGTGTGAATCAAAGGAAGTGGGTGAAAGGAAAAAAGAAACTTCTTGTCTGATGGTCAGAATTAAGGGTATGTGGTATTCGGAATAGACAAGTGAATGACAGGTTTTTTTGGTTATTCAATTTCATTAAGGGTATTATTTGCTAACTTCTTGAATAAAGATAAAACGTTTTGGGATATGAATATATTTAAAACTACAAAATAATTTTAATTGTCATCTTCATATTTCTCCCTCACAACTTCTTTCCCATCACTAGAAATGCCCACATATGTAGACAAAGCTACCTGTAATTTGTCAAATTCTTGTATTGATGGTCCATCATCATCAACAACAGACTTCTTATTTAGAATCTTCCGAAGCAAACATAAAGATTCATGCCTAACAGATAATTTCATATATGAAACTTTTAACATATTGATTGGAAAACAGGCAGTTGTTTGTTTGATCAGATATTTTTTTTGAACAACCAACCTCATTATGCGTAATAATCCCACAATAGAAATAGAAATAGGCAAATTTTCATCAAAATGAAATCCATCGTGATTTTCTCACTAAGGACACTATTTGACCTTGAATAATAGGCAAATTGATATTAATACTTGTCAAAACCTTCATGTGCCTATGGCCATTGTCTCTATGATCTCACAAATATTTGGGATTATCACATTGTAGATTTGACCAAAAACACTTGCAATTCTCCTCTGTGTAGCAACGGTATACCATTCAACATGTATATTCCATAGATGTACCCAATGTGGAGTATAAAGACCATGGCCGTCTTGCCACAATTTTTTCAATACCAGTTTCCAAAGAAAAGAAAATTGAAAGTGATTAACAACCAAAGGGTAACTCCAAGCCATTTGCATTGTGTTCTATAATCCATTAAAACTTACAACTTTCTCGCCAAAAATCCTACCACCAAACTTAGACAACATTCTTCTTATTGATGTATCATATCAAATTGATCCAACACATCTCCATGTTATTTTTGATTGACTAGAATAAAATCCTAAAACTTTTTTAACAATTTCTTATCCATCAATTGATGTTGATCTTAATAGGAATGCAACACACAAACATAAAAATCAACTCAAGTAAAATCAGAGAAACATAACACAAACTAAAAAGTAATTACTGAACAAACAGAAACCCTTCTTAAGTTTCTTTCTTTTAGGGTTTTTTTTTATTAATTTTTTACTAAGAAATTAAAAAAAAAGATTTTGAGAATGAGTAAACAGGAAAAATGATGCAATGAAAGCAAAAGGATTCCTGAGAAAGCAATAGAAATTGACGTTGTAAAATCAAGAAATCAAAAAAGAATCAAACTCTAAAGAAAAAGACTAAAGCCCTCTTGCTTAAACTTTAAAGAGAAAGTTCTCATGAGAGATTAGAGTTGGGATAAAGTTGTCCCACCGGATTTTTCAAGAAATAAATACAATAAATAAAAGTAAAATGATTTAAGCACAAATAAAGGGATAAAATTTGTAAATGAGAACTAAGGATTTAGATGATTATGGTCACAAATTAATCTAGAATAGGAATTTCAAAATAATGTAGATAAGAGCCATCCAATCTACACCAAGAATAAGATCATAGGGCTCTGATCTATGTTGGAAAAGTTTAAATTACCTTATTGCACTTTTCCACTAATATCCGCAAGTGCATCAATTGTTAGCGTAAAAGGGTGAATAAGGGTCGATCCCACGAGGATTGGTAAACAAGTATCGAGAATCTAGACCAATTTCTATTTAGACAATTAATTTGATAACTGATTTGGATATACACAATTGAAATGTACTAAAGACATAAATAACTAAAATTAAAGATAACTAAATGAAAATAAAGTTGGAAGCAGTTGATAAAAGAGGGTCGAGTGCTAGGTTAGAAATTATCTCAGATTTATCAAATCGCGTGTTAATCAATCAATTTCAATTTTATTTAATGGAGATTCTATTCCCAAATTTCAACCCAACCCCAAAGCCCTTCGGTAGTTGAATCTTATCAAATTAATTGACTATGGTTTGAGACCTTCTCTTGCATAACTAAACAATTCGAGTCGTATCTATATGGAATTCAAGTTTTTGACTGGGAATTCTGCCATCTTGGTCTGGAATCGTTAACCTAATAAGTTAACACTAGCCTATGACGGAGGTTCAAAACCTTATCTCTCTCAGCCAACCTAACCAAAACTAAAGTTAGCTACTCTTTAGATTTGTCTATTTGTGCTAATTATTAGCCGAGTAATATAATTTAGCGATCAATCCTTAATTAGATTAACCCATAAACAATTGCATCACTTACACCTGATCCCTAATTAGTTTAGCAATTAATGGTATGCGGAAGAGAAAAAAAATTAGTTACTTTGCTAATAGTCATGATAAATTGATAAACAGAAATTAAAAGTGCAACTGTAAATAAATAAATTAAAGACAAGTTACCAGAATTGAAATTGTCGCAAAAGAACTTGAATTGAATTACTTGAATGATCCAAAAGTTGAAAATTGAACTGAGAAATTAAAGAATAATTTAAATCAAAGTACTAGAAACTAGATCTAAAAACCCTACACAAAAAGCTAAAAAAAAGTTCTGAATGTCGCTCTTTACAATCATTACATTAGCCCCCTATTTATGAAAATCATGTGACAGGCCCAGGCCTAAAGTAGACCACTCGCAGATTGTTATGTTAAAAGTTTCAGGTGGTTTATGCATATTTTATCGCAGTCTACGGTTTTGTGAGTGACTTTGCCTATTCAGTCATAGATAGCGGGTGGTATTCTGTTTGGGCTGTAGTTAGTGGCTATTTCACTACTATCTAGCCATAGTCTGCAGCAAATCTTCATCAACAACCTTCAATTTTTTGTTCCCTCACTTTGGCCTTTCATGTTCTCATTTACAATATGACCATTTTTCCCCTTACTTCGCCTACACAAGACATAAAACAAAATGAATTTTCCGAATGTATAAATACACATCTTAACCACACCAGAAACCCTAAACAAAACAATCGTTCTATAAACATCCTAATCATGAATTACTTTAATCGACTATAAACATCCTGTCTCTTATACACATCTAATCGACTATAAACATCCTAATCATGACTATAAACATCTTAATCAACTATAAACATCCAAATCTTAAAATAGAAGAAATGAGACTAAACATACCTAAAAGCGTAACAAAAGAGGTACTAAAATAACTCTAAATATACTATTATCAACTCCCCCAACTTAACATTTTTCTAGTTCCGAGCTAAATTAACTAAACACAAGTCATACAAAAATAAAGTAGGAATGGCAATACCAACATCATATTGATCTAGTTGACTTGTCAACCTAGTCCTCATCCAACCATCCACATGGAATCACATTCCACTTTTACTCACACCAAAAGTCCACCCGAATAAACATCAAATAAACTTTCTCAAATATAAATGCAAGAACTCACATTTATCAATATGAGCCACATCACATAATAAATTCCATTACCCATAACTAATTTTAAAGATGTACAAAATTGAGCCTTTATAATTATCAAGAAAGTAAAAGAGTATCAATAGATGTTATAATGCAAGAACAAAAATGTCCCACAAAAGCCAAGCATTATAGTACCATTACAATTGTTTAACTCAAAAACAACAATATAACCTTTCGTAGTTCCTTTATGACCACCTTTTATTTTGGATTTTGATTTGTTGATTTTCTAGGCTTAGTAAGCTGCATTTTCACGCAAGATGACTTGAGACTCTAATTTTACGTAAAGCAAGCCATTTTCTTCTTCTTAATTTTTTCTTCTTTCAAGCTCATTGGAGCATTTAAAGCACATGAGGAATAGCCACAAAAAAATGATTTATATTAACGTAAGTCAAATAAACAACTATAATGAAACCTAATTCTTTGCCATGCAAAAATATAGAAATGAAAATACAAAGGTCTATGTCATGTCTTACTCTATCCCAATCAACAATCACATATAATCAATTCCAACAACTTCAAATAAGTATGGGTATTAAAAGTAAACTATGGTACTCCTCTCTAATAGATATGAGTTCAATAATTTATACCCAAGATAGCACATTTGATAAAAAATCAAATTTCCTCCATTTTTAACCAAAAATTGTGAAACATGAATGATGTGATTCAATAATTCTAGATTTTTATATCATTGCCAACTCGAAATCAATCCTACTATTAATGATTAATTTGCCATTCCATTAACACATAACATAACAAATTTACATCAAAACTAACATTAACACACTCAACATTAACAATCTAAATAAACCACCACTTGCCAACATAACACAAGACTATTGCAAGTGGTAACAACAAAAACTAAAAAGTCAAACACATTAAACTAAAAATTGTCTCTTAAACTCCCCTAACAAATTGTTCAGACATGAGGATGGTCAATCTCCTGCGGTCCTTGATGGTTCAGCTTTATCTCCTCATTTCCTAGTCATTGGCCCTTTCTTCTCAACATCATCTGGGGTTCCATATTGCCACTCCATTAGCAGAGTAATTTGAGACCATCGGAATGTCAAGGTTCCCAAGGTGGTTGAGTTGCCACGATAGAAGTCCATTATTTGCCTCATCTCCTCAAAACACTAGCTGTGGTGGATTAGGAGTTCCCATTGCATCTCACTGTTGAGTGGTAGATTGAAAATGGAGTTAGTTGCAGGTCTAGACTGGGGTATAAGCAGTGGTTTATTCTCCTTGAGGTCTCTCTTGAGAACCTTGAAGCTCCTCGACTGCTTGCTCTGCTCTCAACTTTGATTGTTCTATAATCATTGTGGATTTGTATTGGGTTACAATTACCTGAAGAGCCTTGCTATCAATCGGCGTTGGTGCATCCTATTTCTTCGTAATTTTGATCCATAAACTTGCAAGCTGACACAAATGAGTTATCGAATTTGGAAAACATAATGCCTTAAACTTACTATTTCCATTCCTCATAATTTCTTTCTGGATTTCCTATCCCATATCATTGTCAAACCCTCTGCATTGGCAAAAATTAAACAAGCCCTCTGAGGGTTAATATCAGTGGTATCTGCGAAGTAAATATCATACGCGCACATACAAACTGCATCTATGCTCTAGCATCTGCATTCAAATATTCTCTTAATACACATCGGAGATCTTTCTCCATGTCCCATTTACCCGAACCATCTACCAACACGCTAGCTACCTCATCATAATCAACTTTACCCTCAAAATAATGCGTTGAATTGGTTGTTGGGATTAGTAGGTAAATGGTAGAACTCATTAATAATCTCCTTCCTAAAACTCACCGATGCACCTCTAACCTGGACTACGACCGAAACATCTAAACTATTTCCAATAAATTCACAAACCATGTTTTTATTTGGCACGATGGTAGGAATTTTACAAAAATCTATCCATCCCCGCATTGAATATTATTAAAAATATTATGACACAACTCATCTACCTCTTGATTGTTTTAAATCCTCATATGACTGAAATCAAAACCCCTTTCATATAAAGGATTTATGTAGTTTTGAAGTTTGTCACGTAATTGCTTAGCCTCTAAAGAAACAAAAATGCTATCATCATAAGTATTAATCAATTGCTTTCTCTTCTTCCAGATTGAACAATAAAATCAAATCAACACAATAAAATAAGAAAACAATTAAATTTTCCCCAACTTAATAAAAAACAATCCCAACAATTATCTCACCAAATCAACTAAAATGAACGAAGTAATCCACAAAACACCCACCACATGGTTGAAATAATCACAAATTAGAATTCACTAATAAAATCCAAGAAATTCATCCAAAAGTTGAACAAGAACAAACTTACTCAATTCTAGATTTGTGTTGATAATTTTCTTTGTGAAGATCCCAAAACCTTTACCGGTTGCGAGTGGTGTAAGTTGACCTAACCCTTGATGATTGGTTTTGATGAGATAAAGGGTAGAAAATTTTGGTTGGTTAATTTTTAATAATGGAGAAGAATATGGGAAAGAAGAGAGATAATGATGAGAGGTGTAAAATATAATAGGAGAAGAAGATTGGAGAAGAAAGAAAGATAATAGAAGAAGAGGTTTTTTTTTTTCTTTGGAATCACCTACGAGAGGAAAGGAGAGGGAAGTTTGTTTTGTGAATTAAAAAGTGGAGAAAAAAGGATTTTAACCTTATTCGTTCCTACTTAGACCAACCACAGACTGCGGTTGGTCAAAGGTATATCAGCTGTAGATTGCGAGTTGTTGGCATTATGTTTTAGTTGAAGACTGCGACTAAATGCCTTTGCTTACCTGTAAACTATGGAACCTCTATTGGTTCTCCTATAGTCTACAATAGAAAAGCTGGGATCATCTGTAGACTGAGGTGACTTGTTCTACCAGTTCACCAAACACATTTCTTCTTTAGTCTTTCTTTTTGTTGAACTTAAACCTTGCAAAACAAACATGAAAAAATAGTTATTAGTTATTTTCAGCTTTTAAGACACTAAGGTAAAAATTAATTTTAAAGAAATCAATTTGATGTCATAAGGAGTTATAAAATGCTTGGATTGCCTTCAAATAAGTGCTTCTTTATACATTAGCTTGATTTTATTGTCTCTTATACACATCAAAGTGGTCGGTATAAGAGACTGTCAATGTTTCCTGCATTTAAGATGAGGTATGGTAATTCATTTTCTTAGTCGCCAGTTCTTGCACACACAAATTTCCCATAAAAGAATGCTTCTTCTTCCATAATGGAGTTGAACAGTAGTGATTCTTCGCCTGCCCTCAAGGTCACTTGCTTTTGGTCAGCATCAATCGAGGCTTTCACCATAGCAAGAAATGGTCTTCCAAAGATAATAGAGATGCCATCTACATTTTCTTCATCCGTATCCATGACAATAAAATCAATCGAGAATTTAGGCTTCCTACTTTGACTTCTAGATTAAGTTCTGTCCCTCTTGTTTCCACCTAGACTTCCATCCGCCATTGTATGACTGGAATCACATTCCTTGAGATGGAAAATCCTATATCTTATACACATCTAATGGCATCATAGAGCTACCCGCACCTAGTAAGGACATTGAGGGCAGGCGAAGAATGTCTCTTATACATCTCTATTATCTTTGGAAACTTCTAGGATCTTTCTTCTTCTTAGGTAGTATGTTGAGGAATTGTTTGTTGCAAATTAAGGCATTTTCCATCATCTCTTTAGTCTCCCATTACGTAGGCCTTGTCTTCATTTTAGCATGCTCCTTGGCTTCTGGAATGTTTTCTACCCTCGACATCTCCTTAGTTTCACCTTCTAAAGAATCAGCATATTTCCCATGTCCAAATACTTTAAAAAGGTCACAAACTTGCAAATAAGGAACAAAATTCCCATATTTATTGAGAGAGGCTTATGAGCATCAATAAAGAAGAACCATCACTTGATTTCTCTCCAAGGTTTCTGCTTGTACATAATTTTCACTTCCAAGGGTATTGGGCCTCTTATTTGTTTAAATCATATCAGTTCTACCTAATTGTTGCTGGAAATTGAATAAATAGAGCTCTTTCCAAGCATTTTTAACACCTCTTCCTTCATTTCTTCTTACCAAGCTAGTGTTAGGATGTCTTCTTCATCCTTGTGTGGTTTAGTTAGAGCTTATTCTGAGATTTTAGTCATCGAAAGGTGTTCTGACATATTATCATCCAGTGGAGAACGGCGATCTTCATCAGGTGTTCAAGTGCCCTTAGAATTATCATCAATTTTATGAATTACCATCACCTTACAATCTCATAAATAGTAGGAAGATGGACAGAGTTACAAATCCTTATCTACACAGTCTGAAGACAGACTCAAGTTGTAGCTTCCTCTCTTAAATATCTATCAATGCCTGTCTCTAGCTAAAAATGGTCTGCCTAGAATCAAGGGCATTTTTTTGTTTGTTTTTCATATCCAAGATGATAAAGTCTACTGGCAAGTAACAATTCCTCACCTTAACTTGTAGATAAGGAGCAGAACTCCCATATTTATTGAGAGAGGCTTATGAGCATCAATAAAGAAGAACCATCCCTTGATTTCTCTCCAATGTTTCTGCTTGTACATAATTTTCACTTCCAAGGGTATTGGGCCTCTTATTTGTTTAAATCCTATTAGTTCTACCTAATTGCTACTGGAAATTGAATAAATAGTGCTCTTTCCAAGCATTTTTAACACCTCCTCCTTCATTTCTTCTTTCCAAGCCAGTGTTAGGATGTCTTCTTCATCCTTGTGTGGTTTAGTTAGAGCTTATTTGAGACTTTTAGTCATCGAAAGGTGTTCTGACATATTATCATCCAGTGGAGAATGGCGATCTTCATACCTACAAGTGCCATTAGAATTATCATCAATTTTATGAATTACCATCACCTCATCATAAATAGTAGGAAGTATAAGAGAGTTAAAAACAGAAACATTGACAGTCTGATGACCGACTCACAGTAGTAGCTTCCTCTCTTAAATATCTTTCAATGCCTGTCTAGTAGCTAAAAATGGTCTGCCTAGAATCAAGGGCATTTTGTTTTTTTTTTGTTTTCATATCCAAGATGATAAAGTTTACTGGCAAGTAACACTTCCTCACCTTAACTTGTAAATAAGGAACGAAACTCCCATATTTATTGAGAGAGGCTTATGAGCATCATGGTTCTTCTTTACCATCCCTTGATTTCTCTCCAAGGTTTCTGCTTGTACATAATTTTCACTTCCAAGGGTATTGGGCCTCTTATTTGTTTAAATCCTATCAGTTATACCTAATTGCTATTGGAAATTGAATACAATAATAGTGCTCTTTCCAAGCATTTTTAACACCTCTTCCTTCCTTTCTTCTTTCCAAGCCAGTGTTAGGATGTCTTCTTCATCCTTGTGTGGTTTAGTTAGAGCTTATTCCGAGATTTTAGTCATCGAAAGGCGTTCTGACATATTATCATCCAGTGGAGAACGGCGATCTTCATACCTGCAAGTGCCATTAGAATTATCATCAATTTTATGAATTACCATCACCTCATCATAAATAGTAGGAAGTATAAGAGAGTTAAAAATAGAAACATTGACGGTAATAGAGGATGACCGACTCACAGTTGTAGCTTCCTCTCTTAAATTTCTATCAATGCCCGTCTAGTAGCTAAAAATGGTCTGCCTAGAATCAAGGGCATTTTTTATTTTGTTTTTCCATATCCAAGATGATAAAGTCTACTGGCAAGTAACATTTCCTCACCTTAACTTGTAAATAAGGAACAGAACTCCCATATTTATTGAGAGAGGCTTATGAGCATCAATAAAGAAGAACCATTGAGGCCCTTGATTTCTCTCCAAGGTTTTTGCTTGTACATAATTTTCACTTCCGAGGGTATTGGGCCTCTTATTTGTTTAAATCCTATCAGTTCTACCTAATTGCTACTGGAAATTGAATAAATAGTGCTCTTTCCAAGCATTGTGAACACCTCTTCCTTCATTTCTTCTTTCCAAGCTAGTGTTAGGATGTCTTCTGCATCCTTGTGTGGTTTAGTTAGAGCTTATTCCATGATTTTAGTCATCGAAAGGCGTTTCGACATATTATCATCCAGTGGAGAATGGCGATCTTCATACCTGCAAGTGCCATTAGAATTATCATCAATTTTATGAATTACCATCACCTCATCATAAATAGTAGGAAGTATAAGAGAGTTAAAAATAGAAACATTGACAGTCTGATGACCGACTCACAGTTGTAGCTTCCTCTCTTAAATATCTATCAATGCCCATCTAGTAGCTAAAAATGGTCTGCCTAGAATCAAGGGCATTTTGTTTCTTTTTTTTTTTCCATATCCAAGATGATAAAGTCTACTAGCAAGTAACACTTCCTCACCTTAACTAGTAAATCTTCAACAATGTCTTGTGGTACTCACACTTTTATCTCGCTAATTACAACTGTGAGTCGGTCATAAAGTATGGGAATGTTGGTAACTTTTTGACTCTTTATATGTGATCTCTTATGGTTGTCTAGATACTGTATCAATACAGTATAAGAAAGTTGATGGTAGAGCTGTCTCAATAGTACATGGGATAGAAAATGAACCAGAATCCTTAAACTTTAGAGATAGCGTATTTTGGATGATTGTACTACATCGTTCAGTCAAACACAAAATTTCATCTCCTAATACCTTCCTCTTGTTGGTCAATATCTTCTTCATGAACTTGGCATATTTAGGCAAGTCCTCAAGTTATTCCATGAAGATATGTTGATTTCCATCTTCTTGAAAATTCAAGAAATCTCTTGAACTTCTTCTGATCATCCTCACCTTTAAACCCGCTAGGAAATGGAAATAAGAGGCCCAATACCCTTGGATGTGAAAAGTTGAACTTTAGTCTCCCTTGATGGTAGGCATTTTGTTTTTTTCTACTAGGATTCTTTTTTACCTAGGCATCTTCATTTCTAGGATTCTTTTTCTCATTTTTCTCACTTTTCACACTTTCCAACTCAATCTCTTTCTCATCTTCTTTCTATGCCTCAACAACTTTGCCACTCCTCAATGTGATAGCCTTAGCATGCTCCCTAGGGTTAGTTTTATTGTTACTTGGCAATACTCTAAGCGGTCTCAACACCATACCCCTCACTAATTATCCCACTTGGTTCCTTGATCCTTGACTAAAGATGTCAAGTTTCTGATAAATCCTCTAAACCCCTTACCTTATCGTCGTTGGATTTCATTCTTGGGTGAAAGTATTTTCCAACTAATTAGATGTGTGAAGTGGATGTGCATGCATCTACTACTGCGGTTATCGGTATTGTTGGAACAGGGGTTGAACAATTGAATTCTGATTTTGTTGATCACCCCATGACAAATTTAGCGGATGATTCCTCCATGCCTTGCTGATGTACTATTCTAACTCCTGTACTAATTCTGATTTTGGCCTTGATTATCCATGTTGTTCACTTGCTCTTGATCTGCAATAAAAGAATTAGACAGTGTTAGTAAACTACACTGGGCATTAGGGTGGTCACATGAACAAAAATCATAAATTAGTGCCTAAATGTAGCCATGACTTTGACTTTCATCTCCTCCATCTGTCAGGTTAATGCTGCCATCTGTCTATCCATAACTTCTTGTTTAGCCATCACTATATACCAAGTGTTTAACTTGAGCACTTCTCTCCTTTGCTCTCGGGCTTGCGTTGTTGAAGACTTGAAATAGTTATTGAACATCTTTCCAATAAATCATGTGCCTCTTCTGGAGTTTTATTTCTGTCATTAGGGACTTACTAGATGTGTATCAAGAGACAGGTCTCTTGAAGCATCCCATTGAAGAAGATCTCCATTTGCATCCGTAAAGGCAACCCATGATGTGGCCATTTGTTGAGCAAATCATTGTATCTTTCACAAGCCTTGCCAAGGTTTTCTCCAAGGCCATGTGAAAGAAGTAGTACAGGAGTTAGAATAGCTATTTTCAGGAAGGAAATGGAGTCTTTGACATGAATGCCTGAGTTAATCTATCCTAAGTGGTAAAAGTTCCATGGTTATACCCTTGCAGCCATAATTTTCTTTTTCCCTCAAAGGAAAGGGAAATAACCTCAATTTAAAAGCATTTGCTAATACACCATTTTGATTAAAAGTATCACATGCTTCTTTAAAGTTAATGAAATAGCAGTTTTGATCCACGTTGTACAATCCCGAAAATATAGCATGCTGTTGAAGCATGGATATAAGTCTTGGCTTGATCTCGATGTTATTAGCTTGAATTAGAGGTGGTACGACACTTGACGGAGATTTTCCAGAAATAGGCTGGGAATAATCAACATCTATTACGAAAACATACATTTTGTCCGTTTCTTTCAAATTCTTCATTATTTTCCACATCCTCTGCATCACCTAATTACATCACCGGTTGACATGGATTTCTTTCATCAGGCATATCTGATTCTTCCTGTTGTTGTTGCTGTAGCACTTGTCTCCTTAATTGCCTAAAAGTCCTGTCAATTTTAGGATAAAAACTTGTAGGAGTTCAATCAGATCGTGCATAAACTATCAAGTACAAGGAAAATATTATGAGCAAAAATTTATATGACATAATAATCAGTAAGAATTTGATGGAATTCTGGCTTGTGAAGAAAGTAGTTAAAAATAAACAAATCAAAATAAAATCTAAAGTAGGAATTGTTTTAGCGTCTCAATATTGCCTAACAAAAGTCCCCGACAACAGTGCTAAAAACTTGATCCATGTTGGAAAAGTTTAAATTACCTGACCACACTTTTCTACTAATAATTGCAAGTGGACGGTTATCTACGTAACGTGATGAGTAAGGGTCGATCCCACAAGGACTGGTAAACAAATACCAAGAATCTAGACCAATTTCTAGTTTTAGACAACCGGTTTGTAAATAATTTGGACTTTCAAAAGTAAAATTACTAAAGAAATAAATAACAAAAATTAAAGAAAAATTAAATGAAAATAAAGTTGCAAGCAGCTGATAAAAATGGATCAAGTGCTAAGGTAGAAATTATCTTGGATTTATCGAATCGCAAGTTAATCAATCAATTTCAATTATATTTAATGGAGATTTTATTCCCAAGTTTCAACCGAACCCCAAAGCCTTTGATAATTGAATCCTATCAAATTAATTAACTAGGGTTTGAGACCTTATCCTGCCTAACTAACCAGTTAAAGTTGTACCAATATAGAATTCGAGTTTTCGTAGAGAATACTTGGTAAATCAACTAATCAATTTTGCCATCTTGGTCTGGAATCATTAGCCTAATGAATTAACACTGGCCTATGACGGAGGTTCAAAAACCTTATCCCCTCAACTAATCTAACAAAAAACTAAAGTCAGCTACTCTTTACATTTTTCTATTTGTGTTACAATTATTAGCCAATTAATATAATTTAGCGATCAACCCTTAATTAGATTAACCCGTGAATAATTGCATCACCTGCACCCGAACCCTATTTAGTTTAGCAATTCATGGTGTGTGGAAGAGAAAACAAATTAGTTTCTTTGCTAATAGTCATGAGAAATTGATAAACAAAAATTAAAAGTACAATTGTAAATAAATGAATTAAAACAAGTTACTAGAATTGAAATCGTCGCAAAAGAACCTGAACTGAATTACTTGAATTATCAAAATGTTGAAAATCAAACTAAGAAATTAAAGGGTAATTTAATTCTAAAGTATTGGAAAGTAGTTCTTCAATGCCTAGACAAAATGCTGAAAAGAAGTTCAGAATGTCATTCTTTTCAATCCTTACATCAGCCCCCTATTTATAAAAACGTGTAATAGGCCTAGGTCCAAATTCCTACCACTCACATCGGGTGGTTCAGTTTTTTTTTCACAATCAGCGCTCACCGCCAAAGTGCAAGTGACTTTGCCTATTTAGCCGCAATCGCCAGTGGTATTCTGTTTAAGCCGCATGCAGCATCTATTTCACTATTGTTCAGCCGCAGTCTGTAGTTAGTCTTTATCAGCAACCTTCAATTTACTTGCTGCTTCATTGAAGCCTCCATGTCCTCATTGGCAATTGACCATTTTGCCCCTTACTTCACCTGCACATGACAGAATGAAATGAATAGGCAAATATACTAATAAAATACACATATAACCACAAAACAACCCTAGACATTACAATAAACTATAAACATCCTAATCATGAATTCACTCTCCTAAAACACAACAAATAAGACTAAACACACCTAAACACTTAACAAAAGAGGTACAAAAAATAACTCTAAATATGGAGTTATTAGGCCCTAACTAAATTATATGTAGTGAATTGGTGGTTCTGCATTTCCTAGGTTATTTTGGGAATATAGCTATTGCAAGCAAGATATTCCCCATTAGCCAATTCACCTTGAAAAGTTTGGTGTTTTTTATTGCCTTAAAGCAATATAAATTGGCCATTAAAGGCTTGATGAACTTGTGTGCTCTACCCCCATCTCACAGTATTGTGGCCTCTGTCCTTAATTACTGCCTTGAATCTTAATGGTGTTGTACGTCTTCTTCCTGATTAAAGAGTGTATAGAGAATTCCACTTCATTATTTTGATAGGAGTTTATTTTCTCTTATTCATAACTATCCACTATATCCCACAAATATATGGTGTCAATATGGTTAGGGCGATTGAAGATCATTCCCACTAGGACTAAGCAAACAAGTACTAAGAGTCTTTGACAATTTTCTATCTAGATAACACGAAATGAATGTTTTGGATTTTATGAAAATTAAGGTAGCAATAGATTAACCTAATTACGAAATACCACACAATGAAAATTAAAAGATGAGATTTAATCATTTCAAAAAAACTATGTTATGTAGTAGGCTGGCTAATTCCTAAAATTACTCGACTTTGCCTATCAGCCTGTCAAATTACGAGAATAGTAGATTATATTCCCAAAATTTTAACCCAGCTCTAATCCCTCGCAAAAACTAAGTTTTTCCAATCTAATTGAATAAAGTGTGGATCTCTCCTTTACTTAATTCCAATTAAGTCAGATTTATCCATGTGCAATTATCTAAGAATTGACTTGGCAATTTGGTTAGCCACGATCTCAAATTAAACCAAATCTAATAATCATGATTAGTCTATGACAGAGGACTAACTCAAGTATCACCTTGTCCAACCTACCCAAATTAAAAGGTAGCTACTACGTTCTCAATTTGTCATACTAAATTGATTACTACTCGAGAAATATAAATCTTTTGATTAATGGTTCCTTTGAGTTATCCACTGGTAATTCGCGTTACCCATAGCTAACCCTAATGAAATTATTGCATCATTATGGTAGGAAAAACTAAATAAATGTTGAAATTGCAAGAAATCATCTCTTGGTTATGACTAGGGTTTTTATGGAATCGATTTCTAAATAAAAGAAATAAGTACTCTAGTGGAGTACTTGTAGACTTATCCAATGATATCTTACATAAAAGTTGAGTGGAGTTCTTGAATTGAAAATGTAAAATCCAAAGCCAAATGAAAGTGTAAATCATCCAAGCTAATGATTAAAACTAGAATCTAAATGAAATAAGTTGAAGTTTGCTGTCTAATAATTGCAAAAGAATAAGTGTCTAAAATTCTAGAGCAATGTAGAAACCCTAGATGAAACTAAAGTGTCTTTAATTAAGGCTGATTGCTCAAATGACAGTTACTCGGGAATTAAATAGCACGCGACCCAAAACCCTAGATTCATGATACCTTGCCTCAGGTAAGCTGGTTATACCTGGGACCTTGCTTCAGGTGAGGTAAATTATATTTTGATGCTAGCTTCCCAAGAGAAATGGCTCACCTCAAGTGAGCCAGCTGTTTACCTAATCTTATAGTTTTCTAGATTGTGTTTCGAGAGATCGTTTCGTCCTTCTGAACCCTGCAAACAAAAACAAAACACCCTAAACTACCATTTTTACTATGATTAATGGACACAAAAAGAAAAATTAACACACAACCTAAACTTGACCTAACATATCGACTATTACCCTTAAACAAGTACAACCAAGACTAAAACAACACAAAAATGCCAAAAATAATGACAAATAATTTTTTTTATAGATTATTTTGTTTAATCTATGTTTGAGCCCCTTGGTCATAGATGTACTTATAAAGCACATACAGGAGGAAATAGCATGGTGTATGTTGTTTGCAGACAACATTGTTTTAGTAGATGAGACAAAAGAAGGGGTTAATGCTAAACTAGAAGGGGTTAATGCTAAACTTGAAGTCTTGAGAGAGGCATTTGAGTCAGAAGATTTTAGACTTAGTTGATCAAAGACAGAATATATGGAATCTAAGTTTAGCAAGGATGCATGTAGAAATAGACTAGGGGTTAGAATCGGAGATCACGAGATACCCATAAGTAAAACTTTTAAATATTTAGGTTTAGTTCTTCATTTAGTGGTGGCATAGATCTAAATGTCACATATATGTAAGAGACACATCTATATTGTGTATGAGTATGAATGCCCCTAATATCTGCTAGTATTAACCCCTTCTTTTGTCTTCAAAATTAAGGGTAAATTTTATAGCACACAAATTAGACCAGTGATGCTTATATGGATCTGAATGTTGGGCAGTGAATTAGACAGATGTTAAAAAGATAAAAGTAGCAGAAATGCAAATGTTAAGATACTCCTATCAAAATAATGAAGTGGAATTCTCTATGCACCTGTCTCTTATACACATCTAGATTGTAGTAGCACCAGGAGATAAGACAATAAGAGAAACATGCTTAAGGTGATTAGGTCATGTGCTAAGACGGCCAATAGATACGCCTATTAAGCGATATATTTTAGATAGGGTAGTCAACATAAGAGGGGTAGGGAAAGATCGAAAAAGACTTGGTAGGTAACTTGTAGGAAAGATATAGCTCAACTAGGAATTAAGGAGAATATGATTCATGACAGAGCGCAATGGCATAGCAGGATTCATGCTACTGGGTAAGAGAAAATCATAGATTTGTTTATCTTGAGCCCCTAAGTACTCTATAGATTACCCCTTCTCATCTTTGTCTTTGAATGTAATGCATATATTCCTTTCGCTTTTCATATGGGTCCAAGAAATATTTGTCCCCGCATTTAAATTAATTACAAATGCCTCTTACCTTGTACTAAATCAGTAACAGACACCCCTTACTGTGAGTCAACTTATACTGACTCTATTTTAGCCAATGCTTCTTACTAAGTATATTACTGAATTTCTTGAAGTTACCTTTGAAATCTTGAAACGCATAAACCTCTCTCATTTTCTCGTCTCGTTGTACTCATTTCCTAACCTCACTACTACCTTTCTCCCTCCATCTCTTATTCTCCTCCTAAACCCTCTGCCGTGCCATTCCATAGTAGCCAACTGCCTAAACTAGCTTTCCCATACCATTATACTGTCACCCCTCTCTCTCAGCCTCGTACACATCCACACACGCCACAACCTACCAACCATACTATCACACTACAATCTCTCTATCTCACAAAAACTTGAAACCAATTCCTCATAACACAATTGAACCTCAACCATTTCAACATGCGAGATTTGAAGGTCCATCGCGGTGCATGTACTCATTCGTTCTAAAAGGATCCAATTTTTTTGGGGCCATTGGGAGATCTGTAGGATTAAGATTTGGATTGCGAGAATGATTTTTAAGCTTTAAAAAACCCTTAATCTAAACCCTTGATCCCTATGTTGTATGTTGTCTTGGTGGAGGGTTGCAGTTTTCTTGGTAGGGGGAAAAGGTTGTTTCAGACTAGTGGATTTTGGGTTATGGAAATTTTGGAAGAGGGCAGATGAGGGCTGGTCACATGAAAGGTGGGAGGAGAGATGGTTTGGAACTATAGAGGAGAACAAGGGGTTAGGGTATGGCAACTTGAGGAGAGATGAGAGAGGACAGGAGGGGGGAGAATTTGGGGTGGCAAAGAAGGACGAGATGGTAGTTTGAGAAAGGAGAAAGGAAAAATTGAGGGTTTGAGGCGGTGGTTGAGCATGAGGAAGGAGTAGTTTGATGGTGGTGATTTTTTTGTTAATGGTGTTTGTGGGAAGCTGGTGTGGAGAATGATAATTGAAAATGACGGGAGGTTGTGTGGCCAATTGGTTAAGTTAATATGAATTTATGGGTAATTTTGTTTTTTCACTCGATCTGTATGTAGGGTTTAATATATTTAATTTTTAAGGGTATTTGTCATTTGGCCAAAGATCATTTTTTTTCGTAATTTGGACAAACCTCAAGATAGGTAAATGTAACTAACCCTAGAAATGTGTCCTCCTACATTGAATCTTCTTGGGTGTTATTTTCCTCAAGACAGATAGAGTTTTCTTGAGTCTATTTTCAACAAGGTTTTTCTAACAAAAATTATGGTTAGCACTTAAATCAGACTTAAGGATATTAATGGTCCATAATTAAGAGTGGCTTGAGGAACGTGAATAGTGATGGCCTTCTTCTTGACATATGACTTCAAAAACATGTTCTTGGAATAACAATCTCAAACACTCCGATAGGCTGGTCTCTTGTGACACTTCTTAGATTGTATAAGAGACAGGCAATGAACTCATACTACAATAAGTATGGTACTTGACTTATGGTAAGACTTATGGTAAGACTTAGAGAGATCAAGGGCAATGATCATTATCTAAGCTTTGAATTCCTCAAATGTTTGTTGATATGACAAAATACTTGTAGTTAATTACAACTTATTAAACTTTCAATTGCATCCAAATGCGCAATTTCCAAACATTCAGTGGATATCCCAATCAATTTTTTCTTTCCCCACTGCTAATCCTTGATTAAGAATTGTGTCATGATTAAGAGAGACAAGGGAAGAAGATGAGAGGAAAAATAGAGTAGTTTGTTAAAAGAATGATCAAGATGCAATTACCATTTCCATGACATCCCCAATCTATCAATTAGCAAACAGAAGCTAGTTCAACAACTTTAGTGACATTAATATTAGCAGGTCTAGATTAATTATACTTTACATCCTCAATTTTCCCCAACTCTGATATTGTCCCACTTAAATTTAATCTAAAACACCACCACTAAAACTAGCAGATTTTAGGTGCATTCATACTCAGTACCCAATATAGGGGTCATCGGTGAAGGTAGTAATGACTAATTCCACTTTGCACCCCTAACTTATTCCAATTCTCACTTTGCACATTTAGTTCCAAATTTTAGGCACATTGCATCTTAAACTGCTATATCTATCTCATTATAATATAACTTTTAGTAGTATTGACAAATTTGACATATGTTCCACTTTAGATGCATGATGTGCATGGTTGAAACATACGTTAATTTTGACAATAACATTACAAATTGATCTAATGCAAGACAAAACTAAGAATGAGTTATATAACATGTTTATAATAGAATTCAGAATAAAAATGAGAACCAGGTTAATATAAAGGAGTATAATGTAGATTTAAGCATACTAGTTAGGGAAAATACTTAGGCACGCTCTAAACTTTTCTTTTTTCTTTTTGTCTTTAAACACCAAAACTTCTTCAATATGGATAGAAAAAGAAAATACTAATGTTATGAGATGTGGATGAATTTCAGTCACAATTATTTATGACTGCGTTTGGATGGAGGTTTGAAGTGGATTTTGATTTCAAATCCATATCCCTCTTACGTTATCCAAATAAGTTAAGGACTTTAGATGGAAATTTGAAATCCACCACCAAGTAAGTATGGGGTTTTAAAGGCTAAAATGATTAGATTTAAAATTCATCCAAATTTTGAATTATTTATGTCTACCCATTTCAACCAAATCTATTCATTTAAAATATTATTTACAAATCAAATCTACCCATTCAAACAACTTTATATTTAC
Organism: Cinchona pubescens; assembly: GCA_025175665.1. Lineage (NCBI taxonomy): Eukaryota > Viridiplantae > Streptophyta > Magnoliopsida > Gentianales > Rubiaceae > Cinchona > Cinchona pubescens. The sequence goes on from JANKKI010000125.1 coordinate 528,178, forward strand.
TTACACCCAAGTTCAATTTGGAAAAGGTTATTGGCAGTCCACATCGCATATAATTTTTTTCGCCCTTAGATGTATATTATATTCTACCAATTGTAAGTTTAGTCGAGCAAGAAAAATGACAAATTAGTATCAAATGCTTTCCTCAACTTGTCTTGTAAACTAAAGCAAAACTTGTCTATTGGAAGATTCTGAAATGGACTCGCTCTACATTGCTATGTCACGGAATTCAAGCCCCAAATTTAGTCATATCACCCTTATCACCCATATATAAGTGATGTGACTAATTTGATCTAAAAAACTCAAAATGACAAAGTAGTAGCAAGTGGTGGAGGAGCTGAGTCAACAATTCTATTAGTCTATAGTCAGCAATTCTAGAAGTTTGTTAGAAGATTATGGTCTGTTGTAATATTCATTTTCATTCATTGATTGATTGGTGTCCAAGAGTTTAATAGACCATAAATAGGAAAGAGAATATGGATTAATCATTGTGTAATGATTGTAGTGTTTTCTCTCTCCTAATAAAATCATATTCTCTCTTTCCCTAATTTCTTTCTCTCTTTCTAGCGTAACTACTTTGTCTTCTCAATCTTCATATAAATCACTAGATTTCTCATTTTCAAACCATATGTGAACAAATAGGTATTTGAGCTTCTCCTTGCTTGGATTATGAAAGTGGAGAAGCCATGGCTAAGGGAACAATCTTGAAATCGTTGGAAGATCAATTGCACAAACAAGATGCCCAGATTCAAGGGGTTTTGGAAACCATGGTGACAAATAAGAAGCATTTGGAAGAAAGAATGGAGGCCTCAAAATTCAGAGTTGAAGACTTTGATCACTAGACTCACTTCTCAGTTGTCTATTTTTATGAGGAATTCCCATTGTGATCGTGGAATCATGGGAACTGGGGGCTCGTTAATAGATAGGAACTCTTTTGAGAGTGCAAGAGAGAAGTTTGGAGGATAAGGTATGGGAGGTGACAGATCTAGAAACTGCTTAGAAATAATGGCTTGCCAAAAATGGACTTCTACACCTTTCGGTGAATTAACCCTAGAGAATATATTGGAAATGCCACAATACATTTCCAATTGTGAAGCAAGAAACACTGGATTTAGCAGAGATGCATCTACAAGGTCTTGAATTCTTATACAAATGGTTCCAAGGATTTTGTGTAGGCAATTCAAGAATTTCTTGGGAATAATTTGTGGAAGAATTGTAGAAAAGATTTGGGAAAGTTTGGCAGAGAGATGTTGTGAAAGAATTTAACAAGTTACAACAGTCTGGTTTTGTGTCTGCTTACCAAGACAAGTTTGAGAAGTTGAGGGCAGAAACCATGGTAAAGGCCCCAGTGTTGTCTAAGTTTTTATGTCTCTTACTTCCTCAATGGTTTCAAAAAGAAGTAAGAGGAAGTTCTATAGCCCTGAGACCTTATTCGATGCTTTCAGATTGGCAAAGTATTCTTGCAAGAACATGCCTATAAGTCCATCTTGAGGAGGCAGAAAGCCTTTAGTATGACCAATTAACCACCACCACCACAATAGTTCTCAGTTCTCAAGATAGGACACATCTTCTTCTGTTAATCATATTGTAGAAGGGCAGGGGAGGAAGGGAAGCAACCATCCCTTCAATAAAATAACCCTAACTATGGTAGCCTATAGAAAGGCTCAAGGGTTTTGTTTAAAATGTGGAGAGAAATATGGGAAAGGGCTTATTCGTAAGAACAAAGAGATCCACATGTTGGTTATGAAGGATAAGGAGAGAGGTCAAGATTATGTGAAGGAAGATTATACGGAAGAGGTGATTGAGTACAAAGCAATTCAAGCCAAGAAGGATGTGGAAGTTTTTGTTCATGCATTGACACATTATTGCAGTTGAGTAAATTAAGTTGAAGGGAGACTTAAATGTATAAGATGACAGTATACATCATTAGACTATACTCTATACTGTGGCTATCTATTAGCCCTTATCATTTCGAGTAAATGTGGCTTAAAGACTGATGTTATTCAAGACCTTCAAGGTGAGGGTGGCTAGTAGGTAATTCTTAAGTTGTAAGAGAATAGCCCTTAAGTTGCCTTGGTCTATGTAGGGACACACTTTTCTAGGAACCCTCTACTTACAACAAATTGAACCCTGTCATTCGATTCTTACAGTAGGTTGGATGATGGCATATAGTCCCCTCACTTTTGATTTCAAAAGTTTGCAGCTAACTCTGACAAAAAGAGAGAGTAGGTCCTATTACAGGGGGATTCAGAGCTAGATAATATTATGATTAGCCAATGAAAAACTAGTGTGGCAATGATCAAGAAAGAAAAAGCAACTTGGCAGGATTCCAGTCTGCTTTCCTCTGGAGTCATCCATTCCATCTCTCCTAAAATTGATTCATTGTGAGTTGAATTCAAAGATGTATTTGACAAACTCCATAGCTTACCCAAGAGAACCTTTGATCACCAAATAACCCTAGTAGATGCCAAACTACTTTAAACTTACTCTTATAGATACCCTTATATATATATATATAAACTAAAATAGAGAAACAATTCAAGGAAATGCTCCTAAATGGCATTATTCAAACCAACCATAGTTTCTTTGCCTCTCCAGTCCTTTTGGTTAAAAGAAAGATAGAATATGGAGATTTTGCATAGACTATAGGTAGCTTAACAACTTGACCATCAAGGAAAAATTTCCAATACCCATAATAGATGACATACTTAATGAGTTGTTTGGAGCTAAAGTCTTCTCTAAAATTAACCTCAGAGCTGAATATCATTAGATTAGGATGAAACCAAAAGATGTTCCCAAGACATGCCTTTAGAACTCATCAGGGGCATTATAAGTTCCTTTTGATGCCTTTTGGCTTACTAATGCCCTTTCCACCTTCCAATTCCTTATGAATAACATTTTTTCACACTTTTTAAGACACTTTGTACTTGTTTCTTTGTGATATCCTTGTATATAGCCCCAACCTTGATACACACCTCTGTCATCTTAAAACTACTCGGAAACTTGAGAACCAACCACCACTTCTCCAATCTTAAATGCATCTTTAAAGAAATTAGGGAAAGCCACAGGTTGTACCTTGGCCATATGGTGATTGGAGAAGTGGTGGTAGATCCTGCCAATGTGGAGTGTATACTCTCTTGGCCTATACCTTGTGATTAGAAGACATTGAGGGGAGTCATAGGCCTCACAGGTTACTATAGAAGATTTGTAAAGGGTTATGGTTATATAGCTTGCTGAAAAAATACATTTAATTGGAACTATGAAGTTGATGCTACATTCCAGAAGCTTAAACTGGCCATGAATAGCACACCAGTCCTTGCATTACCATATTTCACCATGACTCTCACACTAGAAATTGATGCAAGTGCTAAGGCAATAGGTGTTGTCATTATGCAGTAGGGTAAATCTATAGCCTATCATAGTCAAGCTTTAGGTGTAAAGAATTAGGGTCTCTCCGTATATGAAAAGGAGCTATTGTCATATTTCTAATTACTACAGTCACCAAGTAGAGATGCTATTTGTTGGGCTCTCACTTTGTAATCAATACAGATCATGAAAGCCTAAAATATCTTCTAGACCAAAAAATTTCCACACTACTTCAGCCAAAATGGCATTACCAATCTGTTAAAGACCTGTGAGGCCTATGACCTGTCTCTTATACACATCTAGATGTGTAGAACAAAACCCTAGAATCTTATACAATCTAAGTGGAGGTCTTCCACGGGTGGGGAAAGAAACTCTTCATACATTAACCACTACCAGACCTACCTAGTTGAAAGAAGTATCTAATTCCTATTCTAGAGATCCTAAAACAATTGAGTTACTTATGGAATTGTGATAACTCTGAGATTATAGTTATTTTTGTGTGTCTTTTGATATAAGTTTGTTCAATTAGTTATATTTGTCGTGTTTTAGGTTAGTTAAGCTATGTTTAGGATGTTCATAGTAGTTGTATTGTTTTAAGTTGTTTTTATAGTTAATTGTGTGATACTTTAGTTGGTATAATTTTCTATTTATATTATTTCATGTTTTGTGTAGGTGAACTAATGAAAAATGGACAATTGGATGCAATACAAGGGGCTAAAAATGGAAGAACAAGAAGATGAAGCAATCCTAGAAAAAAGCTAGCCGCTGACTATGACTGGACCAAAGCTAATCAAGTGCTAACAGAACCATGCCTACTGACTACGACTGATTGCAATATTTCACTCACTGTCAGCAGCTTACTTGTTGACTGTGCCTGGACCGCAGTAATTCAATCACTGATTGCAGTTAGGCCGATTTGGGCCCGAGCCTTTTCAAAGCTTTTTTGTAGATAAAGGATTTATGTAATGCTCAAAAGGAGTGACTCTCAAACTTTATTTTTCATCTTTTGTCTAGGGTTTTAGACAAATATTAGGGTTATTTAATTCTTCAATTCCATCAATTAATTTTTTCGACGTATGGATCGTTCAAAGCATTTAATTCATGTACTTTTGCAATAATATCGATTCATGGTAACTTTTCTTTTATTTATTTAATTTCAATTGCACCTTTTATCTTTATTTGTTAATTTAACATGTCTGCAATCAATTCAATTAATTTGTCTTTGTTTCTGCACATCATGAATTGCTAAATTAATTAGGGTTCGGGTGCGGGTGATGCAACTATTCATGGGTAAATCTAATAAGGGCTAATCGTTAAATTATATTAATAGTCTAATAATTAACATAAATAGACAATTTTAGAGATTGATCACCTCAGAGTTGATTAGGTCGGCCGAGAGAATAAAGCTTTTGAACCTCTGTCATAGATCACTATTAAACTATTGGACTAAATATTCTAGTTCGAATGACGGAATTAATTTGTTGGTTCACCGAGTGTTCCTAGAAAGAAACTTGAATTCCATGAGGATAATGACTCAAATTGGTTTGGTAGGCAAGAGATGGTTTCTCAAACCCTAGTCAATTAATTTAATAGGATTCAATTACCAATTGATTCGAGATTGGGTTGAAACGATGGGAATGGAATCTCCATTAATTATAATTTAAACTAAGTGATTGACCCAAGATTTAAGTAACCCAGGATAATTGCTAGCCTAGCATTCGACCCTTTTTTGTCCATTGCTGCAAGCTCAATTCGATTTAATTGCTTTCTAATTTCAATCTTTTAATTATTTTGCACTTTAATTTTAAAATTCAATTCTTTGCAAACTGATTGTCTAAATAGAAATTGTACTAGAATCTCAGTACTTGTACCAGTCCTTATGGGATCGACCCTTATTCACCTTACATATATTGATAACTGTATACTTGCATTTATTAGTGGAAACGTAGGTGTAATAAATGACAGACTTGTCCAACCATCTTGAATACCTCCTCCATTGTTGCGAGGACTTCAATAAATCAATTTCGAGACGTAAAAATTTATTTCTACTTTAGATTTTTGTTTTTGTTTATTTATTTTTAATTACTTTTCTAATGGGCCATCATTCTATTAATTCTCTATGCTCATTGTGTTATTTAAGGTCTCACCCAGTGGTACTCGTAATGGATCCCTTGTGCTTGATAGTATATGGACAGATCTGATCGAATTCTTGTAAAGCTTGATCTGGAAATTGGTAGAACTTTTGGGCAACTAAAGATACAGGCTCTATAGTAATGACAGGTAGATATGGTTGACGAAAGGATTCCACGTTAACATGTACGACAGCCAGCTCTGATGAGTAATCGGGAGCAAATAGAAGAATGATGGAGAATTTTTGGATAATGTTCAACACTTACCTCCACGTAATAATAGACCATTGGGAGATTACACTAACCTACTTTTGGAGGATCTCAGTCTAGTATCATACGGCCTCTAATTTAGGCAAATAACTTTGAGATCAAGCTAGGTTTTATATCCATGTTTCGGCAACATACAATGGTTTTGGGACTACATAGTGAGGATCCGAACTCCCATTTAATCAATTTTGAAGATGTTTGTGATACTTTCAAGTAGAATGGTGTGTCATCAGATGCCTTTAGATTGAGATTATCTAACTCTTTTCTTTAAGGGATAAGGCAAAATTGTGGCTGCAAGTTATAAGCAGTGGACTTTTACGACTTGGAATAGATTAGCATAAGCCTTCATGCCAAAATATTTTTCCCCATCAAAACAACTAAGAAAGGAATGATATAACTTTTTCAATCAACAATACATAGAAAACTGCAATGAAGCTTGGGAAAGATATAATGATTTGCTCAATAAATGTCTACATTATGGATTGCCCCTATGGATGCAAATGGAGATATTTTATAACAGGATGCTACAAGAAACCTGTGAATCAGTTGATGCTTCGGCATGTGAGTCCCTTATGTTGAATAAGACATCAGAAGAGGCACAAAAGTTATTAGATAAAATGTCCAATAATTATTTTAAGTTTTCAGCAGCACAAGCCGGAGAGCAAAGAAGATGAGTTCATGAGTTGAATTCTTGGGACGCAATGTTGGTTAAGTAGGAGGTTACGAGATAGACAGATGGTAGTATTTACTAAATAGATAGAGTAATAAATGCATGCAACTCCAGTTCAAACACCAAATAATGTAGAGAATACTCTTGCTCAATACATGAAATACAATGATCATTGAGTGAAGGAAATAGAAGATTCGGTCAAAAATTTCACAGCTTCAGTTAAAAAAAATCTAGAGAATCAAGTAAGGCAATTAGTGAGAAGGTTGGTTGAGAGACCACTTGGAGCTTTGCCAAGTGACACTATGGCTAACCCTAAAAAGATCATTGCCTTTGCATGCTATTTCAAGTGCTAAATCTGTTGGAGTGGAAAAAGAAGATGAAAAGGAGATTGAATCAGAAAATAAGCAAAATGAGAAAAAGATGATAAGTAATGGAGATGCCGAGATAAAGGAAAATGAAGTGGCAAAGTACAAAATCCCTTCTAGCTAAGAGGGAAACTGAAGTCCAAATTAACCATCATTAATAAGAATTACATTTCCAAGTAGACTCAAAGGTGAGAATGACCAAAAAAAGTTCAAGGGATTTCTGAAGATCTTTAAAAAAGTGGAAATCAACACACCCCTCAGGAAAGCACTAGAGAACATGCCTAAATATGCCAAGTTCATGAAGCAAATATTGACTAATAAGAGAAAGTGGCTTGGAGATGAGATCTTATTCTTGACTGAAGGATGTAGTTCAATCATCCCAAAGAAACTGCATCTAAAGCTTAAGGATCTAGAATCATTCTAGATTCAATAAGAGACAGACCGGAGTAGAATTGAAGAGCTTAGTGTGATCTTGGGGAGTCTATCAATTTGATGCCTTTATCCATTTATAGAAAGCAGAATGGTGGAGTGATGAAGTCTACAAATGTGTCTCTTCAATTAGCTGATCGAAGTGTGAAATACCCCAAGGGTATTGTTGTCTCTTGTACACAGTCAAGGTGAGAAAGTGTTGCTTGCTAGAAACTTTCATCATTCTTGACATGGAAGAAGATAAAGAGATGCTGTTAATTCTTGGCAGACCATTCCTAGCTAGAAGAGGAGTATTAATAGATGTCCAAGAGGGGAAGTTACAATTGAGAGTCGATGATCCGGGTGTATTTTTAACTATTTTAAACTTCCTTCTATTTGTGATGAAGTGGTTGTAATTAACACGATTGATGGTAGTTCTTATGGTATTTGTAGGGAAGAACACCTTCAATATCTACCACTGGACAATGATCGGTCTTAGCAATTGGCGATGACCAAAACTCTGAAATCGCTCCATCTAACCAATTAGGAAGGAAAAAAAAGAAATTCTGACATATGAGTGGAAAGAGCGAATGATGGAGGAGGTATTCAAGATGGTTGGCAAGAGCACGATTGTTGCAATTTCCACTGGAGGTTACGTAGAGTTGATAGGTTTTAAGCGAATGAAAAGCCCAATACGTTTGGAAGTACAAATCATATATGAGAAAACACTGTGGAGAGAAATTGAAGGGTAAGTTCTCTTCATCAAAGCTCATATGCTTCCTCTCAATAAGTATGGTGGTCACTCGCGGGTTCATGATTTATTGAAGGTGTTTGGACATGAAAAATATACTGATTTATAAGAAGGTGAAACCAAGGAGATGTCAAAATAGGAAATTCAACAAGAAGCCAAGGAATGTGCTCAAATGAAGGAGAGACTTAGGCAACAGAGTATCGATGAGACAGTTTCTTAAATGCATTAATCTGCAACAAACAACTTTTAAGTATATTGCCTTAGAAGAAGAAAGATGTGTATAAGAGACCAATAGCCAGATATTTAGTTAGGTTTGAGAGGTCTTGAATGTCTCTGATCAAGTCATCCAGTTAGCCGATGGAAGCAAAATGGAACCACTAGGGGAAATACATAATGTACAAGAAAAAGTCTCAAACTTAAATTTCTAGTTGACTTCATCTCTAATGGATATAGATGAAGAAGACGCGGATGGCATCTTTGTCACTCTTAGAAGACCTTTCCTTGCTACTGCAAAGGCATTAATTGATGCTTATAACCTGTCAAGTAACACATGAGGATTTCTCATAAATAACTTGTCTCAATATGCTGGAGAAGAAGGTGCATATTAGCATGTACGGAGTGATTGTGCTTGGGCGATGGCATATCTACCTGTCATTACTATAGAGCCTGTCTCTTATACACATCTAGATGTGTATAAGAGACAGTTACTACTCTTCACGACCATTTATTTGAAAATGCATTTCTCATTTCCAGTTTCAATTCCTTTATTTTTAGTTTAATTATTCAATATAATTTTTACATAATCTGAATTAAAGCTAAGAATGTAATAACTCTAGTAAACTAAAGTTATTTTGCTTCTAAATTATGGCATTTTGTTAGTTTAATCTCAATTTTTGGTGTCAAATTAAGTGTTTTAATTTAATTAGTTGCATTTACATTTATTGTAAATATCATGAATTTTTAATCAATTTTAGTTAATTTGATTACTTATTTAGTTAAGTGTATTTGCAGGTTAGGAATCAAAAGATAGAAGTCAAGATTACAAAAATTCGAAGGCCAAAGTGAAATTAATCAAGAATTGAATACTTGAATTGAAATAGGCTTGATGTCACGACATGGACTTTTGATGTTGTTACATCGAGGCGGAGAATGGTTATGTAATTTTCAACTTGATGTCGCGACATTGAAATTCCTATATGTTGCAATATCGAGGCACGGGTAGTTTAAGTAATTATGACATTTTTGTAATTTTTGGCCAACAAATTTCTATTCTTGGCTTGTAAAACACTCCAATATATATAATAGGAAATAGTGAATGATGGTACATATAGTGGTAGTGTAGTTAGTTAATTAGAGTAGTGGAAATAGTAGTGTTAATATAAACTCTAAGTTTCTAGTTTAATACAAAATTTTCTTTCAATTTTCTTTACTTTTTTATCAATTCCTAGCAAGTTTTAAATTTGAATAGTTAGTCTTAGTGGGTTAACCTTTAGCTTCAAGTAGATATATTTTTTCTTTCTTTAATTTACATTTTCATACAAAATTAGTTACTTCTATTTCAAGCTTTTTAAGTTTTTAGATTCTTGGTAATTTAGTGATTTTTAGTTTGAAAAATCTCAATTTCCTTGCTTTAAATTCTAGTAAATTTTAATGGACTTTTTTTTTTCTCATAAAAAATCCAAAAATATTTAGTTTCAAGCATTTTTCTTTGCAAATTCTAGTTTAGAAATGGCTTCTTCCTTTACATGATTTCTTATTGCTTTCTTTAGTTAGTTTAGATTAATTGCATTCTAATTCTAGTTTCAATTTAGTTAATTAGATTAATTTTAAGTGCTTTCCTTTACTTGTCTTTAGTAGGTTGAAGTAGTTGATCTTCTAATTAGTTGTTAAATTGCTCAATTTACTTGTTTTAGTTGACAGTTTGCTTTATAGTTTTCTTTAATCACATGTTTAAAATGGTGAATTTTATTGGAGTTAGCTTTCCCTTTATTATTGAATTGCCTAACTATGCAAAGGCCCCTAAATCCTAGTAGTTGTTAATCCGGCAATCTTTGTGGGAACGATCCCGCTCACCACTACTATCGAGCATTGTATACTTGCGGGCGTGAGGATAGAAGTTACAAATTAGCACGGTTTTTATTACTGGTTGAATTAAAATTGTTTTTATTCTACCCAAGTTAGAGAACAAGTTCTTGGTGCCATTGGTTGCCAGGGATTGTCCTTGGTATATTGGCAATATTAGGCACTTTTCGGGTCAAATAGATTAGGTTAATTATTTTAAGTAGTTAATCTTAATTTTTACTTAGTAGTTTTGCTTGTTTATGTTAGTAATCTTAGCTTGTGAATTGAATTGGCACTTGTGACTAATTGATTGAATTTGCTCTTGTAGTGCATGGTAAGAAAAGATAAGGGAATTTGATTTTCTTAGACAACGAGTTTAGTTGTAAGTCTTCGATATGATACCTAACTTTCACTAGACTAGATATCGTCTATTGGTTTTAAGATTTTTTTTTTTTGTGAAAGAGAAAGAGTTAAGGGAAATTCAAAAAGCAAAAAGAGTGCAACAAGTGTTGGAGAGAGTTGAAATGGCTAATCATCAACAAAATCCAAGACTTGGGAATAAGAAATTGAGTAATAATGGTGATGATGAACAAGTTGAAGGGATTGGAAGTCATGGAATATGAGCCAATTTTAATGGAAGACTGGGGAATAATGGTAATGGAATTCATGAACATGGTAGACCTCTTAGAGATTATACAAAACCGAGTTTCGATGGAGAAAATTCTAGTATTGCAAGGATGCCCATTCAAGCGAACAATTTTGAAATCAAGCTCGCCTTAATATAAATGTTACAAACACATGCCATGTTCGGAGGTAGTCCTAAGGAAAATCCATACACACATTTAATGAACTTTGAAAAAGAGTTAGACACATTTAAATTCAATGGATTCCATTCAAATTGTGTGCGTATGAGAGTTTTCCCTTTCTCATCGAGAGATAGAGTAAAGGCGTGGCTTCAATCATATGCTCAAGGGGTGTCTATGACTTGGAATCAATTAGCCCAAGATGTCTTGGCCAAACATTTTCCTCCCTCAAGGACCGGCAAACTCCGTAATGAGATTACTTCATTTAAGCAAGATGTTGGTGGAAGTTTGAGTGAGGCTTGGGAATGTTTCAAAGAGATGTTAAGAAAATGGCCCTATCATGCTAGAGATCCTTCTTTGGTTACAAATCCAAATCTTCTATAATGGGTTGTCACAAGAAACTAAATCTATTGTTGATGCATCCACCGATGGCTCTATTTCTTTCAAAATGCCGGAAGAAACTCAAGAGTTGTGTAATAGAATGGCCTCAAACTATTACTATCATGGTCCTATAACTCAGCTGGTGGTTCAACAAGAAGTCAATCCAGCCAATGCCTAACAAGGTGGTGTGTTGAATTTGAATTTAAATTATATCTTTCTTTCTCAACAAGGCATGTCTATGAATGTCATGAATAACTTCACAAGGGCTTTGGAGAATTTTGGGAGACCAAATACCATGAATAACTTTGGCTCTTCATTTCAATCAACACTTGTGTGTGACTTTTGTGGTGGTGGCCACTCAATGGTCAATGTACCCTGTTCCTTTTGGCACAAGTTAGAAAAATGAACTATGTATCTAGTCAACCATCATCCTCAAGGAGCTTTTGGAAATACTTACAATCCTTCATGGACCAATGGAACCATCCAAATGTTTCTTGGAGCAGTTCCAACAACCAATAAAATTCTCCATACCAACACAATTCTCCCCCTCAAAATTTTCAAAACCAATCTTCAACTTCTTCATCTTATAGACCTTATCAACCACCTCACCAACGAAATTTTCAAGCCAATTCCTATCCATATCAATCAAATTCTCCCTATCATAACAATCAACCAAAGCTTCAATTTCAACAATACAACCCTATACCACCCATGAATTACAATCAAAATTCCATACAGAGGGTGATGATCTCCAAGTACAATTTGAGAATTTGAGGAGAGAAAATGATAACCAAATGAGGGTGATTAAAAACTAAAAGAGAGGGGTATGAAAATTTGAGAGCTATGACAAGGAATTTGGAGGTTCGATTGGAATAGTTGGCAAGGCAACAAAATGAAAGACCTTTGGGTACCTTGGCAAGTGATCTAATTGTGTATAAGAGACAAAATAGAAGGGATCTTGTAATGCCATATCAAATTTTTTCTTTAGGAGTGAGATTAAGTGTTGGATGAGTAAAATGAAAAGCATGAGGTTCACAGAGAAGATGAGAAACAAAAATCCAAGGTATTTGAGGAGAAAAGTGAAATGGATTGTGATGATGAAAAGAAGGGAAAAAAGGATGAAAGCAAAGCTCAAAAGATGGAAGAATGCAAGGATAGGCAAAATGAAGAATCATGGAATCCACACTCTTCAGTTAAAGTGCCTTTTCCTTAAAGGCTAATTGATCCAAGAAAGGAGAAAAAAGAGAAACAATTCAACCAATTCCTTGATATGTTTAAAAGCTTAATTTTAATATTCCTTTGGCTGATGTTCTCATCAAGATGTCCAATTATGCTCGTTTTATAAGGGATCTTTTGGCTAGAAAACAGAAATGGGATGATGATGAGAGAGTATGCCTTGATACTAAACGTAATGCCATTGTTCAACAGAGATTACCCCCTAAACTCAAGGATCCCATAGTTTATCCATACCGGTGAACATAGGAATTACTCAAACGTTGCATCGTTCACTATGTGACTTGGGGGAGAGCATTAGTATTATGTCGAAAGCTATTTACAACAAGTTGGGAATTACCAATATAAAACTGACCAAATCACCACGTAATTGGTAGATTTGTCTGAAAGGAAACCATATGTCTTGTTAGAGGACGTGCTTGTTAAAGTGGACAAATTTGGTTTTCCTAATTGATTTCTTGGTGTCAGATACTAGACAAGAGAGTGAAATTCCGTTGATATTGGGGAGGCCTAGAGAGTGAAATTCCATTGATATTGGGGAGGCCTTTCTTATCCACCGCGCATACTTTGATTGATGTAAATAAAGAGAATTTGGTTTTACAAGTTGATAATGAATTAGTTGAATTTCATGTATTTGAATATAATGATAATGTTTCCATTTTCAAGAAAGTTGTGCTAACTATTCCCTATGGTTCATTTGTTGATAGGTTTGAAGAGCATATATCCAAAGTGGAGAAAAGCAGTTCACTCGAAAAGGTGGCTGAGGCAAAGAAGGACTCAAAGATTGACTTGAAGGAAAACATCTAGATGTGATAAGAGCCTAATATTGTCAATAAACCAAGAGCTTGTTTGTCAAGAGTGTAAAAGTGAGGTTATAAGCGAAGTTAAACTATGCAAAAAGAAGAAAAAGAGGGTTTACAAGCAAATTGGGGTGATCATTGATCCATCGATTTTGACAAAATCTTGAAAGAAAGGACTTGTGTATGAGAGAACCGGGAATCAAATTCAATCATAGAGAAGAAAGGCATCAAGTTTTTTCCATAGAAACCGAAAGGAAAAAGATGGCATACCATCCTATGTTGCTTTATTTGATAACCATTGCCATAGTCAAGCTAGTGACTATAAAAGAGCGCTTCTTGGAAGGCAACCCAAGCCTTTTAATTCCTTTAATTTACTTAATTTTAGTGTTCTTTTTGTTAATTTTGATTTGGATTGATTTTGGTTGTTTTTAGCCAAATTTTAGTTTGAAAAAGATGATTTTGATTTGAATAAATGGTGCTAAAGAATGAATGAGAATAGTCTTCTAAACTTGTGTTTTCAATGTTTGTAGGTGGTGCATAGAATTGAAGAGAAGTGGTGAAGAAGAAGGAAAAATTTTCTAAGTGTTCCTAAAACAGGGTCCAAATCACGACATTAGATTTGATGTCATGACATCAAACCCAATCTTTTAGAGGGAATTTCGGTCTTTTGGCTGATGTCGCGACATCAAATTCCACGTCACGATATCAAACGTGAACTTCCTAGACTCAAGAAAATTTCAGCTAGACTCGATGTCACAGAATGGGATTTGATGTCGTGACATCAAAGCACGTGTAAGGTACATGTATTAATCCATGTGATAGAATCACTTTCGATGTCGCGACATCAAAACGCCTTTGTAAGTCACTTTTCAGTCCTTGTTGCGATATTGAAAATGATGTCGCAACATTGAATACGGGCAGAACAAAATTTTAAACGACGTTTTCTTCTTCTTCTTCTTCATTTCTTCACCCAAATCATAAAACCCTAACCGTACACTCCCAATTTCTTCCTCTTCAATCTTTTATTCTCCTTCAATAATTTACCACGCAAACGTATAATCCACCCTAGCAATCATCCTTATCATCATTCATCCAAATTAGGGGCTTTTCAAGGACAATTTTTCAACCTTTAAAGGGTTTGTTCAACCAATGAAAATGGAAATTTCTTCAATCAATCAGGTAATAACTTTCAATTATCCAATGCTAATGCCCATCAGCATGGTTGTGGATTTTTTTGGTTGGATTTTTGGTAAGTTTTTGCCATTAATTGCTTGGAATTTTTGATAAATTGTGGGTGATTATTGGGAATTTTCTCGGTGCAAATTTTTGGTGATATTTTGTACTATTGTGATTGCGAATTGTTTGGGCTTTTTAATTGTTGTGGTGAATTATCCGTTAATTGATTGGGAATTCCTAAATTGGTAAAAAAATTTGGTGATTGATTGTTCTTGTTCTTGGCTGTGGAATTGAATACATTTTTAGGAGGTTTTTAATTGATCCGTTGAAATTACCTGAGAAAATGAAGAGAGGTGTTTATGGTAGTGGTGGTAGAAGAGGAAGAATTAGTGATAGAGGAGAAAATCTGAGAAAAAGAAAGTCGAGAGAATGTACAAATGGTATAGGTCTGATTAGCGAGGCAAGTGGGGCAAATGAACCGAATGTGAAAGCCCAATTTTTGAGTGAGCATGCTCATGCTTTATTTAAGGTCAATGAAAGGCATGAGGTCATTAAGTAGAGGGGTTTTGATTTATCTATGCATTGGAAAGACTATGTTGTCTTTCAATTTCCTTTCTCACATCTTCATCTGTCTCTTATAGAAAATGGGAAAGATTTGACTAAGAAAATGTGATTCTGGATACACAAAGTTAGTTAAAGAATTTCATTTTTGTGTGATTTAGAGATGGTAAAGTCAGAGTTAGAAGTGTATTGTTGACTTTAGTGCTGAAAAGATTTGTAATACTTTAACACATATTCTGTTGAGTAAGTTTGGAGTATAGAGAGAAGACAACTTAGAGAGAGAAAATGGGAAGGATTTGAAAGAAAATGTGATTCTGGATACACAAAGTTAGTTAAAGAATTTCATTTTTGTGTGATTTAGAGATGGTAAAGTCAGAGTTAGAAGTGTGCTGTTGACTTTAGTGCTGAAAAGATTTGTAATACTTTAACACATATTCTGTTCAGAGTTTGGAGTATAGAGAGTTTTTAAATGACATGGTTCTTGTTAAAAATGCTCTATGCACTACTAATGTTCCAAGGCCTTCTCTAATACTTCCAAAGATACACATCTTTAACTAATGTGTGTATGCAGGTCTATCGTTATTAGCCAAGTTGTGGCTCTATTTCATTAGTGATAGAATTTGGGGCTCAAACTAAATAAGTTATATTCAGGGAGATAAAGCGTGCCTTGTTTATGCCATTCTTCAAGGGATGCTTTCGGATATTTGTAGTTTGATTAGAGAGGGGTCCTTTGATATTGGGAGGTCCAGGAGACCTATTATATAAGTTTCAAATCTTTTATGCACTGAGTTTAATCACTCATTTATCTATTACTACAAGATGCCCATTTTCCACTGACAAGCCACAAACTCATCTGAGAGGCAGAATTAACAAGGAATATGTGAACAAGATGGTTCAGGTGTTCGAGAGCATAACATCCCAGAGAAACTTATATGCCTCCACCACCTCATCCTCAAGCATTGCAAATTCCCATGCTACCAGGTTGTGTTTGTAATGCCCCAATCATAGATGAAGAGTGCAATAAACTGCAAGGGTACTTGACATATAGCCAACTAGTCATTCACAATAACTTGGCACCAATAAGAGAAGCTCTTAGGACCACCTCACCCAATACATGGGTACAACCTCCACCGCCTCTACTTTGGCATTATGGTCCATCTTGTGGATAGTCGTACTACATACCACCAGAGGTACCGCTGCATCAAGTTGATTCTTAACAAGTTGGTACCGATGGAGCACAAATAAGGAGTTCGAGGAAAGTCATCTCCTTATACACATCTACATCTGTATAAGACACCATTCTACAACTATGCTTCATGATTTATTGACTTGAGGGATTTAGAGACATTTAAAACAATTTTTATTTTCATTTCCTTAGTACTTTAGTACTTTATCATGTTTATTTTATACTTTTAGATATTTTGGTTTGGATACTTTACTTTGGAGTAGATTGGCTAAGGATCGTAAGTTGACGCCAAGTGACTTATAATTTTGCTTGACTTGAATTGATCATTTTGATCTTTATGGATAAATGCTTGGTTTGAACTTATTGTATTCTTAGTTGGTTTATTTGCTTGAGTTGTGATATTGGCTAAGGGCCTTAAGCTAATGTCACGTAGATTTTTTTTGATACTTCAATATTGGAATTGACTATTGTGAGCTTATTTGATTCATTACATGGCATGGTTTAATGTTGCCCTTTGTAAATCACTTATTGGTAGTTATTTCTGAAATTATAATAAAGTTATGTTTATTTTGTTCTTGATTGTAGAAGTAGTTTTTACATGTTATGAAGTTTGAATTTTGGGTAAGTGGATGAATGAGTGTCTACCGAAGAGAAAACATTTGGAAGACTTATCAAATTAATAAAAGTGTGAATTTGGAGGTGATCTTTTCATATGTCTGGGATGGTCCTTTTATGTTTGTATGTGTGTGTTTGATGGCCCATGCATGGAAACTTGATCAATTTAATGCTTGTTAATGAAACTTGACTTTCACTCTGCATAATCGAACTACTTAAATTCGCCAATCAGACCTATACCATTTGTACATTGGTTCCACTTTAGTCAATTCCAAATTTGAAGCTTCAAAAAAAATTATAAAAGACACTACTATTTTGGGAGAAATTCATAACTCATATTATTTTTGATCAAATCATAAATATTGCTTTGTTGGTTGATTTACTTTTAGAAAAATTGGGTTAAATTGAATAGAAGAAAATTAGGACACGTTTTTTGTGTATTTGTATATGGAATGTTATTCTAATTTGTGAATGACTGGTATTAGATATAAATCTTAAGTACATTTTACTCATCTTACTTGATTTAGGTTCACGTGAAAAAATATATTTTGCATTTAGGAATAAGTCGAGTACGAGATTCCAACTTGTACCCATTTTGTTTCTCCGAATTAAGTCATTAGAGCAGTAATAAAGCAAGTACAATATTCTGCCATGTACCCATGTTGTTTCTCCGAATTAAACCATTAGGAATTATGTTTTAGAATACCAACATATTGAGACGGAAAATTTATAACACTTATCATTGATATCATATTGCTCATTCCCTAATAGATTAATGTTCCCAACTTGGGTGACATGTGCATAGAGGTAAATTCCTAATGAACTTTTATGTCTATGCGATCTTGTCGGGATGGTTGAACAAATTTTAATTCGCGATTTGAGAAAAATGATATTTTGATTGAATAGAACTTATTTTTTAGGAACCTTTTTTCAGAATGGTTATTGCTTAATAATTTCAAGTTTTGTGTATTAATCCTTCCCATGATCTCTCTCTATTAGAAAACTCTGGATTGACAAATGTGAAATAGTTCAATTACCATATGGTATTTGAGTTCCCTTGAGAGAATTCCTTATTGTTCATAAGTGCATCCATTATTCATCTTTTGTATTGTCAATATGGTGGTGTGAGTGTTTTAATGTTTAGTAAAGTCCTTTTTATCTCTTGTTTTGCTCAAGACTAGCAAAACACTAAGTTTATAAGTGTGACAACTCTAGTAAATTAGACTTTTTTGCTTCTAAATTATGACATTTTGTTAGTTTAATCTCGATTTTTTTTTTTGTGTCAAATTAAGTATTTTAATTTAATTAGTTGCATTTCACAGTTGCATTTGCATTTATTGTAAATATCATGAATTTTTAATCAATTTTAGTTAATTTGATTATTTATTTAGTTAAGTGTGTTTGCAGGTTAGCAATTGAAAGATGAAAGTCAAGAATTTGCCCCATTCGTTGATTTAACCTGTTATTGATTTCCTCTTAATTTATCCTTTAATTCTCTCTTAATTTGTCTTATGGTGTTTAATTATTATGTGTTTTATGCATTTTTGAAATACAAAGAATGAGTTTTAATATTATTAAGTTTTTAGATTTTTCAAAAAAAAAAAAAAAAAAGTTCAGCGCGTGAACTTTAAATGGTCTTTGACCATTTTTACACTCAATCCAATTCATTAAAAGCACAAAAAGACAGTCTAAAGAGGATGGAGAAAAAATTTTCTGCAGAAAAATTTTCTTAAACAAAAAAAATCTAGATGTGAACCAACTTTGAGCTAAAATTACATACGATCGAGAGAGAATTAGACTAAACTCAAAGAACAAAAGTTGTAGAGGGTCCCCATAAATCTACAACTTATACATTGGTAATTACAAAGTAAACATCTCTTATACACATCTAGATGTGTATAAGAGACAGCTCGTCGGTGGTTGGGTGATCGCCACAGATAAATTTCTAAGTCTGGAAAATTTTCAGACAACCAAATTTGAGCCAAGATTTCAAGCGATGGAGGAGGAACTGGAGTAAACTCAAAGAATAACAGTTATAGAAGTATTTCTGGAGCTACAACTTAATGCCTTATTTTCAAATCAGAAGCAATAAATCATTAAACTTGTGGGTCAAAAGCGTGGTGGATCTAAATGGTGGTAGCCCACCAAAATCTGCAAAAAAAAAAACAAAGGTTAGAAAATTTTATTTCCATTTTACTCCTCCAGATTTCAGTTTTTTGAATTTTAGCCCGAGAATATTTTCTCAAATTACATTTAGGCCCTTCTGATAGGGCCCATTTGGTGCCACGTCATCGATGGCGTGGCACGTCCCGTCGCCACGTCATCGATGACGTGGCATTTCAAAAAATCCAAAATTTCAGAAAAATTTTGTTTGCATTTTGGCCCTTCCGATTTCGACTTACGCATTTTTAGCCCTCAAATAATTTTTTTATTTACATTTAGGCCCTTAAGAAATTTTCTTTAATATTCTGATTTTTTCTCTTCAAATTTCTTCCAAATGATTTAGTAAATGGGAATAACCATTAATTTTAGCCCTAAAATCTGTTGGGCATTCTAATATGTTTTCTTACCCTTTGATTGGGAGAAAATAAAGTATGAAATTTCAATTCAGCCCAGGACTTAATAATTGCATCAATAATATAAAATTGGGCTAGAAATAAACTCCGGCGTGTATAATAAATTACTATTTTGCCCCTTGGGAGTTAAAAGGCACTACAAGCTCAATGTGTGTGACTTTTAATTAGACCCGGGCTAAATCTACCTGTCAAATGTTAATATTTACCATTTATTTTCGTTTCCTCATTAACATGTACATATTTTATTACTTTTAAACTATCTCAAAGCACACGTATGCTACAAAGCCGGCAATAATGAATTGACTAAACACATCTAGAAGCGATAAAATCACGCAACCGGTCCAACGCGGTAAAGTGGAGCTTAGAAATTCAAATCCATCCCAAACCTTCCCATTTTACAACAGATTCCCAAATCATTTTCTTGAGTTACGCGGACAGTTTAGATTGACTCCTTTAACATCTGTCTCTTATACACATCTAGATGTGTATAAGTCTCTTATACACATCTAGATCTGGATCGAATCCGGGCGCACGATTTTAACGCGTTTCTCTCAATTTTACCCCGTTCATTATAAACCGGCTAATTTTTACCCATTTTGTGTGCTATGTTACCGGCTCTATACCTCATTTTGCGTGCCATATGCTATATGTTACTTTATCTGTTCTTTTCAATTAATTTACACTTGTTTTAACGTATTTCAACATTTCTGTCATTCGTGTGCGATTTACGGATTTTAGGTCTCGTTTTATGTGCCACATGCTATCTTACTTTCCTGTTCTTTTCATATTCTTTTACACTTGTTTAACTATATTTCACTATGTTTGCTGTCTTGAGTGCCAATTTGCTCGATTTAGGTCTCGTTTTACGTGCCATATTCTGTCTACTTATGGTGTGATTTGTTCTTGCTTTATTGTACATGTTTTAATATATCTTGCTATTATACTTGTTTGTGGTTAATTTGGGGGAAATTTTTGGGGTGTTGGGGTGCATCAAACCTTTTAGAGCCAAACGCGCTAAAATGTAGTGAATCTTACCGCCTCCAAGTGAACACAGCATAACACATGTCTCATTTATTGCATGTCCTAACGACACCCAAATTAAATGAAACCGTCCTGGATAACTTAGGGACAAAAAATAGGTGTCTACAGGACACAATGTGCACGTAACGGTATCGTGGCGATCACCCAACCACCGACGATAAGGCCCATTGGAATTGACGGATTTTATTTTTGGGCCCAAAGTCTGAAGGTTCGGGAACCAAGCCTATCTAGATTGCATTAGTAAGCCTAGCCTCATGGTCATATAGTTTAAACCATAGGGCAGAACTGTGTGGACCTTGTTTAGGACACTAGACACGAGGCGGTAAGACCCACCCATTTATCTGGCTTGTAATAGTAAAATAGCCTTACAATTTTTGTTATGTAATAGTAATTAGTTTTTCTGATTCGTATGATTTATATTGCTCTACGGCTAGAATTGCATACCTATCCCTAGGTGTATGCCCTACAATGGGATTTGCAAGGCTGTCTCTTATATTTTATAATGTGTATAAGAGACAGTACTTGCCTCAGGTAAGGCTAACATGTATTTCATGCAGATGAGTTTCGCTCGAGTAATTGGAAAGGCGACCAAAGTGCCCTATTTGCTACAGGAGTGGGAACGAAACATGCAGTTGTCAGAACTGAATGCGATAGCTGGTTATTTGGCCATAGCTCGTACTATTTCACAAAAGCATTTAACAAGTCCGTCCAATCCTGCAGTTTTTTGGGATCAAGCATTAAATACCATGATAAGTCCCTTGTAGTACCTAGGGAAGATGTGTATAAGAGACAGGGATTATAATATGGGAACTGTGGATTAGGCACGGGCACTTGTAGGGCGGACAGGATCTCAACTGCTCGCACACATTGAGCTTGTAGTGCCTTTTAACTCCCAAGGGCCAACCATCCCAGCCGACATATTGGTAGCTTGTACAAGCTGTCGAATGGAGTCAAATTTTTCAAGGGTTCAAGCACATGTTATTGCAAGCTGGTTCGAAGGCTAGTAGACCTGTCTCTTATACACATCTAGATGTGTATAAGAGACAGATTATCAACCATGACACGGCACTGCATGTGTGCTCTCACATCTATTGTGTTGGTGAGTTCAATCACAACGGGATCTTGGGGTTCTACCTCAAACGGATCCACAAGAGATTCCTGTTAAAAAATCATATAACATAAAACTGTGTCAAGGCAAGCTTACAAAAGACTTCAAGAACAGCAATCCTGTATTCGAGAGCAGGAATACAACCGAAAGAGGGCATGCACTGAGATGGCCGATGATCTGGGACGCCTAATGCACAATGGGGCTGCTGAATCAGCAAGTAGCAAGCTTCTGCAGTACAAGGAGCAAATAATGAAGATACGAGACCATCTAAAGGAGCTCGCCTAATAAGTTCAAACGGGCTTCATCCCTTTTAGAGTTTTTTTTGCTTTCAGGGTTCCTGGGGAAGGAACCACGTTTTATCTTTGTAAATTTACGATAATGTTTGTTTATATATCTGAATTTTTCTTTTTTTTCTTGTTATTATGTTTTAATATGAAGGTACTAAGTGTCAAAATAGCTGCCCAACGCAACCCTATTTATACCCGCTCACGTGCACGATATAAGCTCCGATTTGAAGACAGTATGAGCACCGTACCAGCAAAAGATGTGACCATCTCTGTTCAGCTCTCAAAACCCGAGATGGCGAGTTGCGCAAGCAGATGGAATCTATGATGGCTGCTATGGCAGTATGAACCAAGAAATGCAATGGTACAGCAAACTTATGGGCCTCACCCCGCCAATCGGGAGATGCTATGTGCAAAGATCAAAGTATATTTACAATTAAACACCTGTACCCTACCACCACGAATCAACCTCCTCCAACTCCCGTGCCACCACCGATGGATCCAATTCCACAACCACCACCTCCTCTTGAGTTGGAGTACACCCCGGGAGAGAAAGCTGAATTAATGCCGCCACCACCCCCTGTACCGACTGTCAATGACGCCCTATTGAAAAAGATGGAGCGGTTAGATAGTTTCATGAAGCAACAGGGGATAAATTTGGAGCTGATCGCCACAGTATAAGAGACAGCACCTATTCCTGTTGTAAGTCTCTTATAAGTCTCTTACTTGACAACCATATGCCTGTGTCTATTGGCAAATCCTTTTCAGAAATCGTCCAGCAAGCAGAGGCTGTTGAAAGGGGCTTGAAAAGCGGGAAAATTATTGACATGACGGCTTTCAAACTTCAGATCCAGAATCCATGCAGGGGAGCACGTCTGTAGCTAAGAAACCCCTGAGCAAGAAGCTTGACAAGAAGAAAGAGGAAGTGACTTTTATTTTCAACCAACCCAACCGCCAACCACCACGCAATTTCCATCAATATCAAAGACCTAACCCACAACTCTTTTATGCACCACCTCCACTACCACCTCAATACTATCCTCAACCCGTATACCAAACACAAGTACAAGTGCCCGTGCCTTGGCGGGCATTCCACGGCTAATTGTTGGACGTTGAAGAACAAGGTGCAAGACATGATCAATGCACGAGAGATTGTCATTAGGAGGCCGGAACAAAGGGCTCCTGAAGTAAACACTAATCCGCTGCCACGACATGAGCCTCATGTAGGGATGGTTTGTATAGAAGCGGAGATCGAAGAGTAAGAAGGAGCAATCAAAGAAGTGACAATGACTCAGATCAAACCGTTTTATCTGGATTCGGAGCCATCTGAGCCTTTTATCATAGACGTGGATCCGTTTGAGGTAGACATCCCCAAGATCCCGATGTCCGCGACTATGCCAACACAATTGCCAACAAAAGGCTCCATGCAGTATCATCTCTTTAGCACTGTCCTCTAGATGTAGATAGCACGTCTGGAAAGTAGTTTCTGAGGAGGAAGTGTCTGCTCTCACGATGTGTATAAGAGACAGGGATTGTCGACCTCAAAACTGTTGTCATTTGTCTTAGTCAGATCCCATCAAGATCATCTTCCAGCTAAAACTTAAGGCATCAAACCAAATTTCAAACCAAATTTGTTTTTCTGATGATGACTTAACTTCTGAAGGGAGCGACCACAACAAGGCTCTATTCATCTCGGTTAGATGTGAGGGGCGGCATTTGCCTAGGGTCATGGTTGATAATGGGTCTGCTTTAAATATTTGTCCTTTGAAGACATTGGATAAGCTAGGAATCTCTCATAACCTGGTCAAGAATTCATCCATGGTGATCCGAGGTTTTGACGGGGCTCGAAGACAAGCCACCGGAGAGATAAACCTTGTTTTGGAAGTCGGTCCATCTGCTCATCAGATCACGTAAAGCAGTGGAATTCCTAGCTTATGATGTGGTCTCTGTCAGCCGAGGGCCTGGAGAGCAGTCATCAATGAAAGCGGTTTGGGATAAGGCGAGTGTAATGATTGCAAAGGAAATGCTGCGTGGAGGATATCGCATCAGCCAAGGTTTGGGGATGAATTTGCAAGGCATAACACACCCTATTGATCTACCAACGCAGATGAATACATTTATACACATCTAGCTCGGTTTTCGCCCGAATGCCAGCCGATTGAGGGAGATTAAGGAGCTGAAGAGAGCTGAACAGGAAGGTCGAGCATTGCCTATTGCCATTCCACCTCTTAAGATTACTTGTTTGCAATTTCATCTTTGTATCAAGCATTTCGTACAGGATAAGCTGTTTTGTTTAATGCCTTCTAGTCCCTGAATAGGTGCATGCACGGCAATGCTCGACCTTCATGTTAGCTCTCTTCATTTCCTTTGGAGATGAATCTTGAAAACAATTCAATTAGTAAGGCAAGTACAATCATGATATTGCCTTCCTCATTCATCTTATTCATCTATTTTGGAGGTGAATTCTGAAGACATTGATTTTTATAGGATGGCCATGAATGTTAAGTTTATGTTCTCTAGGATCACTTGTACAAATCTTTGATTAATGAGAACTTTTTCTTCAAGATGTTTTAGCTCATTTTGTTTTCTTTCATTTCATACTTTATTTTCTCCCAGATGGCCCAAAATCAATGCTTTTGATCCTTCGGATACTACCATTTATGAGGCCGATGAGTGCAATTTTGATATCACACTGACCCTATTTCTACACAATCCGAGAGTGATGAGGACGAGTGTGATATTGAAAATGAATCGGGCGACATGAGGAAAACCAAAGCCTAACTTGGAAGAAACAAAACGGTAAACATTGGGATGACACGGACGTAAGAGAGGTTAAAATCAGCGTATATTTTATCGGGTTTCCATTTCTATTAACTGATAACGAATTTCAGGTTTGTATTTCGTATCAACTCCTTAATCTCCCTCAACTGCCTGGCATCTGTCATACCCGACAAACTCACCGTTTGGGTTTTCATTTCACTCTTGTTACCTCGATGACACAAAGTCGGGTTTTCATTTTAATTTATATGTCTTTACCCCGATGACATAAAGTCGGGTTCTCATTCGTATTTACATACCCTTGCCTTGATGATACAAAGTCGGGCTTTTAATTCATATTGCTTGTTGACGAACTGTCTCTTATACACATCTAGATGTCAAGTTAGTTTTCTTTGTCATTCACACTACGTTTCATTCGAATCCTGACTCCGATAAAACCAGATGTGTATAAGAGACAGCCTTTTACCGCGCGCCTACCGACCCGCGGTCTGGCCGGCACCGGTGGGACTTTTTATTCATTTCTTTCCCCAATAAGGACGTTTCCATCTGGATGAATAGATAGATCTAATCTCCCATGTCAGTGTCAATCCCCTGTCTCTTATCCATGACCTCATGAGCTTAAGGTTGACATGTGGCAAATTTTGTTGCACAATTGGAATCATCCAGTCATGCGGTGTCTACAATCTTTGCCTAGAGTTTCTTCGATCCTCTTCGACACTCTGGCAAAGAGGGCAAGCTGCCTTACCAAATCATTATAACTTTTAATTTCTTTTTAACCTGCTTTTTGATTTCCTCTTAATTTATCCTTTAATTCTCTCTTAATTTGTCTTATGGTGTTTAATTATTATGTGTTTTATGCATTTTTGAAATACAAAGAATGAGTTTTAATATTATTAAGTTTTTAGATTTTTCAAAAAAAAAAAAAAAAAAAAAGTTCAGCGTGGCAGTGCACTGCGCGTACTGCTCACGCGAACAAACACCACAGAGTTATTTGGCCACTTCCTGCGTCTCTTATACATTTTTCAGAAAAATATCAGATGCCCATACTCTCCACATGACAAGGAATGGTCTTTGACCATTTTTACACTCAATCCAATTCATTAAAAGCACAAAAAATCAGTCTAAAGAGGAGGAGAAAAAATTTTCTGCAGAAAAATTTTCTTAAACAAAAAAAATCTGCCAAAACAGTGCCCAACTTTGAGCTAAAATTACATACGATCAAAGAGGAATTAGACTAAACTCAAAGAACAAAAGTTGTAGAGGGTACCTGGAACTACAACTTATATTTTGAAACACAAAGCAAAATCGTCAATTTGGAGGGTAGCAATGTGGTATCGGCTCGACCTTCCTGTTCAGATCTCAGACTTCTGCATTTTTAGCCCTCAACTGCCTGGCATTCGGGCGAAAACCGAGCCCAAATGTATTCATCCTGTCTCTTATACACCTGATTTTTTTTCTCTTATAAATTTCTTCCAAATTATACTGTTGCATGTCAATAACCAGGCAATTTTTGCTTTGATTTCTATTTTGGCATTTTAATATGTTTTAATTACCCTTTGATTGTGAAATTACTGTTTTGCCCTTATAAGTATTTAATTGTAAATAGACTTTGATCTTTGCACATTTTTTTATTTAATTGATTTTGTGATGATTGGTGCTTTATTTTAATGTTTATTGGTCTCATTATAATATTTATGCCTTATCTTATTTGTTAAATTATGTGAATTTACTCTTTTGCCCTCAAATTTTGGATTAGTTGCACAACTAGACGTTAAATATTTGAATCAAATTCAATTCAGCCCAGGATATTAATAATTGCATCAATAATATAAAATTGGGCTAGAAATAAACTCCGGCGTGTATAATAAATTACTATTTTGCCCCTTGGGAGTTAAAAGGCACTACAAGCTCAATGTGTGTGACTTTTAATTAGACCCGGGCTAAATCTACTGTCAAAGGTAGATTTAGCCCGGGTCTAATTAAAAGTTTGGCACGAGGTTGACACCTTCCGAGGGGGTTAACTCCCAGCTGGCAAAATAGTACATTTATTATAGATGTGTATAAGAGATTTCTAGCCCAATTTTATATCTGTCTCTTATACACATCTAATCGGTCCAACGCGGTAAAGTGGGTGCCGAGGAAATTCAAATCCATCCTAAACCTTCCCATTTTACAACAGATTCCCAAATCATTTTCTTGAGTTACGCGGACAGAGTCAATCTAAACTAGGGTTTATTTTCTTTTAAATAAAAATGTAATTTTGAGTTAACGACGCAGACACGCCGGGTGGCGACTCCAGTCTTGTGGACCTAGTTTAGATTGTTTTTATACAATTCATAGTCGCACCCAAGGTCCCGTTATGTAATAGTAAATAGGTGATTCATTTAAATTTGTAATAGTAAGTAGGTAATTTATGTTTGTAAATTGTAAGTAGGATTTTTGCATTCAATCACCTATTTCACGAGCACCACACCTGTTGCGGTGCCGTCCCACCGTGCCGCCGACCGCTGGGTCGGTAGGCGCGCGGTAAAAGGGGGGGCGCGACATATGGCTAACAGATTTTTATTCTTGACATGTAAAACACTCCAATATATATAATAGAAAATAGTGAGTGATAGTACACATAGTGGTAGTATAGTTAGTTAATTAGAGAAGTAGATAGATTACTGTTAGCTTAAACTCCATAGTTTAAACTCCAAGTTTCTAGTTTAATACAAGGTTCTTTGTCAATTTTCTTTAGATCCTGTTTTTAATAACTTGCAAGTTTAATTTTGAATAGTTAGTCTATTGGCTTAATCTTTAGTTTCAAGTAGATATAATTTTTATTTTCTTTGATTTACATTTTCATGCAAAATTAGTTACTTCTATTTCAATCTTTTTATAAGTATGTAGCATTCTTGGTAATTTAGTGATTTTGAGTTAAAAAATTCTCCATTTCCTTGCTTTAAATTCTAGTAAATTTTTGTGGGCTTTCAATTCTATTGAAAAATATAGTAGTATTTAGTTCTCTTTTGGCAAATAAGAGCAATTAAAGAAAACTAACTAAAGAAAGGAATAAGAAAGCAACTAAACTAATTTCGTTTCATTCAGTTAAATTAGAGTAATTTTATGTGCTTTCCTTTACTTATCTTTAGTCGATTAATGTAGTCGATCTTCTTGCTAGTTGTTAACTTGTTCAATTTACTTAGTTTAATAGATAGTTTGCTTTATAGTTTTCTCTAATTACATGTTTAAAATGGTGAATTTGATTAGAGTTAGCTTTCCCTGTGGAAGATCTTATTATTGATTTGCCTAAGTATCCAAAGGCCCCTAAATCCTAGTACTTGCTAACCCAGTAATCTTTGTGGGAACGATCCCGCTCACCCTACACTACTATCTATTACCGTATACTTGTGGGCGTGAGGGTAGAAGTTAGGTGTTAGCAAGGTTTTTATTATTATGTTTAGTTGAATTTTTTTAATTCTAACCAAACTAGAGAACAGAATGGCTAATTATCATTTTTCTTGTTTGTTTCATAGTTTTTGAAATTAATGAGAAAGTATGAAACTACAAAAAAAAGACGGTTTGGTAAGCTGGCTAGAAAAAGTCAGCGGTTGATCCAAGGTATTTTACCCGCTGACTACGGATAAAGCAAAATGCTACCCGCAGTCTATGGGAAATCTTAGTGTAACCTTCTGCTGACTGTGACTGATAAGAAAGCCTCGGGCAATCAGCAGTTGATATAGCGTGGACCAGCCATTGACTATGACTAGCCCAGACATGAACTAAAAGGGTTTTAAACCCTTCTAACCTTTCTTTTAATTGTTGTGTTAGTTAGTTGAATTTCTTTGTGATTACTTTGCTTGTGTGGCAGTTGATGGTTGGTTTAATTTGTTTAAATATTATTGGGACTATTTGTTGGTTAAGTGAGGAGGAAAATTTATTCAGTTGACTATTTTGTTGATTGTTTAAATTGCTCAATGGGAAGGAACGAAAACAAATTGATGATAATGCCTTTGATAATAAATGTGTTCGTATCATTTGAGGCCAAGAAATTGCATGACAAGCTGCAAAATAGAGTGAGCCCCTTGTAGGAGAGGGGGATAGATTTAAGTCATGTTAGAATTGGGAATAAATATGATACCTGTTGAACCCTAGTTATGATACTCATGTTTTGATGATGACCAAATCGTACTAATGGTTTGAAAACAAGTGTGCAGAAAAATAGGCAGGTTCGGACTCAAATGATCATCCGAACAAAACAACCAGACCTACATCCACAGACGCAAATGACTGTCCGAAGAGAAGGATAAGTAAATATTCACATTTGACAGGTAGATTTAGCCCGGGTCTAATTACGTCCTGTCTCTTATACACGAGTCGGACGCATCCTGACGCCGACGTATACCCTCGAGAACGGACGCAGTTGTCGGACGCAGAGGTTAGCAACCACCGTCTGAAGGTCCAACGGCTAGTTTTCCAGTAAACAGAAGCTAGCCGTTATAAAGTTGTTGGATGCAGTTTTTGGCAACTAGATAAATACCCCTAAGCCTGAATTAAATAGTAGAGACTTCTACATTGATTACAAGTAATACTTGAGCTATTGGGAGAAATAGTGGGTACAAGTGTTGTAATAGTGTAGGTAGTTTTGTGAAAAGAGCTTAGAAGTGTAAGAGTTCTTCAAGTGTAATAGTGGAGAGATAACAATTGTAACAAAGGGAGGTTGTCAGTGTAAAACTCTTGGCTCAACTAAAGGAAATTAGTGTGAGCAAGAGTGATCCTCATTTGTGTACAAGAGGTTATTGTCTCACCTACTTTGAAGAGACTTTTAGTGGCTAAACTTCAAGTTGTGAACTTGGTAGTTGCCTTGTAAGAAGCTCATTGTAGTTGTAAGCTCCCAGGTTGAGAAGCTTGGGAGTTTGGTTTGATTCTCTTAATCTCAATATTCTTATTTTTTCTTTAAGTTTAAATTGTTGAATATCTATTGTATTCATTTGTGCTTAAGTTTTTATTTGGTGCATGAAGTTTGAATTTCTATTTCTAAACTCCCATGCACCAAATAAAAACTTAAGCACAAATGAATACAATAGAAACTGTCTCTTATTCAATCTATTAATATTGAATTGTCTCTTATTATTTATGAAGGTCATTTTGAGGCAAATATTCTTGATGAAAATACTCATAAATTAAGGCCCAAGACTAGATATGAGTTAAATGCACAAGATAAAATAAATTTATCTTTAAATTCTAAAGCCATTAATATTTTGTATAATGCTTTGGATGTAGATGAGTTTTCTAAAGTACAAGGTTGCATATCGGCCAAGGAGATATGGGACAAATTGAAAAAAATCCATGAAGGAAGTGAAGATATAAGAGAGCAAAAGAAGTCACTTGTGGCTAAATATGAATCCTTCAAAATGGAACCTCATGAGAACATTGACAAGATGTATTGTAGGTTCAATGATATGGTAAAGGATTTGGAAGGTTTGGGTAAAGAATATTCCTTGGGTGAAAAGAATAGAAAATTTTTGAATGCTTTACCTAAGGAATGGGAACCTAAATCCATTGCCATAGAAGAGTCTAAAAATTTAAATTCTATGCCTATTGATTCATTGATCAATTCTCTAACCTCCTTTGAATTGAAGTTGAAATACAAGGTACAAGATGAGGAGGCAAAGGGAAAAAGAAGCATAGCATTTAAAGCTTCAGCAAAAAGGAGAAAAGACTCTAGGAAGCCTTACTTCAACAACTTCCAAATCACTTGGGATGATTGCAATTCGGATGGAGAGGTTGAAGAAGAATATGAGGAGGCTCAAATGGCTTTTATGGCACTTGGCAATAATGAGGTATCCTCTGGTTGTGGCCTTCTTTTTTCAAAGTGCTTTTTGGTCATCATTCTACTTTTGAGTTCTTTATTTTAAAATGCATGAATGTTTGAAAGAATCATATGCTAAGAACAAAGAGTTAAAAATTAAAGTTAATACTTTATTGAGTGCCAACTCAAAACTTGTGCATGAAAATAATTCTTTGACAAAAGAAAATGATGTTTTGAAAGAAAATTTGTTGGAAAAACCAAGATCATGGAAGAACAAGCTTCATTGAAGAAGAGATTAGATGATGTTGATGATATTTTGAAAAAGAAGAAAGAAAATGTTTTTGAAAAGAAAAGAACTAGAAATATGTTTTTGAACAAAAATTTTATCACCTTTAGAAAAATTGATTTGTGCTTTGTTAAATCTAAATCTTCTTTTTATGGCAATAAGAATATTAATTGTAGTTATTGTCATCAACATGGTCATATAAAGAAAAATTGTTATGTTAAAAGAAATGAAAAATTGGGAATAAATTCTACTTGGGTGATTAAGCATGTTATCTAATCCAATTGGACCCAAGAAAGTTTGGGTACCAAAAGTTGTTGCTTAACTTTGTATGTAGGTATGCTTGGATAGCACCAAGGAATTCAAGATAGATTATCTATGAAGGGTGGTCAAGGCATATGAGCTAAGATGATATTGAAATGGGTAACATCAAAAATTTTGTGTGCTTTCATTTATCAAGTTGAACTATGTTCTCTTGAATATTACTTATCTATGTGTTTGAATTTGTTTAGAATGCCAATTTTTGTCTATAATAAGTCACTACTTGCAAAAGAAAGGGGGAGCATTCTCTTTTTTAAATGGATTATTTTGCAAGAAATTGCATCACACATGCTTCATTGTTTTGAGGATGCTTTTTGGTAAGGAATGAGCAAAAATTGTTTTGATCATAATTCTTTGCATGAATTCTCTCATTCTTATGGAACACATATTCTTGAAGGGAAGAATTGTTTTGCATAAATTAACTCATTCTCCGTGTACTCATTATATTCATCTTTCACTCAGAGGGAGAATAAACTTAGGGGGAGCTTGAATTGCATTATTTTTCTTATGTTTTGATAATGCCAAAAGGGGGAGAAATAATGGACAAATTCTCTTGTGTTGTACTTCATATTTTATGGTTGTTTTTTGAATTGTCCAATTATTTTGTCATCATCAAAAAGTGGGAGATTGTTGAACCCCATTTATGATACTCATGTTTTGATGATGACCAAATCGCACTAAAGGTTTGAAAACAAGTGTGTAGAAAAATAGGCAGGTTCAGACACAAATGATCATCCAAACAAAATAACCAGAAGACTCCACAGACTCAAATGATTCTTGCTCAAACTACATTTCCTTTCGGACGATTATAATCGTCCGACACAAAGAATTTGAAGCAAGTATCAGACGAAGAACAGCATCTGATCATATTTCCAGAAGACTTTGCTTCGATCGGACGCATCCTCGGACGTCCGAACGTATACCCTCAGAGAACGGACGCAGAGGTTAGCAATGGCCATCCGAAAGGTTCAACGGCTAGTATGTTTACTGGAAAACTAGCCGTAAGCTCCAAGGTTTTCAGAAGCTATTAAGAGTTTGGTTTGATTCTCTTAATCTCAATATTCTTATTTGTTCTTTAAGTTTAAATTGTTGAATATCTATTGTATTCTCTTATTTGTGCTTAAGTTTTTATTTGGTGCATAAAGTTTGAATTTCTATTAAGCACATAAAAAGGTTTGTTTTAGAAACAACCTAATTCACCCCCCCTCTTAGGTTGCTTTTTGGGCCAACAATACCAATGAATTGCGTCGGAAAATCATTAATAAAATTCAAAGTAGGATTGCAAGGATTTTTCTAAAACTCCCAGTATTGTGGCAAACAAGAACATGATCTATGAATTCATATGGAATAGCATAGAAACAAGGGACTATGTTGTTAAGGTTAGGAATATACTAGAGAATTTCAGCCTTGAAGTTATTAATGAGATCTACCATCCACCCACCAATCCCAACAACCAATACACTCAGTTTTTGGAAGGCGACATTGATTGTGATGAGGTTTTTAGTAAATTAACTGAAGATTGGGGTCAGGAGATATGGAAGAGGAGCAGTAGAAGTGAATTAGGATAAAGTACTTGAATACGAAGGCCAGGGTTTGGACGTAGCTACTTCGTTCTCATTGCATTCTACCTACTTCACACACCACTTATGTAAATCTTGATCAGGCCTATCTTACAAAATCCATAATGATCAACTAACCATAGATGTTAGATGGGAGATTCCACTAAAGATTCTGAGAAATGGAAATAGGAAGCACAAGGCACTTTTCTTTCCTAATTTGATTACTCAATTGTGCCAACTTGCAGGTTTGTGAATTGCGACTACAAAGAAATGGGACGTACAGACACCAATTAACAACAAAGCTATTCAGGCAATCGTGAACCAATATAAGTCTGAATTCATCATTGTGCAAGCTGAGGTATGGGAGAGCAAGCAGCCGAGGGGGGACAAAGAGATCAATAAGAGAGACCTTGGGGACCATTTCTTGTACCCCTGCACAAGCCTAGTTCCGATTTTGTTTTCTATCCTCCATTTAATGTTAAGACACAGAGGGAGCTCTTCGTCTATTACAGCCAGTGTTTTGAGGAAATGAGACAGAAGATGATTTCCTACCATGGCAACTCAGTCACCTCCCTGGGAATTTTGATATGACTCACTGGCCGCAGACCACTCTACAACCGGAGTGGAATTATGAACCCCAGACGAGGTAGAGAGAGAAGGACCAAGAATAAGGAAGGAGGAGATGAAGTCGTGCCATCCGAGACTGTTGGAGATTGACCACTAATCTGCACAAGTTTTGTTAGTTGTTTGTTTTTTTATTTTTATTTTATGTGTTTGTTATTTAGTTTTTGTTGTTTCCCATTTGCCTTGTTTCTTTGTTTAAGTTTAGTATTGTATGGGCAAGTGGTAGTTTAGTTGATTTGTTTATGTTTAGTTATTTTCATGTTTACACATTAGATTTATAATGTACATTTTTTAAGTCTTTTAATGGCAAATTCTTATTGAGATTTATTCCTAAATGTCTCTTATCCACATCTAGATTGTACAAGAGACTTGTTTATAAGAGACAGCAATTTCTGACCTCGTCTGGGGTTCATAATTAGAATTTATACTAGATATTACTTCTTAGTTGATGATAAATATTTGAACTTATTGCTATTGGAGAAGAGTCACGTGATTTATTTTGATACCCATGCCAATTTGAAATTGTTGGAATAGATTCTTTGTAGTTGTTGAGTAGGATAGAATAGGACATGACGTAGGCCTTTGTATTTCATTTGCATATTTTGCATGGCAAGGTATTAGGTTTTGTTACATTTGTTTAATTGATTTATGTTAATATAACCCATTTTTTTGTGGCTAGTTCCTTAAGTGCTCTAAGTGCTCCAATGAGCTTAAAATTAAAAAAAAATAATAAAAATTGATTGCCTTACGTAAAATGCGTAAGCATGGTAAGAAACGAGAATCATAAGGTGGATTGCGTGAAAATACGTCTTGTAAACCTGAAAAAAAATAAAATTAAGAGCCAAATAAAATGTGATTATAAACGAACTACGAAAGGTTCTATTACCGTTTTTGGGTTAAACAATGGTAATGGTACTCTAATGCTTCTCTATTACATGATATTTGTGTACTTGAGATGAACTTGACGCACAACTATGTGAGATGTGTAGAAGAGATTCATCAATTACTACTTATTAGCAAAATGCTACGTTAGGGAAGTTAGAACTCTAACACAGAGTTATTTTTGTGTATCTTTTGATATAAGTTTTAGTCTATTTAGTCCTATTTATCATGTTTTAGGTTAGTTAAGTTATGTTTAGGATGTTCATAGTAGTTGTGTCGTTTTAAGTTATTTTTATAGTTAAATGTGTGTGGGATTGGACCAAACTGGTAGATCTCACGTGAGGTTGAAACTGAACCATGCTCTGCTGACTGTGGAAAATTACAGTATTTCACTCGCTGTCAACAGCTAACTTGCTGATGCACCTGGATAGCAACAATTCAACCGTTGATTGCAATTGGGGCAATTAAGTCGGCCTTTTCAACGTTTGTTACAAGTACCAAGATTCTATGCACAATTTCATTTAGACAATTGGATTGCTGATTTAGATTTTAAAATTAAAATGCGGAATAATTAAAAGATCTAAAATTAGAACCTAATTAATTTAGCAATTGCTGCTGTCTCGTATACACATCTAGATGTGTATAAGAGACAGAATCTAGGTAGATCAATCTTTAAATACCTGTCTATTTAGGGTTATTATGGTGATATTAACATTCTCTGGGATTGATAAGCTCTGTCTCGGTTAGGTTTTCTAAGGTTTAGGCTTTGAACCCCGTCATGGACCACTATTAAACTATTACGCTAATTATTCTAGTTTAGGATGACATAATTAATTAGTTGACTCACTAAGTGTCTCTTATACACATCTAGATGTGTATAAGAGACAGTGCTTACCTAACCAATTTGAGCAAGAGATGGTTTTCTAAAACTTGTAATCTATTTTGTAGGGTTCAATTACCAATAGTTTATGGATGGGGTTAAAACATGGGAATATAATCATATATTAATTATGATTTAAACTAATTGATTGACACAAGATTTAAGTAACCTAGGCTAATTGCTAGCCTAGCATTCGACCCATTTTTATCCATTACTACAAGCTCAATTCAATTTAATTACTTTCTAATTTTAGTCTTTTAATTATTTCTCATTTTAGATGTGTATAAGAGACAGATAGTATACGGTTATCAACGAAATTGTGCTAGAATCTCTGTACTTGTACCAATCCTCACGGATCGACCCTTATCACCTTACTATATTGATAACCGTATACTTGTGCATATTAGTGGAAACACGGAACAAGAAAATTTTAAATTGTCCAGTGTGGATCAAGTTTTTGGTACCGTTATTAGGGACTGCAGTTGACAATATCGAGACGGTAAAACAATTCTTACTTTAGATTCTTATTTTTGTTTATTTATTTTTAATTACATTTTCATGGGCTATTATTAACATTAATTCTCTATTGGTCATTGTGTTACTTAAAGTGGTGCTCATATGTCTGAATATACACATCTAGATGTGTATAAGTTACTGATCGAATTCTTGTAAAGTTTGATCTGGAAATTGATAGAACTTTTAGGCAACTAAGGAGACAAGCTCTACAACAACAATAGGTAGATATCACTGACGAAAGGACTCCACATCAACATGTAGGACAACACGCAGTACCACCGAGTAATCGGGAGCAAACAGAAGAATGATGGAGAATTTGTGGATAATGTTCAAGACTTACCTGGATGTAATAATAGAACATTGGGAGATTGCACCTAACCTACATTTGGAGAATCTCAGTCTAGTATCATACCACCTCCAATTTAGGCAAATAACTTCGAGATCAATCCAAGTTTGAATCCATGTTTCGGTAACGTGCAATGTTTTCGAATATTAGTGAGGATTCGAACTGCCATTTAATCAATTTTGAAGATGTTTGTGACACTTTCAAGTAGAATGGTGTGTCATCGGATGCATTTAAATTGAGATTATCTCTCCCTTAGCTTAGCTATTTTCGATGTCAAAATATT
Source organism: Cinchona pubescens (assembly GCA_025175665.1). Classification (NCBI taxonomy): domain Eukaryota; kingdom Viridiplantae; phylum Streptophyta; class Magnoliopsida; order Gentianales; family Rubiaceae; genus Cinchona; species Cinchona pubescens. The sequence continues at coordinate 564,222 of JANKKI010000125.1, forward strand.
TTTTCCCATAAAAAATAGCTAAGCTAAGGAATGATATAACTTTTTTCAATCAACAATATGGAGTAACCCAAGATAATAATTTAAATTAATTGATTGACCCAAGATTTGAGTAACCCAACATAATTACTAGCCTAGCATTCGATCCATTTTTATCCATTGCTTCAACCTCAATTCAATTTAATTGCTTTCTAATTTTAGTCTTTTAATTATTCCGTAGATTTAATTTTAAAATCTAAATACACATCTTTCTTCCTGTCTCCATATAAATACTCTTCCCTTGGTAAATGATAATACCTTCATCTTATAACTCTAGTTAAACTACTATATTGATAACTGTATACTTGTCTCTTATTACACTAACGTGGGATAAAAAAAAATTAACTTATCCAGCGTGGATGAAATTGACTATTGTCCAAGCTCAACACATGCCTGAGTACACTTATAAGAAAGGTATTATCATTTATAAGGGAAGAGTATTTATTGGAGACAGGAAGAATTTAGGCAAAGGATGCTGAGTTCCATGCATGATTCTTTATTGGAGGACATTCAGTAATTTTGGAACCTATGGAAGAATGAAGGGATTTGTCTATTGGTCAGGTATGAAGTAGGACATGGAAGAGTTTGTCGAACATTGTGATGTCTATAAAAGCAATAAGGTAGAGAATTGCAGTCCACCCGATTTGTTACAACTTAAGGTCCTAAGGAGGGTTGGCAAGATATATAATAGATTTTGTAGAAGGATTGCCCAATCTCTTGGCTATGATGTGATCATGGTAGTGGTAGATAGATTCAGTAAGTACAATAATTTTATTCTAATGATTTCATACTACATTGTCAAACTGTGGGCAGGTGTACTTTGAGTAGATACATAAGTGCATGGACTATTGTATGGTACAAAGTGTCTATTAGTACATAATGGATTCTATACGCATGAAAATGCTCCATGGTGGTTGACCCACATGTGTTTTGGATATTTTTTATTATTGTGTCATACATTTCTTTGTTCAAAAGAATCAAGTCATACGTGTAAACATGTAAGTGATGTGGACGTATACCAACAGAAATTTATACCAAAGCGCCATGCATTGATCCTGCAATTTAGATTTGGCCAATGTTATTGCTACAACATTATTTGTTAAGGCAAATATTTAACTAGATCCGATCTTTAGTCTCATTTGTAATTTCGGGTGTGAATTAAACCTTAGAAAATCTATCACATCAACTGATGTACGTAAAAAATTTTAAAATTTAATCATGACGACAGAATTTATAGGTATGGTAAAAAATCAGGTCTTCTTATACACATCTAGATGTGTATAAGAGACAGATTCTCAGTATCGAGCTACTCTGCGCTACTTCGATTTTCAACGGCCTGTCTCTTATACACATCTCCAACCCAAGCACATGGCTTAATAGGTAGTCTGAATTTTCCAACCTCCACATGGCTTAATAGGTGGTAAAATAGATAAATAGATGATTCGTGCTTTTACTTAAATAAATTTAGATAAAATTCATCCAATATATTAAAAATTATTTAATAAATAGATTTAAATGGATTAAATAGATAATGGATAAATCATTATCTATATAAAAATTATTTAAGTTTGTTTTTTGTCCAATTTTTATACACATCACAGGACCTGTATAACATGCACACACATTTACAATCATTTTCACACGTACACAAATTTGCATATACTTACACATGAAAATACACATACTTACAAATATTTCCACACATTTACATAGTTTTACACACATGCTTGAACATATTTTCACACACACATGCTTACATATTTTCACGCACACTTACATACATTCATATATGTTTTAAAGCAGTTTTGATGTGGAACAGAGTCTAGATGTGTAAAGAGACAGCTACCCAACCACTATAAAAGGAGAGATCAAAGTACCTAATAAATTGTTGATCAATGGGTTATAATTAAAGGAGAGTAGGGCATTCAAGTGTTGGTTCATTGAAAACCATGTCTGTAGGTGCTTCTGGGGAGAAGTTATCGCCTTTTAAAAGGCAATTTCGAGTTTGCAATTTTAATCCTAGAGACAATAGTATCTCAAGAGTAGAAGTTGTAAAGAATTCAAAAAAAAATCAGCAGCAAGTGGTAATAGAGCTAAGTATGCAATCTGGTAGTCCTATAATCATCAATTCTATAAGTTAGTTAGAGATTCCCCGGCAATTGTGATATTCAATCTCATGTATAAGAGACAGGTGTATAAGTATGTGTGTGAAAATATGTGTGTGTAAAT